>SJXQ01002934.1:73115-281040 GCA_006408695.1 Aepyceros melampus | reverse complement strand
CCACCAGGAGTATCTAGGGCTTCTCCCTGGACCCCAGTCCCTACTCCCCACCCCCCGCCACCACCTCCCCCAGCCCCATCTTCCTGCACTGCCCACATTGATCAAGCCACCTCTGTGCTGGTAGTAGGGTGGAGGAGAGCTTGGGCAACTCAAATATCTAATGTAGCAACTTAGGAACTTGAAAATTCTGGGTTTGCATAGTCACTCCCCCAACTTATGCATTCATGTTTTTGTATTATGAGGGATCCTTTTGTCATCTGCTTACCACTCTCTCTGCCTCTGTGTATAACCAACTTCCAGAGAGAGCCACAATCAATAGCATAGAAACCATAGCTTTAAAGAACAGATTAAGATGAAAATCATTGCTCCTGGTTCTGATACTTCCTCCCCCTCCTCTCCTTTCCACTCCTGTCTGTGGTTAGCATCATCATTTACACCCAGTTTACAAACAGTTTGAATACTATTTGTCCTACCCCTCAATTACATGGAGACATGTGTCTTTCCAACTGACAGAAACCACAACTTACTTTCCTAGATCCACCTCATTCTTGGCTCCAACACCAAACTCCAGGCCTTCAGAGACAGAGCAGTATCATTTTGAGCTTTATTAATTATAAAGTAAAATGAAGCTCTTGCTTGCTAATTGTGTCAGCTGCTAATATAGAAGAATCTGAAGTTAGAATAAGATATTTACTGCCTCATTAACTTTTTATGCTTCTAAGATGAAAAATTAAGGTTAAATTATTAAAGATATAGTAGAAATGTCTGGAAGCTCAGAAGTAATAATGGAAGGACCCAGGCTTACAGAAATAAATTAAACGTTAAACATTGTTACTGAAATGTGAAGAGATATAAATAGGACCTTCTGTAGAAGTATACACAACATAGAATTTAGACAAGTATAGAATGATAGGTATAGAAATTTTTATCTGTCCCTTTACTGAAATACATTAATCACTATGATCATATGTTTTGCTTATGTAGTAGCTTACCATTTAAACAGGGAGCTGTGTCCATGATCTTGTTCAATCCTTCTGGCAGGTCTGGGATCTTCTTAGGGATGGGGACATTGGACCACAGGGTGTTTAAAAGGCTTCCCCTAGAATTCAGATCTCTTGAGTTGGAGAAGGCAATGGCACCCCACTCCAGTACTCTTGCCTGGAAAATCCCATGGATGGAGGAGGCGGCAGGCTGCAGTCCATGGGGACGCTAAGAGTCAGACACAACTGAGTGACTTCACTTTCACTTTTCACTTTCACGCATTGGAGAAGGAAATGGCAACCCACTCCAGTGTTCTTGCCTGGAGAATCCCAGGGATGGCAGGGCCTGGTGGGCTGGCGTCTATGGGGTCGCACAGAGTCGGACACGACTAAAGCGACTTAGCAGCAGCAGCAGCAGCAGAGTAGAGAAATACTATGTACCTAGATCTTCCTGCTACAGTGGCTGGATAATTCAATGTGGTTACTTAGTTATGTAAAAATTACAGGTGGTCTCCTGCTTAGTGGTAAAAGTAAGTACTGCTTTTCTCTAAAATGTTCTGTAAGTCAAACAACAACAGTAAATGCTCAGTATCATCAGAAACCATCTGGAAGGATTTTTCAGGGTGTGTGGGTGTCAGGTTCTCTGATGACTTCCTGATACTAACATTCCTGTGGGTGTGTACTCAGCACAGTGCAGTGGGTCAGAGTGTAGACCCTGAAACCGGACTGGATCTGTCATTATTAGGCTTGTACCCTTGGACAAGTTACCCAGCCTCTCTATGCCTCCGTTTTCTCTTTTGTAAAACCAAGGTGATGATAATAATACCCACTTCATGGTATTACTGTGAAGCTGAGATGAGACAGTACATGACAAGGACTTAGAATGCATAGTACATGCTTAAATGTTAGCTGTGGGTTTTTTTTAGTCTTTATTTTTTTAACCATTCATTCCTAATGCTCTTGCTGTTTAGTCACTTAGTCGTGTCCGATTCTTTGTGACCCCATGGACTGTAGCCCACCAGACTCCTCTCTCCATGGGATTTCCTAGGCAAGAATATTGGAGTGGATTGCAAAACATTTTTCATACCAGCCAACTGCACTGAGATGATGGATATAGGATGATAAGATACACATAGCCTCCTGCCCATAGAATGGAGGACATCATACTCAAGTTCACAGCGAAGGACAGGAATAATAGCAGAGGCACTTCCCGGGCACTCACCTGACCCAGGCCACTTTTTATGGCCTCGAGAGGCCAGAGTATAGCCTGTGAAGGGTTGACCGAGGCAGGAGGGGTGGAGCACAGTGGTATACTTTAGCTGGTATACTCTGGTGACGTGGCCTTGCCCGCTGCTAAACATAGGCACTCATTTCACCGGTCCATGTCTGACACATGCTGTTGTTCGTGTTTTAACTATCACTCTTGGCCTCCGGTTGTTAGCGGGACGCATGATAAGAGACTGTGAACTCAGTGTTTACTCACCTGGTTTGCCAGCATATTCCTGGTCCTGGTTGATGGCACCAGATGCCCTGACCACTGTTCTGGGCTGACTGTCCATCACCCCAGAAGCCCATGATCCCACCGGAGACCCAGTTCCCTGAGTGACGAATGGCACAGTTGCTCCTGAGAGCAGGTCAGGGACTAGCCTGAGGCGGAAGGCCAGACTACTAGGGAAAAACAAAATTCAACCAAGTAGATGTGAAAATCTAATTGGCTTTACTCAAGAGTCCTGAATGGGCAGCGCCCCATCTAGTAAACAGAAGGGCGCTCTGAGGGGCTGTGCAGAGATGGTTTTTGTAAGTAGGACGAGGGAGTGGCAAGGAGGCTATTAACAAAAGAAAATCCAGGGTTATTTCAGGCCAAGTTGCGTTCTTCTGGGCGAGGGGCAAGGGTCTATCTTGTAGTTTATCTCTGCTTCCTCTGGGTGATAGAGAGGACTCATGTGACAGGTCACCTCATTGGTGCTGGCCAGAAAACTCCAAACTGGCCCATTAAGATGACATATCTGGGGGAGGCTGAAATCGCAGTTAGGTCAAATATTAAATCTAGGTTTGGTATCATGGGCTTTAGCACAAGTGATACCATTTTGGGCCTGTGCTTTTGACATTGTCATGTGTCCTGTGTCTGCCATAGCTGTAACCTTCTGGATCTGAAAGTCTCTGGGAAAGTGTTAACAGGCCTGAGTTTAATACTTGGTCCTGGAAGGGGAGGTCCCTCCTCAGACCTCACCCTCAGCTGCTCCGTGTGTCTACAGAGGAACTCCAGTGTGGCAGCCTGCCCCACTAGCGATGGCCTCCAGCGCTGCGGGGAGGACTAGAGGAGCCTGTGATTGCAGCCTCAGAACCTGAGTGCCTCTCGTCTTTGTGTGATTAGCATACCCTCTGGTCTCCACTGGAGTTCTTTGTACTCATAAGTCGGCAGTCAGACTGGAAAGCGGATAATCAGTCCTCTTAATGAGGAACCTCCTTATTTTATTCATTAAAAAAAAAAATTTTTTTTTTGTTATGTTGGGTCTTCCTTGCCGCACACAGGCTTTCCTCTAGTTGCGACAAGCAGGGGGCTACTCTTCATTGTGGTGCGCAGGCTTCTCATTGTAGTGACTTCACTTGTTGCAGAGCACAGGCTCTAGGCTCATGGGCTTCAGTAGCTGCAGCACCCTGGCTCCGTAGTTGTGATGCCCGGGCTTAACTGCTCCATGGCATGCAGGATCTTCTCACACCAGGGATCGAACTCGTGTCCTCTGCACTGGCAGATGGATTCTTATCCACTGTACCAGCAGGGAAGTCCTAGTTTATTTATTTTTAAACTTCTGGAATCTGAGGTCAATGAGGCTTTGTCTTTTTTTTCTTAAAATACTTTCCCTATACTTGGAAAGTAAGGAAATGGCCAATAATACCATTCACTAAAAAAGAAAAATTATTTGTGTGTAGGCAGCATTGAGTTAAAAGGAGGAGATCCTTTACTTTCCAGTTGGTTCCCTGACTGCTGTGACTTCTCTGGTTTTGATTTCCCAGATGGGGTTGATTTTTGTTGCCAGTTTGTCTCCACTGCAGTTCTTAATAGTTGAAGGTCATGGCAGAGACATGACCTGGGCTCTGTCTTCAAGGTGAAAAATGACTGTGTCTTTGAGAAAGAGAGATCCTAATGTCAGCAGGCAGGAGGGTCTAAGGGTCTAAGCTAGCCTGTCTCATTCTCAGTTCACAGACTTTCCAGCATGTCTAAATCAGCGGCGTGTGAGTTTTTATATTCTCCTCTTGAGCATCTTGCTCTATGACTGCTGATTATCTTGAAACAGCTGCATTAATTGATGGTGGTTAGGGACTCAACACCATTGTAAGTAATTGCAATTGGCTCGGCCGAGCGTAGCACGTTCTTGTTATTTGCTTTTTAGCTTGAGGGGTGTTGGCTCTGTGTGTCCAGCGCCAGAAAGGGAGTTGGGAACTCCTTGCCTCCGTGCTCACCCGCCACCATTGCTCACGCCCCCCAGATCATCTTGTGCCACCACAGCATCTGTTCCCGCTGCATGCAGATTGTCTGCCCGTGGGCCTGTCTCCACAGCTTGACTGGGTGCTTCAGGAGAGCAGGGGCTACACCCAGCTCATCTCTGCATCTTCTTCCCTTAGCTCAAGAACTGGCATGAAATAGGCCTCAATAAAGGTTGGGTGAATAAATGAATGGGTGAATGAATGAGTGGTTGTAACGCAGGCTTGTGTTTGGCTGCAGAGTAACCTACCTTCGTGGCTTAAACAAATAATGGTTTGTTTCTCTTGTGTAACAAGATGTTTGAAGGTATGGGGTTGCTGGCTTTGGTTTCAACAGCAGATATCTGTCTGAACTGACATATTGTTCTTTTTCCTGGCCTTTTCTTCATGATGGCAGAATGGCTGCTGCAGGAAGGAAATGCCAGCCACCTTGATACCTTTTATCAGACGTTTTCCCCACGACATCCAGCAGACCTCCTCTGACGTGTCAGGGCCACAACTGTGTCACATGGCCATTCCCAGCTAAAAGGGTCATTCGAGTATTTAGTAGGGCACACTGCCGCTTAGAGGAGTTAGATAGGCTCACCGCTGAAACAAGCAAACCAAATGCGGTTGACCCTTCAGCAACACAGAGTTTTGGGGCACTGACCTTCCCCCACCCCCAAGTGAAAAATCTGCACATAACTGTAGTTGGCCCTCCATATCCGCACTTCCACACCTGTGGGTTCAACCAACCTCAGACTGTGTGGTAGTGTATTTACTATTGAAAAAGATCTGTCTGTAGGTGGAGCCATGTTCAAGGGTCTGCTGACATTTAATAACTCAAATATGATGGACATTAACTGCTCACACAGAGTCCAAAATGGCTGTTCCTGATAAGGGAGGGAGGGGCTCTTTCCCAAAAGGTGATTCAGGGATCCAAGCTCTTAAGGCTGTCACGCTCATTTGCATCAGTCAGCAAAAGAGGAAGGAACATGAAAGATGGAGGATGGAAAGATTATATGGGCCAGACTTGATAGAGAATTACTCCCACCGACATTGGCCAGGGGTCAGTCACATGACCATACCTCCTGTGAGGGAGGCTGGGAAATGTGGTCCAGCCTAGTGCCTAAGAGAAAGAGGAGAAGGATTTTATGGTGAGCTGACAATGCCTGTGACACTTCCTCACCACCACCCCCAAAGTGAAAGTAAAAGTCGCTCAGTCGTGTCCGACTCTTTGTGACCTCGTGGACTGTATATAGTCCATGGAATTCTCCAGGCCAGAATACTGGAATGGGTAGCCTTTCCTTCTCCAAGGGATTTTTCCAACCCAGGGATGGAACCTAGGTCTCCTGCATTGCAGGTGGACTCTTTACCAGCTGAGCTACCAGGGAAGCCCACAACCCCCACCAAATCAGGATTCTGTTAGTAAGGAATAAATGAATATTGAGGGGCAACTGGAGGTGTCTGTCTTGGAAAGAAATGCTGTGCTAAGAAAGCTCCAGCCAGAAATAGTCTTTCTTCCCAGATCATCTGTCTTAAATCCCAGCTTCTGTTCCTACCTTTGGGAACCAGGCCAACAGAATAATGGAAGTTCCTCATTATCACTCTTTCTTGACTCAGGCCATGTTCTTAACAGCTTTGAGGGAGTGAGTCCTAGTTGGTTCCCTTCAGCAGTGGGAGGTTACTCCAGAAAGAATGGCCTTCAGCTTCCTTGATATCAGAGGAACCTTCAAGAACTTTGAGCCCATGAGAGCTGCTTGTGCCCTTTCAAGCCGCCCCACTCACCCAGTCTCCCAATGTGTCTCTTCCCCCCAGCCCCCACCTCCAGAGAGGAGAGGCCACAGTAGAGTGCCTCTGCTTCCCTTTTGAACCCACTGAAAAGTATTTTCCCACCACTTCCTGCAATTTGTTGTTGTTGTTGTTGTTGTTTTTTTTCAGTAAACTTGTTGGTGAATGGTTCATTGATCTGCTGGGTTTTGGTGTTTTGTTCTCAGTCTGTTGTAGGTTTCAGTGACAGGTGCTTCTCCATCCATAGCATCCTTGGTGTCTTTCTTCCCTCCCTCCCTTCCTTCTTTCCACAGACACTTGTTGAATACCTGCTGCTTCCTCAGCTTTGCATCTACCCAGCCTTCGGGGAGGTAGGCAAGGAAGCCGACACAAGCCGGTGACATTGAGAAGTGTTGTGGGAGGGCTGAGGTTGCCCAGTGTGGGGGGGACCTCACCCAGCCTTGGGTTAGGGGAGGCTTCCAGGGGAGGTAGGATTGGGGCTGAGATCATGTATGAGTGAAAATTAAGATCAAGAAGGCATCTGGGCCAGGAGAGTGAAATGGCACAGACACGGAGTTGGCAGAAGGGGAACTTGGGTTTTGGGGCAACAGCAAGGAGTCTGGTGTGCTGAAGTTGGGGTGGGCAGTGTGGTCATTCACTTATTAAGCGTTGCTGTGCTCCAGGCCCTGGGGTTAGAGCAGTGAACAAGGCAGATGGAGGTTCAGCCCAAGGGGGCTTGAGGTCTGGGCTCTAAGAGGAGAGCGGGCTTGGCTTCTGTCCCAGACTCAACTCTCCAGGGTTTGCTGTTGGAGGCTGAGTAGGGTGTGCGCCCCCATGCGCGTGCCCTCACCTCTTGTGCCCTATCCCTCTGTCTCCAGCTCTCGTCTGCTCATTTGCCTGAATAACCCTAGCATTGCTGCTAAGCTGCTAAGTCACTTCAGTCGTGTCCGACTCTGTGCGACCCCACAGACGGCAGCCCACCAGGCTCCCCCGTCCCTGGGATTCTCCAGGCAAGAACACTGGAGTGGGTTGCCATTTCCTTCTCCAATGCATGAAAGTGAAAAGCGAAAGTGAAGTCACTCAGTCGTGCCCGACTCTTAGTGACCCATGGACTGCAGCCTAGCAGGCTCCTCCATCCATGGGATTTTCCAGGCAAGAGTACTGGAGTGGGGTGCCGTTGCCTTCTCCAACCCTAGCATTATTCAGGCTATAAAAATAGAGGCTGGCACCAGAACAGCAGCATGTAGTTGGTGAGAAAAGCTGGAAACTGTCATTCTGTATCAAGATATGTGCCAGCTAAGCTTTTTGTGAAGCACATTCTTGGAGCCCCAAAGATAAGATTCTAAAGTTTGCTTACATTTTTTTTTTCTCCTTTCAACTCATACCAAAACTTCTGGCCACTTGGATAAATATGTCCTGGTCCCCACCTTGTGAGCCCATTGCAATGAACATTTGATGCTGAAATCCATTAAGTGAGGATTGGCCTGGCCCTGGGCTGGCCTGATTGGAGGGGCTGAGTCATCTCCATGGGATGGTCCATTCAGGGTTCATGTCTAGGTGAGGACCATGGTTAGCGCTACCTGAGAACGGACCAGCCGTCACCGGCCTATAAAGTTTTGTTCATCTCTCCATGGAATAGAGGGCTGAGCTAGGGTTTAGAAGAGCCTTCTCTGGGAAGGCCCTTCCCAGCCCTGTTTGTTAAGGTGGAATTGGCATTGCTGGGGGCAGGGTGCAGAGAGAGGAACTTCCATGCTAGTCTAAGCCCAGGGCTAAATGTAGGGCACTTTGTTTCCAGGTAGAAGGATCTCAATCTGTAGATCAGTCCTCTGGTGTTTCTGGGGTAACTTTTTGGTGCCAAATGCTATAGGGAACATGCATAATGATAAAATGAAGAGAAGGAGCATCATTACAACTTGGGATGTTCTGATTTGTAATAAATGTCTATTTGTTCTTTGTCACTGTTTCTGACACTGAGTTCCTCAAACCCTTGACATTTCCTAGAGGAGACTGGAAAGGTGTCTTTCATTATGTGAATGAGGTGAGTTAAGCCTCCAGGTAACCTAAGGTTGGGGGCTGGTTGCCTAGAGAACCAACCTTGTGATTAGAGGATTAGAACTTTCAGTAGTACACCTCTGATTTGTGGGGAAGAGTAGGGGGGTGGAGGTTGACTCAGTTACCATTAGTCAGTGATTTAGTCAGTTATGCCTAGGTAATGCTGATCTCAGTTTTTCTCTTTCTAAAACTTTTTAAACTGTGTCTTCTTTTTTTATTTTATTTATTAGGCTGCACTGGCATCTTCAGTCTTTGTTGTGGCTTTCAGGATCTTTAGTTATAGCACATGAACTCTTAGTTGTGGCATGTGGGATCTAGTTCTCTGACCAGGGATCGAACCTGGGCCCCCTGCATTTGAAGCATGGGGTCTTAGCCACTGGACCACAAGGGAAGTCGCTTGGTTCTTGTCTTAATTTGAAAAAAAATTCAGTAAAAAGATGGAGATAGTAAAGTGGGTAAAGTGTTTCTTAGAAGCAGAGTCATGTGAAAAGGACACACAGGCAGGCTCAGAGGGACAGTTGCACTTTTGACTTAAACTGCTAATATAGGGATATTTTTCCAGGTTTTCTCTGGCCAATCATCTTGCTCATTCTGTATAGCTATGTGACCCAGGACCCTCCCGGATGTGCACATACATCTTTTAACCAAGATGGATTTCAGCGTGAGCGTTTCTGGGAGGCTGGCAGGACATATTATTGACTGGTACCCTCTCCCTTCCCTGATGCCCAAGGAACCTTTCTCTGCACGTGTAGTTTGGGAGGTCTCCTTGATCCCAGGAATGAGAAATATGTGGCCTCCATATCTTTTTTACCCAAGCAGGACTCAGCTCCTCTCTGCTCTTTATCTTGAAGTATCTGTCCTCAGGAGACAGAAACTATGTCCTCAGGAAACAGAGTCCAGCTGCTCAGCCTGGTGCCCATCTGTCTCCTGCCTCAGTGATGCCTCTGTAAAAACCCAAAGGATGCAGTTTGTAGAACTTCCAGGTGGGTGAACACGTGGAGATGTAGGGAGAGTGGTGCCCTGTGAGAGACCGTGGACACTGCAAGTCCTTTTCCACGTACCTTTCCACGTGCATCTCTTCCGTCTGGCTGTTCCTGGTCATATCCTTTGTAATACACTGGTAGTCTAGTAAGTAAATTGTTCTCTCTGAATTCTCTGAGCCACTCTGCAAATCAGTTGAATCCAAAGAGAGGGAGCTCATTGGAACTTTGGTCCATAGCCAGTTAGAAGCACAGGTGACAACCTGGATCTGCAGTTGGCATCTGAAGTAGTGAGGGGACAGCCTTGTGGGATTAAGCTCTTAACTTGTGAGAGCTGAGGCTGTTTCCAGGTAGGTGGTGTCAGAGTCAAATTTGTCAGTGGAAGAAAGTGCGCAACTTAAATGTTGAGAATTATGTTTTATGTGGTGGACAAAACTGGGGACTTAAGCCAGGGATCCAGCATCTCAGATAGTTGTAAGAGACTGCTCCCAAGAGGTCAGGGCGGGGTCAGTGTATATAGGAGTTTTTGCTACAAAGATCAGGTAGTTGGAACATCAAAAGATCACTGTTAATTAAAGAAAACCAGATATCTTAATTTAAAGAATTTAACCCTCTTCTGGGTATGGGAATCTGTAAAAGCCAGGGCTCACTGAAATCATTCCTTTGATATGCACCTCAGCCAGTATCCTGTGCTTTCTCATCCTGAGTCTCCTCAGGGTGTACCTTGTGGGGTGGGGTGAACACCCAGCTGGTGTCAGACAGAAAACTGCTTTGTGCTGTAGGAAGAAAACCCCCTACACATGGGAATTAGCTGTAGAATCACTACTACCCTAAGTGCATCCCAGAAACATCTCATCCAATCCTTTCCGCAATCCCAGGAATGGGTAATTTCATATTCCACTGGAATCTAAGCTCCATGTGGGTAGGAATTTTAGGCTTATTTGGTCACTACTGATCCCATTTCTATGACTGTACTTGGCATATAGCAGATGCTCAGTAAATATTTGTTAAGTGAATATTTGAATCACCATTTACAGGTAAGGAAACTGCAGCTCAGAGAGGTAAAGCAACTTGCCTGAAGTGCCACAGCCTGGATCTCAATCCCAGGGAGGTATCTCAAGCTGTGGCTTGGGGTTCCCGCCCCATTGCCCTTGGAATATGGGTTACTTATGAGATAGCACTGACCAAATGCAGCACAACTGTAACAAAAGCTTGAGTTGGGTAACAGTGAACTCAAGGCCAGAAGGTTTTCTGTCTTCTTGCTGCCAGTGTCTTGCTACAACTCAAGGGTAGAACGAATATGCAGGGGTGTATCCATCCGTAGACAGTGATGTTTCTTTAATACCGCCTTCATCCTGTCATGCATGCCTTCCGGAACCTGCTGTGGCTCCCTGCTCCCACAGAAACCTAGTCTGGTCCCAATCATCCTCCACCTGTTCACTGATGAGTCAACGTGTAAAGCCTGCCAGCAGTCAACAGTTCAGAAGATTTGGCTGTGCCCCCACTTCTGCACCACTACCCGCATCACTTATCTACTTCCAAATGCCTGCTCACATCAGGCGTGCCCACAGATGTCCTTCCTGCCCTTTCAGTTTTAACACAGATTCTGCCGAGTCCCTGACCATTCCAGCACAAGCCATCACCATCCCCGCCCCAGCCACTACCATACCTGCTCCCACCCCCTGAAGCCCCATTCTCTACAGTGCATTTCTCGATGGTGTTCCTAGAACCCTGATTTCTGCAGTGATGGGGCTTCTGCCGAGTTGTGCATGAAGCCCCTCCTAGCAAACTCTGCCTTAATCTCTCTTACACATCAAGTTCCATGTTGCATTGTTTTGAAAGGTGTACTGTTTCAAAACCACTAATCTCTTTATAATTTATCCTGTACCCACCTTGTGACTTCTTGCTTAACCACGTTAATAAACTTTACAGCTTTCTTTTTTTTTTCTGATTGTAACAGTAAGACATGTCTACTTAAGAAAATTTGGAAAATGCAGAAAATTACCAATGAGAAAGAAACTCTTCTAAGATGCCACCACCTGCTTAAAGAGTTTCCTGTCAGTCTTCTGTCTCGTGATTTGTTTTAAAGGAAATTAAGATTACCTGTAATCCCAGCTATAAGCACCCGTAACATTAAGGACATTTTTTCTCTTTCCGGTTTTTTAAAAAAATTGTTCCTTGTATTTTTTTTAAAAAATAGTAATAGGTTCAAAGTTCTGAAGAGTAAACAATAAAAAGCTCCACTCCCACTCCTGTTTAAAACCATTCAATCCAGTTTGGTAACATATCTATCACATAATTGAGTTCACACTATACGGGCTGTATTAGGGCTTGCTTTTTTTTTTTTTTTTGATTTAGCAGTATTAACATTTTCTTCTAGCATTACTAAATCTTTTAAAATCTGTACATAACACAGTGTACAAAGAGTGCACTAAATATGTGAGTAGATATTGAAAAGTTTACAATCGAGGTTAAAAGTCCACCCCTGTTAATTTAGAGGGCTGTCTCCTTCCAGACCTTTTTCAGTAAGTTTACATGTTGTCTTAAAATTTCCATAGGTCCATTGAGATATGCAGATGTATGTTTTACCTACATGGAATTTTCCTATATCTGCTATGCCAGCACTCTCTCATCTGTCTCTCACTGGGCATTGTCTCCAGAGGCTTGTCCATGCCTGCACCTAAATCCACCTCTTCCTTTTAAGGCTGAATCATATTCCCTTGTATGGACAAACTGGAACTTTCCAGCCATTTCTATACATGAGAACATTTCAGTTTTCAAATTTTTATAGTTATTCTTATTGCTACTTTGTACACATGAGTGAGCAGTCTTGGGAACTAGATACCCAGAATATGAATTCTTAGGGCAAAGGGTATGTGTGTTTATTGTTTTAATAAGACCACTGGTTCTCTACAAATTCCATTCCAGTTAACCCTCTCACTAACAGTGTGTGAATGAATTCATCCCTTTTGAGACTAGTGTGCACCAGAAACGAACAGTCTTTTATTTTTTTGCCTATCCAAAGGATGAGAAATACCATGTCATTTTAAAGTTTATATTTCTTTCCATCCTAGTTTTCCAAGCATATACATATATACCTTTAAAAAATTTAGCCATGCAGTACATGATTCTGTATGTTTTTTTCTTTTTCACATCATATCCCATTAAAATTTTCACATTTTGTTTCCCAGTCATTGTATTGTCAAAAGCTCAGCTGTTCAGGGGTGGTGTCTTACTGAACTATTGCAGATCACCTGGAGTTTATTTCTGTCCCTAATCTCCAAATACCCTGGGAATGACAAGGAAGAGAAAAAAATCCCTCTGCAGAAAATTGATCCAGGGTCTGTCTAGGAAATAGGGGCCAAATTAAAATCTGAACTAAATGTTTGCTCAGGGTCTCACCCCGTAGGTATTTGGCAGGGAGGTGCCTAAAGGATCATATGAGCTCTTGTTCTGTATAGGTCTTGGACACCATGTGTTAAGTGTTAAGAAGCTTCACCCATTTCATATGTTCCATTATGAAAAGCACTCAGATTTGTTTGTTGTTCTTTGATTGGAGGGTTATGATGCCGCCACAGCATTTAACATCCGTGAAAACATCCAGGAGGCAGTGTGGTGTGACGGGAATGCACTGAACTGGCAAGGCAGAGAGCTGGCTCCAGGTTTCAGCTTCTCCCCCGACTGTTATGTAGACCTGAAGAAGACACTCAACCTCTTGGGTTCCCCAAGGTCTGTGTGGTTTGAGGAAGACCAAGGTGCGAGTGGACTTGGAAAGCCTGGTGGAGGATAGGCTGGTAGCTAACAGGCTAGTTCTAACTCAATGAGAATTCTAAGAATTCGAAGCTTCTAATGAGGTTGGCTGTTGTGGTGTCATAAAAAAATCAATATTCAGTCTTTGCCCCAGGTTCTGGCACACAGCTCTTAAAACCCCGGTAATCTCCAGAGTGCTATGTCTCCAAAGTATTAGCCACTCAGTCATGTCTGACTCTTTGTGACCCCATGTAGCCCACCAGGCTCCTCTGTCCAGTGGAATTCTCCAGGCATGAATACTGGAGTGGGTTGCCATTTCCTTCTCCAGGGATCTTCCTGATCCAGGGATTGAACCCAGGTCTCCTGAATTGCAAGCAGATTCTTTACCATCTGAGCCATTAAGAAGTGTCTTTTATATGCTGACAAGATGACATATAACTGGACAGAGTCTAGGTGCTTTAGGATGGGAGCCTGTGCCCAAAAGACCAAGGCAGGATTAAGGGGTTTTAGTGATCAGTAGGGGAGAGAAGGAAATGGCAACCCACTCCAGTGTTCTTGCCTGGAGAATCCCAGGGACAGGGGAGCCTGGTGGGCTGCCATCTATGGGGTCGCACAGAGTCAGACTGAAGTGACTTAGCAGCAGCAGCAGCAGGGGAGAGAAGAGAGCCGGACGTAGAGTTCAGTCAACAATGCCGTTGATTTAAGCACTCTTGCCTACATAAAATCTCAACAGAAAACTTTCAACAGTTAGGTTTAGAGAAGTTCCAGGTTGACAGACACAGAGAAGTGCTGGAAGGGTGGTGAGCCCAGAGAGATCATGTAAGCTGTGTGCTCTTGCCCCATATCCTGCCCAGTGTGTTTCTCCCATTTGGCTGTTCCTGAATATCTTTTATGATAATCTACAGTAAATAATGGTACTTATTCTGCCTCCAGATTCATGAGTTCTCCTAACAAATGATCAAACCCGAAGTAGAGGGGTTGTAGGAAGCCTCCTATCTTTGGAGCCAAAGCAGGGCAGAAGCGGGTAGCCTGGGGGCGGAGACCTGTGACTGGCATCTGATGTGGGAGTAGTCTTGAGGACCAAGCCCTTAATCCTGTGGGGTCTGAAGCTGACTCTGGATGGTCAGCGTCAGAAGCAAACTGAATTGTGGGACATCCAGCTGGTATCTGGAAAACTGGTCGGTGTGGGAGAAAGCCCCATACATTTGGTATCACAAGTGTTGTGAGTAAAAACAGCTACACTGAATATCGTCCGTCTCCAGAACTGTTCTGACGTGCTTTCAGCAGACTGTGTGCCAGGTTTTGTTCAGTGCTGGAGACATACTTGTGAACAGACAGAACCCATCCCTGCTGTCAGGTGGCTTACAGTCAAGCACAGGAGGCAGTGGGCCAGCCAGGAATTTCAGCAGCTTGGTTATGTAATGATAGTCCTGGAAGTGTCATTAAGGAGAAACACAGGGTGATTCGGGGGTATCAGCAGGGTGCCCATGTAGACAGGAGATGGGTAGTTACCCTGAGAAAGGAGAAAGTGATCCTGGAGCTGGCATCCAAGGGCTGATTGGGAGTCGGCAAGGTGGGAAAGGCAGCATGCTGGCCAGAAGGAGGTACCGAGGGTGGGTTGCTGGTGGTTAGAGTGAGCTGCTCCTTTGTTCATTCATTCATCCATCCAACAAATACTGCTCTGGGCCAGACACTGTTCCTGCCACTGGGGATACAAGATCAGGGAGCAGCACTCAAGTTCCTAGCCTTTGTGTCATTCAGTGTTGGTGCAAAATAAATCATCAAGCTGGGTGCTTAAGATAATCATCCTTTTACTCTCATCCTCGTGGTCTGGAGGTGGGCCAGACTCAGCTTATGCTTCTGGCTCAGATCTCTCACATAGTCATTCAGGGGATGGCCGATCTGGAATTGTTCAAAGGGTCCCTCACTCACAGGTCTACTGTTGGGCATTCTCGTCCCCAGATGGCCTCTCGTGGGCTTTCTCCTGTGTTATGACCTTGGAGCTCTGAAGCATGTGGCAAATGAGACAAGCCAGGTGGAATCTGCATAGACTTTCTGAGCTAGTGTTGGAGCTCACACAGCATCATGTCTATGCCTTTCTACCCCTCAAGGCAGTCCCAATGCCTGTTCCCAGAACCTAGGACCACCTTCTGGTGGGAAATGTGACAGAGAATTTGTGGATGTGCATTAAAACTTCCATTGCTCTCATGCTTTGCCCTCCTGAGCATTTTAGCCTTGGCTTCAAACTTACCTGCCTGCCCTGCCCCCCTCACCAGAGTCCTCCTGGCAAGATAAACCTAATGGCTCCTTGCAGTCCCACCTCCCTTCTCTGCCCAAGCAGCTCCAGAAATGTACAGTTTTCCCCACCTCAGGCCCTTTCCTGTGAAGGGCTGTGCCCCTTGTGAACTGGTACCCCATCTGCCTGGCTGCCCCATCTCCTAATTAGGTTGTCAGAGGATAGGCTTGGACACAAGTCCGAAGTCCCCAAGAAGCACAGCTTTTTGTGGGGCTAAGAGATGACCAGGATGGCTGGGGGGCTCTCATGCATGGACTTGAGGTGAGGCTGGGTCTGTAGGCCATGGGCAGGGTTTGGTCATCATCCCAAGAGCATTATGGGAAAACACTAAAGGGTGAACCTTCAGATGACCACCTTCTGGGAAGATGCTAGAAGACCGTCCTTCTGGGGATGACAAGATTTTGCATTATAGTTTTAAATGAGTCTGTTAGAATGGTTTATTTTTCTTACAAAAGAAAAAACCAGAGATGTCCCAAATTCGAGAGGAGGAAATTTCTCCATCCTGATGCGATCAGCCATAACAAGACTAGTGATACGGCAGTCTGCAGTTATTCCTGGATTGGTGGGCAAAGCTAGTCTTCCATAACCAACAGTTCACAGCAGTGTTACAGAACATGATCCACAGCAAACATTCCCACCACCGTGATGTCCTGTAAATACACACAGTAGTGCCCAGCTAATCATGCAGCAGACTTTGGAAAATGACTGTGAAAGCTCTAAATATTACAGGATAGCTCTTTGCCCTGTTTAGTAGACATACTTGGAAACTCAATTGTAAGGTGAGAATGCAGAATAAATATTTGCTTATTTAGTCTGTGGCTATCCTATTGTTTGGCATTCTCAAAAACACTTGCATCAATAGCTTCTTCCTTCATGTTTCTCATTAAGCACCTTTTTTTTAAGAACCACTAGGAAAATCCCATGGATGGAGGAGCCCAGTGGGCTGCAGTCCGTGGGGTTGCTAAGAGTCGGGCATGACTGAGCGACTTCACTTTCACTTTTCACTTTCATGCATTGGAGAAGGAAATGGCAGCCCACTCCAGTGTTCCTGCCTGGAGAATCCCAGGGATGGGGGAGCCTGGTGGGCTGCCATCTATGGGGTCGCACAGAGTTGGACACGACTGAAGCAACTTAGCAGCAGTAAAGTACAAGTATGACTCACTCTGGGAAACTGGAAAGGGCTTGGCATCTAGTGAGATCTCACCTTCTCTCAGTTTCAAGTTAGGTTCAATGCAAGCAGCGTATACCAGATCACAGAGTAATTTAAAGATGTAAATAGAACTCTCCAGAAAATGTTGCCTGATAATAAGTTTAGGGGTTAGCCTCAATCTATACGTTTAAATATTCCTATAAAATGCTTGCTCCAAAGAAAAAAAAAAAAAAAAAGGCATGATTTTATTGGTGTATTTTTCACGTTGGTGGCAGATCCATGAATATAAAGGAATTAACCATCACTGAGCTACTATGACTCAGGTGTTTCATGATATTTTGCTTAATCTTTATCAAAAGTCTATGTAGAATTGGGGACTAAGATGGCAGAGGAATAGGACAGGGAGACCACTTTCTCCCCCACAAATTCATCCAAAGAGCATTTAAACGCTGAGTAAATTCCACAAAACAACTTCTGAATGCTGGCAGAGGACATCAGGCACCCAAAAAAGCAGCCCATTGTCTTCGAAAGGAGGTAGGAAAAAATATAAAAGACAAAAAGACAGACAAAAGAGGTAGAGACAGAGCTCTGTCCCAGGAAGGGAGTCTTAAAAAGAGAGAAGTTTCCAAATGCCAGGAAACACTCTCACTGCCGAGTCTGTGGCGAGCCTTGGAACCTTAGAGGGCAACATAACTGGGAGGAAAAATAAATAAATAATTAAAACCCACAGATTACGTGCCCAACGGTAACTCCCAGAGGAGAAGCAGTGCAGACGCCTGCACCCGCCACTAGCAAGCGGGGGCTGGGCAGGGAGGCGCGGGCTGCATTGCTTAGAGTAAGGACCAGGCCTGAATGCCCCGAGGGCAATCTGAGGGAACTAACTTGGGCTAGCAAACCAGACTGTGGCATAGCTACCATGCGAGAAGCCTTAAGACACTGCCAGGGCTGCTCACAGAACAAAGGACTGAGCAGAGCTAGCCAGCTGCAGACCATTCCCTACCACCCCACCTCCCCTCGCCCCTGGTGACAGGCAGCCAGAGCCAGAAGGGAGCAATCGCAGCCCCAGAGAGGCATTATCTACCAAACTGCAAGCAGGTTCTTTGCTAACTAAGACTTCTTGGGATTCTTGATGGTCAACGTCCACCTGAGAAGGTGCGCTGGTTGTACACTCAGAAAACTGAGTGGCAGGGACTGAGGAGGTGATAAGTCGCAGCAATTGCGCTTGCCAAACACCCAATCACCTGAGCTGCTTGGGCCTAGGAAGGGCAAAAAACGCAGGCCCAACTGAGTCTGCGCCTCTGAGGACTACCCGAGTGCCTGAACCTGAATGGCTTAGACCTGGGAGGTGCATGCAGCCCAGGGCCGGCCTCGGACGGTTCTTGGCAGAGCAACCTAGAGCCTGAGCAGTGTGGGCAGGGAAGGTACACGTGCTGTGAGCGGGGGCAGGCCCAGTGTGGCTGAGACACTGCGAGCACACGCCAGTGTTATTTGTTTGCAGCATCCCTCCCTCCCCACAGCACGACTGAACAAGTGAGCCTTAATAAGTGTCCACTACCGCCCCCTTGTGTCAGGGCAGAAATCAGACACTGAAGAGACCAGCAAACAGAAGATGCTAAAACAGAGGGAACCGTCTTGGAAGTGACAGGTGCAATAGATTAAAACCCTGTAGTTAGTACTGACTACATAGGAAGGGGCCTATGGATCTTGAGAAATATAAGCCAGACCAAGAAACTATCCAAAAATGAACTGACCCCACACTGCCCACAGCAACACCAGAGAAAGTCCTAGATATATTTTTACTATCATTCTTTTTTATTTTTTAAGTCCTCTATTACTCCTTTAATTTTCATTTTTATAACCTACTATAACTTTGCAAAAAAAAGACAAGAGACCCTATTTTTTAAAGCAAACTTCATATATATATATATATATTATAATTTTTGTGACTTTTTTTTTCCTTTCTTTAATGTATTTTTGAAAATCCAACCTCTAGATTTTTAATCTTTGCTTTTTGGTATTTGTCATCAATTTTATACCTTTAAGAACCCAATCTTCAGTACCTATTTTTACTTGGGAGCAAGATTACTGGCTTGACTGCTCTCTCCCCCTTTGGACTCTCTTTTTCTCCACCAGGTCGCCTCTGTCTCCTCCCTGCCCCTTCTCTTCTCTACCCAACTCTGTGAATCTCTTTGTGTGTTCTGGATGGTGGAGAACACTTAGGGAACTGATTACTGGCTGGATCTGTCTCTCTCCTTTTGATTCCCCCCTTTATCCTCCTGGCCATCTCTGTCTCCTTCCTCCCTCTTCTCTTCTCTGTATAACTCCATAAACATCTCTGAGGGGTCCAGTTGTGGAGTGCACATAAGGAAGTGATTACGGGCTAGCTTGCTGTCTCCTCTTTTGATTCCACTTCATCTCATTCGGGTCACCTCTAATTCCTTCCTCCCTCTTCTCTTCTCCATGTAACTCTGTGAACCTCTCTGGGTGTCCCTCATTGTGGAGAAACTTTTCATCTTTAACCTAGATGTTTTATCAATGGTGCTGTATAGATGGAGGTGTCTTGAGGCTACTGTAAAAATATGACTGAAAACCAGAAGCAGGAGGCTTAAGTCCAAATCCTGAGAACACCAGAGAACTCCTGACTCCAGAGAATATTAGTCGACAGGGGCTCATCAAACGCCTCCATACCTGCACTGAAACTAAGCATCACCCAAGGGCCAATAAGTTCTAGAGCAAGACATACCACACAAATTCTCCGGCAACATGGGAACACAGCCCTGAGCTTCAATATACAGTCTGCCCAAAGTCACTTCAAACCCATTGACATCTCATAACTCATTACTGGACACTTCTTTGTACTCCAGAGAGAAGAAATCCAGCTCCACCCACCAGAACACTGACACTGAACTGAACTGATATATGTTGTCTACAAGAGACCCACTTCAAAACAGGGGACACAAACAGACTGAAAGTGAGGGGCTGGAAAAAGATATGCCATGCAAATAGAGACCAAAAGAAAGCAGGAGTTCCATTCCATTCAGTCGCTCAGTCGTGTTCTACTTTTTGCGACCCCATGAATGGCAGCATGCCAGGCCTCCCTGTCCATCACCAACTCCTGGAGTTCACTCAGACTCATGTCCATTACTAAAGTTTCCAAAAACTAGAACATGACTTCCTAGCTTGTTATTATTGAGAGCCAAAATCATTCAAATGTTTTACAATGGTATGTCTGTGTGTACACACACAGAATGATATACGATAACTGATTTAGGCAAAATGAAACCTCACAAAATCTCTCTGTGATGTGATACCAAAATAATACTAAGAAAATAATTCAAATATAAAACTAACCATTTTTATAAATGTGTATTGACTATTTTACATTTTACACAGTATTACTCATTTTTCTAGGGATGCATTAATAAAAAATTGTTTGAATTTAACAAACTTAAAATGTAGTCTAGTACAAGAGTTGTCTTGGTCTTACTACTTTGCCAACAAAGGTCCATCTAGTCAAGGCTATGGTTTTTCCAGTGGTCATGTATGGATGTGAGAGCTGGACTGTAAAGAAAGCTGAGCACCAAAGAATTGATGCTTTTGAATTGTGGCATTGAAGAGGGTCCCTTGGACTGCAAGGAGATCCAACCATCCTAAAGGAAATCAGTCCTCAAAATTCATTGGAAGGACTAATGAAGCTGAAACTCCAATAATTTGGCCATCTGATGGAATGTCTAGTACAAGAGTTGTCTTGGTCTTACTCTTTGCCAACAAAGGTCCATCTAGTCAAGGCTATGGTTTTTCCAGTGGTCATGTATGGATGTGAGAGCTGGACTGTAAAGAAAGCTGAGCACCAAAGAATTGATGCTTTTGAATTGTGGCATTGAAGAGGGTCCCTTGGACTGCAAGGAGATCCAACCATCCTAAAGGAAATCAGTCCTCAAAATTCATTGGAAGGACTAATGAAGCTGAAACTCCAATAATTTGGCCATCTGATGGAAAGAACTGACTCATTGGAAAAGACCCTGATGCCGGGAAAGAATGAAGGTGGGAGGAGAAGGGAATGACAGAGGATGAGATGGTTGGATGGCATCACCAACTCAATGGGCATGAGTTTGAGTAGACTCCAGGAGTTGGTGATAGACAAGGAGGCCTGGCATGCTGCAGTTGATGGGGTCACAAAGAGCAATTCTATTAGCATTTATGTGTCAATTATTCTTTTTAAAATAAAAATGAGGGATCAGGTTAAAAAAAAAAAAGAAGACATAGCCAGGCAATTTTGTCAGCAGTTCCCAGACTCTTGCATAGAACAATACAGAGAACAGATGAAATATGAGAGACTATGAAATCAAAAGTTCCAAACCCAATAAAAGTAAATCTTGCAGGGGGGGAAGGGGGGGGAAAGAGTTGACTTGGTCTTAAATAGGTGTAATATGAGATATGGTATAAGTACCTTAGAGAAGTATAAGGAAAGGATTTTGACAGTTTGGATAAGAAGTTTCCCTGTGTTGTGTGTGTGTGTGTGTGTGTGTGTGTGTGTGTGTGTTGGCAATTTGGAGAAAATGTTTAATTTAACTCTGAAAATTCACTAGAATTCAAACATGCTAAAATAGTACCATAAAGAGACTTCTATATTTAATAAGGCATGGAGGAATGGATGTAAAAATAACATATATGAAAATATTAAGGAATTCAAACATGCCAAGAGTGCAGAAATTAAAGAGAGTGGTAGAGTGTAGAGTTGGGAAGTCAAATTTGGATCAGATCATTTAGGATTTTGAATTTTAAACAATGAGGCTAAGCACTATTCTGTGAGCAATGGGAAGTCTGTAATGCTTTAGGATAAAGAAATGACCTGACCTGTCACAGTCAGCATCACAATGATGCCTTTGACAGCAGATGGTAAGAATGGTAGGGGAGACAAGACACTGAGGATGCCATACTCTTTTTTTTTTTTTTTTTCCAGTTTGACAGAAAAAGAAAAATAATAAAGAAGACAGAGGTTTGGCTAGAGGATCATGGGAAGATTTTGTCAATTCTCATTTGAACTGAAAGATATGAGGTTGTTCTTGCCCCCAAATGTGTGTAAGTTGAAAAGTATTACCATCAGATGTAAGATGAAAAGATTTAGGAGAAGATTCCATCTAGTAGAGTTAGTAAGAGTCTTCTCATAACTGAATCACGTATTCATGTAAGATTCTCCAAAATGAGAGAAGGAAAAAGAGTTGAAGGAGATTTGGAGGGTATTTTACTCTTGGTGGGGGTGCCTGTGAGTTCTCCCATTGCTCCTGGTTGTGTTTCTGGAATGTAGGTGAGAGGTGGGAATCACTTCAGTTCCGTTCAGTTGCTCAGTCGTGTCCAACTCTGCAACCTTATGAATTGCAGCATGCCAGGCACCTCCCTGTCCATCATCCATCACCCAGAGTTCATCCAAACTCACATCCATCGAGTCAGTGATGCCATCCAGCCATCTCATCCTCAGTCGTCCCCTTTTCGTCCTGCCCCCAATCCTTCCCAGCATCAGAGTCTTTTCCAATGAGTCAACTCCTCTCATGAGGTGGCCAAAGTATTGGAGTTTCAGCTTTAGCATCAGTCCTTCCAAAGAACACCCAGAACTAATCTCAACCACCTTAATTATCAGCTAAATTTGGATCAAATAGCTATTTCTTATTCAGAATTCTGAGGGCCAGTAGTCTAACAAGAAATTCCTCATGGCACAGTCACAATAAACTAGGAATAGCAAAGCATGGTGTCTTGGGCAGAGAGAAACTGATGTCCACACTTTGAATTTCCTAAGCCCTGAGGCTAAGTGTTACTGGAGAGCAGCTGAACCCCCTCTACCTCATAGGCTGGCAGTAAGCTAAGGTGACATCATAATGGATAATGGAAAGAGCATTTGAAGAGCATGACTGGGTCATAGATAGAGTGGGATGAATGGGATATATGCCATGACTAGACTTCATGCTTTCTGTTTACCTCTTTCTGCTCCTCACCTCTCTCTGTGCATCTGGTATTTAAATTTTTAAAGTCAAAGACATAATTTACTTAAATGGTATGTAAATGTAAAGATTCCATATTGAAATGTGAAATCTGAGAAAGAAGAGACTTTTTTTGTAAAAAAATTTTTTTTAATTTTGTAAATATTTTTTAACCTACAGTATTATATGTAATCCACAAGGGAGTGAAATAAGTGTTGTAAACAGATAATAGGCCAGTTAAATGTAGACAGAGCTCCATTTAATGGTGGGCCACCAGACAAGGGAGCAAGTGATACCTGCTGAGGAAGTTACTAAAGGTTGCATTAAACTGTCAGTGTCAGGTAATTTTTCTGATATTTTGTCAAGGTCCTACAGAGTGCTCAGATGAGGCTTAGTGGAAATGAGAATTTTGACATCTTCTTACAGAAGTTACAGTTCACTGCTATAAAAACAAAGGATAAACTCTGAGCAAATCTCAAAACCAGTGCTTGGTGACAACCTGGAAGGATAGGGAGGTGGCAGGCTGGGTTCAGGATGGGGGAACACAGGAATACCTATGGCTGATTCATATTGATAACATGGCAAAAACCATCACAATATTGTAAAGTAATAATCGTCCAATTAAATAATTTTTTTAAAAATTCTGAGCAAAACTTACCAGGAGTAGGTTTGAACTGTAATGATATTCAGTGACTTTGACTTCTGTAGTCTCACTTTCTTAAGGGAACTGAAAGGTTGTTGTTGAATCATGATGCCGGGATCCTTGGCCCCTAGAGGAGAAGAATCCAATCCAGGGCCAGAGACAAGGCTTGATCGCTCAGAGCTTTTGTGTAATAAAGTTTTACTAAAGATAAAGAAGATAGAGAAAGCTTCTGACATAGGCATCAGAAGGGGGCAGAAAGAGTATCCCCCTGCTAGTCTTCAGTTGGATGTTATATAGTCACTAGCAATCTGTTAATGAAAGAAAGGAATGTCTCAAAACTCAGAATGGCACTAGGCCCCTCACCCATAAGATGTATTTTGGGATATTCTTGGCACCAGATGGTTTATCTTGGGCCATAAAATGATTAACTTGAATCTTGAAGAAGGGCAGATCACCATACAAAAAGTTTCATTTACATAGATTAGAGGAACAATATCTGAGTATAACATAGTGGTTTATCAAGTGGGTTCTGAGCCAAAAGGCAGAACCGACTTGAAGACAGAGTTTGGGATAAATGTATAGTACATTAGCATAGCTTAAGATAAACATTTCCATAAGAAAAAGGCATTGGTTATCTCTAGGTTTGAGAATAGTTAACTTCAAGTGAAACCAGGTGTCATGGCAACACAGAATTTTAAGAGGAACCTCCTTTTAAATTTGTATAGGGAAGGAAAAAATATCACTAGTTTGTTTGGCTTAAGAGAGATAAAAATGTCTGACACTTGCAAGCTATTTCCTCTGTTTGGAGACCCCTGGCCTTCCTGCCTGTTAGCCTCTCAGAACCAAGCATAGATTGGAAGTAATGGTATTCAACATGTCCCAGATAAGGTCCTGCCCTGAAATGAGAGCCCAAATTAAGTTGTTCATTTTTTTTTTTTAATCAAATATATTATGGGCTTCTCCACTGGCTTGGCGGTTAAAAGAATTCTCCTGCAATGAAAGAGAGGCAGGAGGCTCCAGGTCAAACCCTGGGTCAGGAAGATCCCTTGGAGGAGGGCATAAAAATTCACTCCAGTATTCTTGCCTAGAGAATCCCAAGAACAGAGGAACCTGGCAGGCTACAGATCATAGTGTCTCAAAGAGTCAAACAGATGAAGCAGCTGAGAACACACGCAAATTTCGTACACTTTAAAAACGTCAAGAAATATCAGCATATTTATACCATATGCTAAGTAGTAAAGATTGCTTTTCATCACCTAGTTTATCCAGTTTCTTAATTCTGCATTCAGTTTTTTCATATATCAGTTCAGTTCAGTCAGTTCAGATGCTCAGTCGTATCCGACTCTTTGTGACCCCATGGACTGCAATACACTGGCCTCCCTGTCCATCAGCAACTCCCGGAGTTTACTCAAACTCATGTCCATTGAGTTGGTGATGCCATCCAACCATCTCATCCTCTGCCATCCCTGTTTCCTCCTGCCTTCAATCTTTCCCAGCATCAAGGTCTGTACCAATGAGTCAGTTCTTCACATCAGGTGACCAAAGTATTGGAGTTTCAGCTTTAGCATCAGTCCTTCCAGTGAATATTCAGGACTGATTTTCTTTAGGATGGACTGGCTGGATCTCCTTGCAGTCCAAGGGACTCTCAAGAGTCTTCTCCAACACTACAGTTCAAAAGCATCAATTCTTTGGTGCTCAGCTTTCTTTACAGTCCAGCTCTCACATCCATACATGACTACTGGAAAAACCATAGCCTTGACTAGATGGACCTTTGTTGGCAAAGTAATGTCTCTGCTTTTTAATATGCTATCTAGGTTGGTCACAACTTTCCTCCCAAAGAGTAAATGTCTTTTAATTTCATGGCTGCAATTACCATCTGCAGTGATTTTGGAGCCCCCAAAAAGAAAGTCTGCCACTGTTTCCACTGTTTCTCCATCTATTTCCCATGAAGTGATGGGACCAGATGTCATGATCTTTGTTTTCTGAATGTTGAGCTTTAGGCCAACTTTTTCACTCTCCTCTTTCACTTTCATCAAGAGGCTCTTTAGTTCTTCACTTTCTGCCATAAGGGTGGTGTCATCTGCAAGTCTGAGGTTATTGATATTTCTCCCAGCTGTCTTGATTCCAGTTTGTGCTTCATCCAGCCCAGCATTTCTCATGATGTACTATGCGTATAGGTTAAATAAGCAGGGTGAAAATATACACCCTTGATGTACTCCTTATATCAACCATGGTCATTTCATATGTTGCTAGAGATATATAATAATGTCCAGGTATCACACAAGGTTATCTGTTTATCCATCTGGTCTCAGTCCTTCAGATGATCATAAAATAATAAAAGTCTTTGTCTTTACACCACTTCCTGGTCTATCTCATAAATTAAATCCTACTTTCCCATCACTACCCTTCCCCCAAACTTTTGTCCTAATTGAAATGTTATGTTTAACATAGAATATAAGATGTATGAAGCAGGCACTTTTTTTTTTTTCTGTTTTGCTCACTGTTGAGGGTATAGAGACAAGCCCAATAGGTAGTAATTTCTCAATAATCAATGTGTGTTTTTCCCAATGGGTTGTAAGATCCATATGACGTAAATGGATGAATATTGAACACATTACTCTCCATAGCAGAAAATCAATTTTGGAGGTTTGTACAGTGATATTTCCAGCTCCCCACTGTTTGGGTTCCACATATATTTCTTCTTATTAACACCCTAGATAATACAGCTTGTTAGTAATGCCCCAACTACCTGATACAATGCTTCTCTTCTACTGAATTCTTCCCACTAACAATTCTTTAAGATCTTGCTCAAATCAGGCTCTAGGAATACACTTAAAGGTTTTTTTTTTAATTAATTAATTTCTTTATTTTACTTTACAATACTGTATTGGTTTTGCCATACATTGACATGAATCTGCTATGGTATGTGTACATGTGTTGCCCATCCTGAACACCCCTCCCACCTCCCTCCTTATCCCTTCCCTCTGGGTCATCCCAGTGCACCAGCCCTGAGCATTCTGTATTATGCATTGAACCTGGACTGGCAATTATCATATATCATATGATATTATGATATTATTATGATATTATGATATTATTCAATGCCATTCTCCCAAACCATCCCACCCTCGTCCTCTCCCATAGAGTCCAGAAGACTGTTCTATACATCTGTGTCTTTTTTGTCTCTAATGATAACAGGGTTATCATTACCATCTTTCTAAATTCCATATATATGTGTTAGTATACTGTCTTGGTGTTTTTCTTTCTGGCTTACTTCACTCTGTATAATCAGCTTCAGTGTCATCCACCTCATTAAAACTGATTCAAATGTATTCTTTTTAATAGCTGAGTAATACTCCATTGTGTATATGTACCACAGCTTTCTTATCCATTCATCTGCTGATGGACATCTAGGTTGCTTCCACGTCCTGGCTATTATAAACAGTGCTGTGATGAATATTGAGGTACATGTGTCTCTTTCAATTCTGGTTTCCTCGGTGTGTATGACCAGAAGTGGGATTGCTGGGTCATATGGCAGTTCTAGTTCCAGTTTCTCAAGGAATCTCCACACTGTTCTCCATAGTGGCTGTACTAGTTTGCATTCCCACCAACAGTGTAAGAGGGTTCCCTTTTCTCCACACCCTCTCCAGCATTTATTGCTTATAGACTTTTGGATAGCAGTCATTCTGACTGGCGTGAAATGGTACCTCATTGTGGTTTTGATTTGCATTTCTCTGATAATGAGTGATGTTGAGCATCTTTTCATGTGTTTGTTAGCCATCTGTATGTCTTCTTTGGAGAAATGCCTGTTTAGTTCTTTGGCCCACTTTTTGATTGGGTCGTTTATTTTTCTGGAATTGAGTTGCAGGAGTTGCTTGTATATTTTTGAGATTTATTCTTTGTCCTTTGCTTCATTTGATATTATTTTCTCACATTCTGAAGGCTGTCTTTTCACCTTGCTTATAGTTCCCTTTGTTGTGCAGAAGCTTTTAATTATGATTAGGTCCCATTTATTTATTTTTGCTTTTATTTCCAATATTCTGGGAAGTGGGTCATAGAGGATCCTGCTGTGATTTATGTCAGAGAGTGTTTTGCCTATGTTCTCCTCTAGGAGTTTAATAGTTTTTGGTATTACATTTAGATCTTTAATTCATTTTGATTTATTTTTGTGTATGGTGTTAGAAAGTTTTCTGCTGCTGCTGCTAAGTCACTTCAGTCGTGTCTGACTGTGTGTGATTCCACAGACAACAGCCTACCAGGCTCCAAGTCCCTGAGATTCTCCAGGCAAGAACACTGGAGTGGGTTGCCATTTCCTTCTCCAACACATGAAAGTAAAAAGTGAAAGGGAAGTCATTCAGTCCTGTCTGACTCCTCACGACCCCATGGACTGCAGCCCACCAGGCTCCTCTGTCCATGGGATTTTCCAGGCAAGAGTACTGGAGTGGGGTGCCATTCTAGTTTCATTCTTTTACAAGAGGTTGACCAGTTTTTCCAGCACCACTTGTTAAAGAGATTGTCTTTTCTCCATTGTATATTGTTGCCTCCTTTGTCAAAGATAAGCTGTCCATAGGTGTGTGGATTTATCTCTGGGCTCTGTTTTGTTCCATTGATCTATATTTCTGTCTTTGTGCCAGTATCATACTGTCTTGATGACTGTGGGTTTGTAGTAGAGCCTGAAGTCAGGCAGGTTGATTCCTCCAGTTCCATTCTTCTTTCTCAAGATAGCTTTGGCCCTTCTAGGTTTTCTGTAAAGTTTTTTAATTAAATGCAGCTCATCTAATGTGTAATTCACCTAACAAAGTATTTGAAAAATTCTTTTTGGTAAAATATATAACATTTTCTACATCAAAATGTTTCCCTTTGATAATTTTTGCCTATGTATTTTTACTTCACATGCTTCTGCATCTTTCAAAATTTCTTACTCAATTTGCATAAAGTAACTCAGCCTGATTCTACATTAACAGCTATATTATTCAGTTTATTGTGTTATTTAACAATTATACATGTATATTAATATTACTCATGCAAATATATTTTCTGGATAGGTTGAAACATTTTCAAAATTTGTAATCAAAATTCAAATTAATATTATTTATTCATAAGTATTAATAAAATTATTACTTCATACCAGACTCATCTAATTATTCCTTATGGGCAGCTATGGGAAATCTAAGTGACTTTTGTACAAATACAATTTCCATTTGCATTTAATGAATAACTGTAATACCACTTTGAATGACAGAAAAGTTGCATTTGATAATTCAGAATATTTTAGAAATCTTCTAGAAATCTTTGTTGATGTGATGTGATGTGAAGTCGCTCAGTCGTGTCCGACTCTTTGCGGCCCATGAACTGTAGCCCACCAAGCTCCTCCATCCATGGGATTCTCCAGGCAAGAATACTGGAGTGGGTTGCCATTTCCTTCTCCAGGGGATCTTCCCAACCCAGGGATCGAACCCATGTTTCCCACATTGTAGGCAGATGCTTTAACCTCTGTACCACTGTTACACTGAGAAATTACTTCTATTTGACTGAATTAAGATATAAATTAGTTCAGTTCAGTTCAGTTGCTCAGTCATGTCCAACTCTTTGTGACCCCATGAATCACAGCACGCCAGGCCTCCCTGTCCATCACCAACTCCCGGAGTTCACTCAGACTCACGTCCGTCGAGTCCATGATGCCATCCAGCCATCTCATCCTCGGTCGTCCCCTTCTCCTCCTGCCCCCAATCCCTCCCAGATCAGAGTATTTTCCAATGAGTCAACTCTTCGCATGAGGTGGCCAAAGTACTGGAACTTCAGTTTTAGCATCATTCCTTCCAAAGAAATCCCAGGGTTGATTTCCTTCAGAATGGACTGGTTGGATCTCCTTGCAGTCCAAGGGACTCTCAAGAGTCTTCTCCAACACCACAGTTCAAAAGCATCAATTCTTCGGCGCTCAGCCTTCTTCACAGTCCAACTCTCACATCCATACATGACCACAGGAAAAACCATAGCCTTGACTAGACGGACCTTAGTCGGCAAAGTAATGTCTCTGCTTTTGAATATACTATCTAGGTTGGTCATAACTTTTCTTCCAAGGAGTAAGCGCCTTTTAATTTCATGGCTGCAGTCACCATCTGCAGTGATTTTGGAGCCCAAAAAAACAAAGTCTGACACTGTTTCTACTGTTTCCCCATCTATTTCCCATGAAGTGATGGGGCCAGATGCCATGATCTTCGTTTTCTGAATGTTGAGCTTTAAGCCAACTTTTTCACTCTCCTCTTTCACTTTCAACAAGAGGCTTTTTAGCTCCTCCTCACTTTCTGCCATAAGGGTGGTGTCATCTGCATATCTGAGGTTATTGATATTTCTCCCAGCAATCTTGATTCCAGCTTGTGTTTCTTCCAGTCCAGCGTTTCTCATGATGTACTCTGCATATAAGTTAAATAAGCAGGGTGACAATATACAGCCTTGACGTACTCCTTTTCCTATTTGGAACCAGTCTGTTGTTCCATGTCCAGTTCTAACTGTTGCTTCCTGACCTGCATACAGATTTCTCAAGAGGCAGGTCAGGTGGTCTGGTATTCCCATCTCTTTCAGAATTTTCCACAGTTTATTGTGATCCACACAGTCAAAGGCTTTGGCATAGTCAATAAAGCAGAAATAGATGTTTTTCTGGAACTCTCTTGCTTTTTCCATGATCCAGCGGATGTTGGCAATTTGATCTCTGGTTCCTCTGCCTTTTCTAAAACCAGCTTGAACATCAGGGAGTTCACGGTTCACATATTGCTGAAGTCTGGCTTGGAGAATTTTGAGCATTACTTTACTAGCATGTGAGATGAGTGCAATTGTGCGGTAGTTTGAGCATTCTTTGGCATTGCCTTTCTTTGGAATTGGAATGAAAACTGACCTTTTCCAGTCCTGTGGCCACTGCTGAGTTTTCCAGATTTGCTGGCATATTCAGTGCAGCACTTTCACAGCATCATCTTTCTGGATTTGAAACAGCTCAACTGGAATTCCATCACCTCCACTAGCTTTGTTCATAGTGATGCTTCTAAGGCCCACTTGACTTCACATTCCAAGATGTCTGGCTCTAGATTAGTCATCACATCATCATGATTATCTGGGTCATGAAGATCTTTTTTGTACAGTTCTTCCGTGTATTCTTGCCACCTCTTCTTAATATCTTCTGCTTCTGTTAGGTCCATACCATTTCTGTCCTTTATTGAGCCCATCTTTGCATGAAATGTACACATTTGTGACTGCATATATCATAAATGCTGGAATATTTTTAATATTTCAGCATGCTATATGATTGATAACCTATATTATATATTTTCAAAATTTCAAATATAAAAGAAAGTAAAATGAATAATAATAAATATAGACATACCAATCATAAAGAATCACTCATTACTTCTGATTATTTTCTTCCAGTTATTTGTCTATACACAGGGTATTTTTTGTCAATATAATTTAAATCAGTCTATATACATAATACAGCTGTATATAATAATTTTTTATTATACTTATGCTACTTGATTTGCACATTTTTCCTTAAACATAAATTTTAGAGGCAATGTCATAATTTAACCTCTGTAAACATTCATAATGAGTGGGTAATCAAGATTAGTATTAATCAATCAATAAGTGAGAATAAAAGGCTGGCAAACTTTTCATCTTTTACAAGCTAGTCCCTTATTTTAATTAGATTTTCTGACTGACTTTTTAAGATATTTAGCCTCCTGGTTACCTAAGTAAATTCTACTTTATATAAGTTTAATTTTGAATTTTTTGTAAAATAATCCATTTGTCAGATTAAAAAATCATTTTAGCAGAAATGAAGTTTTATTTTTAATGTACTCAGTGCACTGAGATGTTGTTGTAGTGAAGATAAAACCTTGTTTATGGATCATGATATTCAGCATGAAATGACTAGAAGATTCACAAGTAACAAGTGTGCAATTTACAATTATGTGTAGCACAATTAGAGACATTTCTGACATTAGCCATTTTAAGTAAAAGTGATAATTATATAGTCAAATAAATTTTAATCATTGAACACTTTCCAAAAGCAATTTAAACTGTACAACCAAGTAAACACTGAGAGGAGGTAGTGAAAGGAGTGAGTTAATTCAGAAAACTCTCGAGACTCACCTTGAACTAGTGAAATGAGGGGAATGGCACACAGAAAGCCAGAAAAGATAGAGCAGTTTTGATATATAGACTTGTTTAGACAAAGTCAAGTTTGTGGGCCATTAGAGTCAAATTTTCTTCATGGACCCATATCTCGAATCATGCTTAGTTTTTCCCAAGAAAATTTTCCTATCTTATTTAGAGACAGGGAAAATATTGATTAGCACTCCTTAAGGTACCAAACCTCAGAGACCAGGATGATGCCAACCACAACACATTCTTCTACCAGCTCACACTTGAATCTAGCATTTAGTTCCAATGTTTGTTTATAACTTATTTATATTAGATACTTAGTGTTTTTTTCCTACAGTTTTCAAAGAGGTTAAGAAGACAAACAACACACAACTTTTAAATGAAAAATCTTTGCCTAACTATGTTCCTTAGTAAACTATAACCTTAAAATTTTGCCAGACTAAAGGTGGCTTAGAAGGTAAAGAATCTGCCTGCAAAGCAGGAGGTCTGTGTTTGATCTCTGGGTCAAGAATATCCCTTGGAGAAAGGAATGGCAACCCACTCCAGTATTCTTGCCTGGAGAATTCCATGGACAGAGGAGCCTGGCAGGCTACAGTTCATGGGGTCACAAAGAGTCGGACCCCAGTGAGTGACTAAGCACAGCACAGAGGTTCAAATTAATGTATATTTAAGCTAGGAGGTCCTTATTAGTCAACAGTTAAGCTGCACCAATGTTTTTGAAAATCAGTTAAATCTTCATAACCTACTTTTGGGTCCCACTGCCACATCCAAGGATATATTTATGTTAGAAGATAGAAAACAATAATATAATGAACTTCTTAAGGAGCCAAGATCCATTGGATTATAGAAAGAGCAAGATAATTCCAGAAAAATATCTACTGCTTCACTGACTATGTGAATCCTTTGGTTGCATGGAACACAACAAACTGGAAAATTCAAGAGATGGGAATACCAGACCACCTTACTTGCCTCCTGAGAAATGTGTATGCAGGTCAAGAAGTAACAGTTAGAACCAGACATTGAACAACAGACTGGTCCAAATTGGGTAAGGAGTACAAAAAGGCTGTATAGCATCACCTTGCTATTTAACTTATATTCTGCGTTCAGTTCAGTCACTCAGTTGTGTCCGATTCTTTGTGACCCCATGGACTGCAGCATGCCAGGTTTCCCTGTCCATCACCAACTCCTGGAGCTTACTCAAACTCATGTCCATCAAGTCAGTGATGCCATCCAGCCATCTCATCCTCTGTCACCTCCTTCTCCTCCCACCCTCAATCTTTTCCAGCATCAGGATATTTTCCAATGAGTCAGTTCTTCGGATAAAGTGGCCATATTATTGGAGTTTCAGCTTCAGCATTAGTCCTTCCAATGAATATTCAGGACTGATTTCTTTTAGAGTTTGACTGGTTGGATCTCCTTGCAGTTCAAGAGACACTGAAGTGTCTTCCGGCATATGCAGAGTACATCATATGAAATGCCAGATTGGATGAAGTGCAAGCTGGAATCAAGATTGCAGGGAGAAATATCAATAAACTCAGATATGCAGATGACACCACCCTATAGCAGAAAGTGAAGAAGAACTTAAGAGTCTCTCGATGAAAGTGAGAGGAAAGTAAAAAAGCTGGCTTAAAACTCAACATTCAAAAAACTAAGAGCATGGCATCTGGTCCCATCACTTCACGGCAAATAGATGGGGAAACAATGGAAACAGTGAGAGACTTTATTCTTGGGCTCCAAAATCACTGCAGATGGTGACTGCACCCATGAAATAAAAAGACACTTGCTCCTTGGAAGAAAAGCTACAACAAACCTAGACAACATATTGAAAAGCAGAGACATTACTTGACCGACAAAGATCTGTCTAGTCAAAGCTATTGTTCTTCCAGTAGTCATTTATGGATGTTAGAGTTGGACCATAAAGAAGGTGACCCTTGAAGAATTGATGCTTTTGAACTGTGATGTTGGAGAAGACTCTTGAGAGTCCCTTGGACAGCAAGGAGATCCAACCAGTCAATCCTGAAGGAAATAAGTCCTGAGTATTCATTAGAAGGGGCTTCCCTGGCGGCTCAGAGGTTAAAGTGTCTGCCTCCAATGCGGGAGACCCAGGTTCGATCCCTGGGTCGGGAAGATCCTCTGGAGAAGGAAATGGCAATCCACTCCAGTATTCTTGCCTGGAGAATCCCATGGATGGAGAAGCCTAGTAGGTTACAGTCCACGGGGTTGCAAAGAGTCGGACACAACTGAGCAACTTCACCTTCATTCATTAGAAGGACAGATGCTGAAGCTGAACCTTAATACTTTGGCCACCTGATGTGGAAGAGCTGACTTATGGGAAAATATGCTGATGCTGGGAAAGACAGAAGGCGAGAGAAGAAGGTTTCAACAGAGAATGAGATAGTTGGATGGTATCAGTGACTCAATGGACATGAGTCTGCGCAAGCTCTGGGAGTTGGTGATGGACAGGGAAGCTTGGTGTGCTGCAGTTCATGAAGTTGCAAAGAGTTGGACATGACTGAGCAACTGAACTGAACTGAACTGAAAGAAAGGTCTAAAATTCCTCCTGCTTATGAAGGATGAGGCATTTATCAACAGTGCTAACTGAGGAATGTATATATTTTTGTTTTGGCTTTAGTTTTTGCAGGTGTTAGTGGAACATGTTTTCATAGGAAGAATTTGCTCCTGAGTTTTCAACATTTGTTGAAGAGTGTGCAAAAGGACATAGAAACAAAAATAGTATTGCAGGAGAATAATAGTCCACGTGAGTTTTCTCCTCTTAATTAAGAAAATGTTGAAGACACTAGTATTCTTACAAGTTAAATCCTGGACTAGATAGTCAAGAATGCAGAGTTAAAAGAGAGACATAGATATGCTCAGATGAAGACCAGGAATGAAGTACAGGCATACCTTGGAGATCCTACAAAGCAAGTTACACAGATTTTTTGGTTCTCAGTTATGTTTACACAATACTGTACTATAGTATCTGTGCAATAGCATTATGTCTGAAAAAACAATGTACACATTTTAATTAAAACCACTAGTCATCATCTGAGTCTTGAAAGAGTTGTAATCTTTTTGCTGATCAAAGGTTTAATATTACCATGATTACTAACATGTGACACAGCCATAGGAAATGAACAAACATTACTGAAAAAATAGTGCCAACAGACTTGCTTGATATAGGGTTGCCACAGACCTTCGGAGACAGGCAATGGCACCCCACTCCAGTACTCCTGCCTGGAAGATCCCATGGATGGAGGAGGCTGCGGTCCATGGGGTCGCTAGGAGTTGGTCACGACTGAGCGACTTCACTTTCACTTTTCACTTTCATGCATTGGAGAAGGAAATGGCACCCACTCCAGTGTTCTTGCCTGGAGAATATCAGGGACAGGGGAGCCTGGTGGGCTGCCGTCTATGGGGTTGCACAGAGTCGGACACAACTGAAGCGACATAGCAGCAGCACAGACCTTCAGTTTGTAGGAATCACAATATATCTGCAGTACAATAAAGTGAAGCCATGTATGGCTGTGTAGCCTTTAACAGATCAAAATTCTTTCTGGACCAAGAAAAGAGCTCAGGAAAAGTCCAGAAGATATATGGATATCGCATATGACAAAAGATACACTGCAGGGAAAGGAGAGAATAGTCAATAAATTATGTGGAGAGGAGTAGTTTACAAGAAGGAAGAAGAAGTTAAACACCAACCTCACAGCAATATAAAAATCAGATTCAGATAGAATACAGGCTTAAATATAAAAGGCAAACCTTTAAACTTTCTGGAAGAAAATATAAGAAAAAAATTCCTTTGTCGTTTTCTCCACATAAAAACCTTTGTATTCAAGGGAACACAAAAATACTGTCCATTAACATTTTAATAAATGTGCTTATATTAAAATTAAAATTCTCCAATAAAAGATATCTCTCTCCCCCTACCCCCCCCCAAAAAAAAGAAATTATAAACTACTAATTGAGTCAGGTATTTAATATATATATCTGGCCAATGATTCATAAACCAGAACATATAAAGAAAACGTTCAACTAAGTTTTAAATAAATACAAATATCTAATAAACGAAGGATTGAGAGAATGGCTATTCCACAGAAGAAAAATAAATAAATAAATAATAGAGATATAAAAATATATTCAATCTCAGTAATCATAGAAACATAAGTGAATTCAGTCATGTCTGACTCTTTGTGACCCCATGGACTGTAGCCCACCAGGCTCCTCTGTCCAGGGGAATCTCCAGTCAAGAATACTAGAGTGGGTTACCATGCCTTCCTCCAGGGGATCTTCTCAATCGAGGGATCTAACATGAGTCTCCTGCATTGCAGGCAGATTTTTTACCATCTGAGCCACCAGGAACCAAAATAATTTATGTGTGCTAGACTATGGGGAAAAAAATAATACTTTGACAGCACTGAAGTTGGGAGAGTTTGTAGATGAACAAGAACTCTAATGCACTGAGGTGGAATATAAAATGATGCCGCAACTTTGGAAGACAATTTAGCACTATTTTCTAATGAATATTCACACACCTGTAACCCACACTAGAGGAATTCCTGGAAGTGTATCACAAGACAAAAAACACACATAAAAATCTTAGTACCACTTATTATTCCTCACTCATAACTACTCGTTACAGGAAAATATTGAAAGCAGCATTGGCATCTAAAATAGGGGAATAAATGATCGATTGTGATACTGGGTTGGCCAAAAAACTCATTCTTTTTCTTTTTTTTCAGTAAGATAGTACAGAAAAACTCGAATGAACTTTTTTGCCAAGCCATGTTCACACAGTTGAATGTTACACAGCAATGAAAAAAAGCCATATGCAATGAAATGGATCCTAGAAACACATTTTTGAATAGACAAAGTCATTAAAATTACATATGTTATAAGATAGTATTTTTACAAAGCTCAAACACAAGCAAAACTAAACAATGTATTGTTAAGAGATGCATGAATGCGTGATGAAATGAGTTTAACAACAGAAAGAATGCGATAAACACAAACATCAAGACACTGGTTATCTTCCAGTTAGGATGAGGGGATACAGGAGGAAGAGGCAGAGGAGAAATCACTTACATGGATGTAATATGTAGTCTTTCATTTATCGATATTACATAATAATATGAAATTGGGCCAAAATATCATGGCCTACTCAGAAATAACAATCTAGGCACTTATATAAAGGAGTCCTTATTTGAAATGTTAAAGGTTCATAGAACCTTTAAGGCATAATTTTCTTCAGAGCATTTAATTTCTCAATCTTATTAAATTTAAATTTATGATTAATGAATTTGTTTAGAAACTAGTATTTTTAATTTAAATGTATATAGCTCTACTTATAATACCAATTATTTTCCAATTAATCAAAGGGCAATAATAAAAATTGCTATTTTATTTTCTGATTTAAAATCACAGGTCAAATTAATTATTAGTAGGATATCAAATCAATTAAACTTACCAGATTAATTAGGGCAAGTCAGTATCACCTGTTTTTGCTCTTTATTTTTTATTTGGGAATTCATGAGCATAGGCACATACTATAACATTTTTAGCACAATTTATGTATCTTTTTATCCCAAGGACAATCAAGGATTTATAAGAATTTTATTTTTGAAATCCTCTGGATCCTGCTAAAAATCCATGAATACGGCTTTCTAGTTCTTATTTTTCTTTCTTATTCAGGCTGGGTTTACATGTTCCCAAACATCTCAGTGATACCATTCTCAATGATGTATTCTTTTCTTGCATATTGTCTGTACCTTCACTAGAAAAGACTAGGCCAGGTATTCCAGGGTGCAGGAGTGTGCCTTGTATGTACCCAAGAGCTACAGTGAATAGAGAAGCTTGACATGCTTGTACACTTCATGGCAAGAGAGAGGCACAGGCCCTAAACTAATAGCAATATCATAAAAGGTCTTTCAACATAACTGAATGCTGAGTTCAGCTCCTTTAGAGCAAGGGTTCACTGGAAGACCCAAGCTGAATTCCCTCCTTGAAGGGAAACAAGGGAGAGATCATTGGGCTTGGGTCCTGCTTTGGACCTTTCGTGAGAAGATGAATAAGCGAAGAAAAGTCTTGCAGAGCAGACAGCTTTATAAGTGGAAGAATGAGGGCACAAGATTTAAGACCACAAGAAAAACGTGGGAAGTCTTCATCTTTCTAAAAACCCTTAATCACATATATTAGTAACTTTTTTTGAAAATAGTAATGTTTTGAAAAGAGAAATTTTTATTAGATGTGATTTTTTTGGTAATGATTTCAGTAAAAAAAAAAAACTGTTATAAGATATGATGCCATCCTAGTTAAGATCCAACAGAAGTATAAATTTAAAAAATATTTTCCCTCTATTCACTTGCATCATGCCAACCACTGGAGAGAACACGCAACGCTCTTCATTCACCTTTTATTCACATCTCCAACTACAGATACACTCCCTTTTCCTGAAATCATTTTAACACACTTTGTTTACATAAGTCTGTGTGTGATGAGGCATCCTGATGCATGAAATGGTCATGTTTTACACATCCATGTTCTCATTCCTAAATTCTGGGGCTAATGAATATCTTGCTGCAAACTCCTAAGCACTCAGCACTGTGATTTTTGTAGTGGGGGTACCAACTATTTTAAGTCAAGAAGGCCTGTGTCCAAGAACGACTGGATCCAGGGATTTTGTCATTATTGTCCAAAAATGCTTACTTTTCCTTCTGTCCAATCCTCATCTTTTTTATTTTATTCCTAATTTTCTCAATATGATGGCCAAAATGATTTCAATAAACTCTGACTTCTATCCTCTCTTTTAAATGGGTATATAACATTCATGTGGCACTAGGGGTAAAGAAACCCGCCTGCCAATGCAGGAGATGTAAGAGACGCGGGTTTGATCCCTGGGTTGGGAAGCTCCCCTGGGGGAGGAAATGGCAATCCACCCCAGTATTCTTGCCTGGAGAATCGCATGGGCAGAGGAGCCTAGCGGACTACAGTCCATAGAGTCACAAAAGAATTGGACACAACTGAAGCAACTTACATATGTATAGCATTCACACCTACATTTTAACCATTGTTAACCTCTGTCATTTTAACGTAATATTTCATGTGCTTATCATCATATTGCAATAAAGAAAATCCCTTTAAAGTACTGAGTTTAAAGGGATTGAAGTAAAAGAGTATTAAAATAGATTTGTAATAGAAACTAAGCTATCAGAAAATACACTACATACACAATAGCTTTCATGTTACAGCAGAATGATCTTTTGAGCAAGAGTACAGTAAATAACGGAGAAGGCAATGGCAGCCCCTCCAGTACTCTTGCCTGGAAAACCCCATGGGCAGAGGAGCCTGGAAGGCTGCAGTCCATGGGGTCGCTAAGAGTCGGGCACGACTGAGCGACTTCGCTTTCATTTTTCACTTTCATGCATTGGAGAAGGAAATGGCAACCCACTCCAGTGTTCTTGCCTGGAGAATCCCAGGGACAGCGGAGCCTGGTGGGCTGCAGTCCATGGGGTCGCACAGTCAGACACGACTGAAGCGACTTAGCAGCAACAGCAGCACAGTAAATAAAACCAGTTTCACCACATGCAAGTTATGCTACAGTGAAGAACAATTTATTCACTTTCTTTCCTGATCAATATGCACTTTTTTGTGCTTAGAAATAATTATGTGAGGTTTGTTTCAAGTGGAGTGCTTCTCTGTGCTGCATCTTTTTGGAAACATGGATTCCTGAGGTAATTAGAAAGGAGAGTAGTAGTATCAGCAACCATAAGAAACTCTTTCTTGTTTTTTATGTTCAGATGAAATTTCTACAGCAAGTAACTTAGCTTATTAATTCTGCAACTTAGCTGTTTATGTAAAGCTTATTGTTCAAGAGTTGGTGTCTTGTGTTTTTCAGCTGATGCTTCCCTTTGGAGAAATGCCTTGGTGATGAATATGGAAAGTATCGAGCCAGATGGCAAATGCTGCATTTATATTGCCACTAAAGCACAGAAAGCATCTCTGGCATTTGCCATCCTGATAAGTGCACAGATAGCAGACCTGAACCCAGAGAGTAGGCACATCTTCCAGTTAAAACCGGTTTATGTTTGCATCTGGCATATCCTATATGCCACACTGTCTAGCGCTGTCTTTAGTCTTCCCAGTGAAAGAGTCAGAATGGAAGTGGCATGACAGGAGAATAAGTGACATCTCAAAATGATGAAGGCAGTAAGGGCAGCCAGACCAGGGTTAAAGGCAGCCCAAGCCCAAGTGGAAAGTATGTGAGAAAAGCTGCCTTGATATTTCTGGCCAAATACTCTCAGCAGCTCTTGGAGATCAGAAACATGACTGAAAGGTGGGTATTTGTACAAGCTCTCTTTGCTTTGATAAGTGGTGCACATATCAAATCTCTATTTCAAATTATGCTGCACCACCCCAGGAGGGCATCATCATTTTCCCTTCTCTCCCATCTATTCTGCTAATACCTAGAATCCTGACATTCATCAGCCCAGATGACTCTGTCACCATATGAGGCGCTGAATTCAGACAACTGCCTCCTGACTTTGGAACAATTGGCAGCACTTATGCCATTTCCATGGCTCTGTGATTCTTCAGAGGCTTCATTCTCTTGGGCAGGATGAGAAAATTTATATTTTCACTTAATATTTTGAGCCATTTTTTATAAATCATAAAACTAACAGCATGGTACTCTCATGAAAATATTCATTGTGTCATGAATTACAAATACTTACATGTTGTTGTATAACAGGTTGAATGCTGTATTAGCTTTCAATCCTGCCCAGCAAAATGGCACAAATTTAGCACCTAAAACATCCCCATGTTGATGACCTTATAGTCTGTACATCAGAAGGCTCAAGGGATCTCCTCAAGGTGTGGCAGAGTCACATTTCAATCTTGAATCTCTAGAGAGAATCCATTTCCTTGCTCATTCAGGTTGTTGGCAGAATTCTATTTCATTTCTATTTCATTCTATTTCAACTCAGGACTGAGTTTTTCAGAGAGAATGCAGTGCTCATAACAAACACCTTCTTCCAACACAAAGATGACTCTACTAATGGGCATCACCAGATGATCAATACAAACTCAGATTGGTTATATTCTCTACAGCTGAAGATGGAGAAGCTCTATAGAGTCAACAACAAGACCAAGAGCTGACTGTGGCTCAGATACAAAATCTTTATTGCAAAATTCAGATTCACATTGAAGGAAGTAGGGAAAACCACTAGGCCATACAGGTATGACTTAAATCATATACCTTATGATATACAGTGGAAAAGACATATAGATTCAAAGGATTAGATCTGATAGGCAGAGTGCATGAAAAACTATGGATGGAGGTTCATAACACTGTACAGGAGGCAGTTATCAAAACCATTCTCAGGAAAAAGAAATGCAAAAAAGAAAAATGATTGTCTGAAGAGGCATTATAAAGAGAGAGAAAAGAACAGAAGCAAAAGGCAAAGTACAAAAGGAAAGATATACTCACCTGAATGCAGAGTTCCAAAGGAGAGATTTTTTTAAAAGGCTTCCTAAGTGAACAATGCAAAAAAAATAGAGGAAAATAATAGAATAAAATACAGAGCTCTTCGAGAAAATTAGAGATACCAAGTGAACATTTCATGCAAAGATGGGCACAATAAAGGACAGAAATGGTAGGGACCTAACAGAAGCAGAAGATATTAAAAAGTGACAAGAATATACAGAAGAAGTATAATCTTCACAACCCATATAATCACGATGGTATGATCACTCACCTAGAGCTAGACACCTTGGAGTGTGAAGTCAAGTTGGCCTTAGGAAGCATCACTATGAACAAAATGAGTGGAGGTGATGGAATTCAGTTGAGCTATTTCAAATCTTAAAAGAGGATGAAGTTAAAGTATTGTACTCAATACGCCAGCAATGGCCACAGGACTGGAACAGGTCAGTTTTCATTTCAATCCCAAGGAAGGGCAGTGCTAAAGAATTTTCAAACTATGGCACAGTTGAACTCATTTCACATGCTAGCAAGGTCATGCTTCAAATCCTCCAGGTTAGGCTTCAACAGTACGTGAACTGAGAACTTCCAGATGAACAAGCTGGATTTAGAAAAGGCAGAGGACCAGAGATCAAATAGCCAACATCCGTTGGACCATAGAGAAAGCAAGAGAATTCCAGAAAAACATCTACTTCTACTTCAGAACTATGCAAAAGCCTTATCTATGTTCAGTTCAGTTGCTCAGTCATGTCTGACTATTTGCAACCTCATGGACTGCGGCACGCCAGGCTTCCCTGTCCATTACCAGCCCTTGGAGCTTGTTCAGACTCATGTTCATTGAGTTGGTGATACCATCCAACCATCTCATCCTACGTCGTCCACTTCTCCTCCTGCTTTCAATCTTTCCTAGCATCAGGGTCTTTTCAAATGAGTCAGTTCTTTGCATCAGGTGTCCAAAGTATTAGAGTTTCAGCTTCAGCATTGGTTCTTCCAATGAATATTCAGGATTGATCTCCTTTAGGATTGACTGGTTTGCTCTCCTTGCAGTCCATTCTCCAACACCACAATTCAAACACATCGATTCTTCAGCACTCAGCTTTCTTATTGGTTCAATTCTCACATCCATCATGACTACTGGAAACAACATAGCTTTGACTATATAGACCTTTCTCAGTAAAGTAATGTCTCTGTCTTTTAATATGCCATCTAGGTTTGCCTTGATTTCCTTCCAAAAAGCAAGCATCTTTAAATTTCATGGCTTGCAGTCACCATCTGCAGTGATTTTGTACACCAAGAAAATAAAGTCTGTCACTGCTTCCATTGTTTCTCCACCTATTTGCCATGAAGTGATGGGACCAGATGCCATATTCTTAGTTATGTGAATGTTGAGTTCTAAGCCAGCTTTTTCACTCTCCTCTCACTTTCATCAAGAGGCTCTTTAGTTCCTCTTCATTTTCTGCCATAACGGTGGTGTCATCTGCATATCTGAGGTTATTGATATTTCTCCCTGCAATCTTGATTTCAGCTTATGCTTCATCCAGTCCAGTATTTCACATGATATACACTGCATATAAGTTAAATAAGCAGGGTGACAATATACCGCCTTGGTGTACTCCTTTCCCAATTTGGAATGAGTCTGTTTTTCATGTCCAGTTCTAACTGTTGCTTCTTGACCTGCATACAGATTTCTCAGGAGGCAGGTAGAGTGGTCTGGTGTTCTCATCTCTAGGAGAATTTTCCACAGTTTTTTATAATCCACACAGTCAAAGTCTTTAGGATAGTCAATATATCAGAAATAGATGGGTTTCTGGAATTCTTTCTTTTTCTATGAACCAATGGATGTTGGCAATTTGATCTCTGGTTCTGCTGCCTTTTCTAAATCCAGATTCAACATCTGGAAGTTCTCAATTCATGTATTGTTGAACCCTCACTTGGAGAATTTTGAGCATTATTTTGCTAGCATGTGAGATGAGTGCAATTGTGCCATGGTAGTTTGAGCATTCTTTGGCATTGCCTTTCTTTGGGGTTGGAATGAAAACTGACCATTTCCAGTCCTGTGGCCACTGCTGAGTTTTCCAAATTTGCTGATATATTGAGTGCAGCACTTTCACAGCATCATATTTTAGGATTTGAAATAGCTCAACTGGAATTCCATCACCTCCGCTAGCTTTGTTCGTAGTGATGCTTCCTAAGGCCCACTTGACTTCACATTCCAAGATGTCTGGCTAGGTGAAGGATCACACCATCATGGTTATCTTGGTCTTTAAAATCTTTTTTTGCATAGTTCTGTGTTTTCTTGCCACTTCTCCTTAATATCTTCTGCTTCTGTCAGGTCCAGACCATTTCTGTCCTTTATCGAGCCCATCTTTGCATGAAAAGTTCCCTCGGTATTTCTAATCTTCTTGAAGAGAACTCTAGTCTTTCCCATTCTATTGTTTTCTTTTATTTCTTTGCGTTGAACACATAGGAAGGCTTTCTTTTCTCTCCTTGTTTTTCTTTGGAAATCTGCATTCAGATGGACATATCTTTCCTTTTCTCCTTTGCCTTTAGTTTGTCTTCTTTTCTCAGCTATTTGTAAGGCCTCTTCAGTCAGCCATTTTGCCTTTTTGCATTTCTTCTTCTTGGGGATGTTTTTCATCACCACATGTACAATGTACAATGTTGTATTACAACATGTACAATGTTATGAACCACCATCCATAATTCTTCAGGCACTCTGCCTATCATACCCAATCCCTTGAATCTATTTGTGACTTCCACTGTATAATTGCAAGGGATTCGATTTAGGTCATACCTGAATGGTCTACTGGTGGGTTCTCCCTACTTTCTTCATTTTAAGTTTGTATTTTGCAATATGGAGTTCAGGATCTGAGCCACAGTCTGCTCCCAGTCATGTTTTTGCTGACTGCGTACAAATTCTCCATCTTTAGCTTCAATGAAAATAATCTATCTTATTTCAGTAGTGACCATCTGGTGATGTCCATGTGTAGAGTTGTCTCTTGTGTTGTTGGAAATGGGTGTTTGTTATGACCATCCTTTTGGCAAAACTCTGTTAGCCTTTGCCCTTCTTCATTTTGTACTCCAAGGCCAAACTTGCCTGTTACACCAGGTATCTCTTGATTTTCTACTTTTCTATTATAGTCCTCTATGGTGAAAAGGACATCTTTTTAGTGCTAGTTCTAGAAGGTCTTGTATGTCATGTCATCATAGAACCATTCAACTTCACTTTATTTGGCATTAGTAGCTGGGGCATAGACTTGAATTACTGTGATATTGAATGGTTTGCCTTAGAAATGGTCAGGCATCATTCTGTCTTTTTTGAGATAGCATTCAAGTACTGCATTTCAGATTTTTTTGTTGACTATGAGGGCTATTTTTACTGTGTGGATCACAACAAACTGTGGAAAATTCTTCAAGAGATGGGAATAGCAGACCATCTTACCAGCCTCCTGAGAAATCTGTACGCAGGTCAAGAAGAGACAGTTAGAACCAGACATGGAAAAATGGACTGGTCTCAAATTGGTAAAGGAGTACATCAAGGCTGTATATTGTCACCATGCTTATTTAACTCATATGCAGAGTACATCATGCAAAATGCCAGGCTGGAAGAAGCATGAGCTGTAATCAAGATTGCCAAGAGAAATATCAATAACCTCAATAATGCAGATGACACCACACTTATCCAGAAATGAAGAGCAACTAAAGTCTCTTGATGAACGTGAAAGAGGAGAATAAAAAAGTTGGCTTAAAACTCAACATTCAAAATCTGAGATCATGGCATCACTGCATGCCAAATAGATGGGGAAACAACAGAAACAGTGAAAGATTTTATATTCCTGGGCTTCAAAATCACTGCAGACAGGTACTACAGCCATGAAATTAAAAGATGTTTGCTCCTCTGAAGAAAATCTATGACAAGTCTAAATCTATGAGAAACCTAGACAGCGTATTAAAAAGAAGAGAGATTACTTTGCTAACAAAGGTCCATATAGTTAAACCTGTGGTTTTTCCAGTAGTCATATTTCAATGTGAGAGTTGGACCATAAAGAAGGTTAACACCGAAGAATTGATGCTTTTGAACTGTGGTACTGGAGAAGACTCTGAGCATTCCTTGCACAGCAAGAAGATCAAACCAGTCCATGCTAAAGGAAATCAATCCTGAATATTCTTTGGAAGGACCGATGTTGAAGCTGAAACTCCAATACTTTGGCCACCTGATGCAAAGAGCTGACTCACTGGAGAAGACTCTGATGTTGGGAAAGATTGAAAGCAGGAGAAGGGGCCAACAGAGGATGCAATCATTCAGTGGCATCACCAACTCAATGGAAATGAATTTGAGCAAGCTCCAGGAGATGGTGAAGGACAGGGAAGCCTGGTGTGTTGCAGTCCATGGGATCGCAAAGAGTTAGACAAGATGAGCAACTGAACAACAACAGCATCCCCATTTCACTGGTGGCTGTTTATAGCCACTTGAATTTTTTGACTCATGGCCTCCTTCTTCCATCTTCAAAGCCAGCGACCGTGAGGCAGAGTCTTCTCATACTGATTATTTTCCTGCTTCTTCTTTCCTGGCTATATTTTGTACTGAGTCCTCTCTCTTCCTCTTTCATGTACATGCTAAGTCACTTCAGTCACGTACACCTCTTTGTGACCCTATGATTACACTGGAACCAATCAGGCAATCCAGATAGGCCCTCCTTTGTAAGATCAGTAATTAGTAACCTTAGTTCTCTCTGCAAAATCCCATTCATTATGTAAGGTACTATCCTCAAAGGTTCTGGGGACTAGGGTATAGACATCATTAAGTGTTAAGTTAGGGCTTCTGTGATAGCTCAGTTGGTAAAGAATCCGTCTGCAATGCAGGAGACCCCTGTTCAATTCCTGGGTCAGGAAGATCCTCTGGAGAAGGGATAGGCTACCCACTCCAGTATCCTTTTTCTATCCTCAAAGGTTCTGGGGACTAGGATAGGCATCATTAAGCGTTAAGTGTTAGTAGCCCAGTCATGTCTGACTCTTTGCAACCCCATGGACTGTATCCCACCAGATTCCTCTGTCCATGGCATTCTCCAGGCAAGAATACTGGAGTGAGTTGCCATTTACTTCTCCAGGGGATCTTCCTGACCAAGGGATGGAACCTGGGTCTTCTGCATTGCAGGCAGATTCCTTACTGATTAGATACTTCATTGAGGGTCATTATTTGTTCTTACAAAAATCTCTTTTAAAGTATTTAGTTACATAAAGACTCTTTTTATGAATTACTACTTAAAATAACCCTAATCAGTGATAGGTACATAATACTAAACTCTTTCTTTTGACTTCTTTTCCTATAAAATACTAGTTATTGATTATTTGCTATCTAGTAAGGAGTTAAATTTCTGTAACCTTTGTTCAGTCCCTGAAATTTCTCAGAGGATAAACAAAAAAAGAATTGTTTGACATTTGTAGCTTATTACTTTACTGTATTCATTTAAAGCATTCAAAAACCCTTCCAACAATCTTGAAAAGTTCTTCTAGAAGTCATCAGCTAATGCCATCCTTTTTGTCTCACCTCATCTGCTTCTTGGCAGACATTATCTAAAATTAGCTATCTTAAGCAGAAGGAATCTGCATGCTCGTTTAATGACAATGAGGCTCGAAAGTTCCAGTCTATCATTTTTTTCCTCATGCATAACATACTTTACTGTCAGGATTTTTTTTTTTAACCCAAAGATTTCCTGATCTAATTTAAAGCTTTTCCACTTCCTCTTTTGAAAAGCAGTGGATCTATTCCTTAAAGTGTTCATGGAATTGAATCGTTCTTCCTAGCTCTTCTTTCTAAAAAAAAGTCTTTTTAAACCCAAGAAGTTTCAGTAAAATCAAAAGAACATCCATTGGAAATGGCTATTATTAAATATCATTTAACAATACCAAAATACATTTGTCAAAAGTATCATGATGAATTATTAGTGAACAGAATCTTCATAAAAGTGAAACTTGGTCAAAATGTTGACATAAAACAGCAATTAAAGAATGCAAAACTACACGTAGAGAATGGACTTGTGGACACAGTAGAGGAAGGAGATAGTACGATGAATTGAAAAATAGCCTTGGCATATATACACTATTGTGTGTAAAATAGAGAACTAGTGGGAAGTTACTGTATAACACAAGGAACGAGCCTGGTGCCTGTAAGGACCTAGAGGAGTGGGATGGGAGGTCAGAGAAAGGCTCAAGAGGGAGGGAATATATATTATATATATAATATATATACATACATAACTATGACTTACTTGTCTTGTTGTATAGCAGAAATCAACATAACACTGTAAAGAATTATCCTCCAATTTCAAATCTATTTTTGTGCCTCTAATAACAAAAGAAAAAAGTTGTGTAAGAAAATATGAATGCTTTTGACTCCACCACTAAATTAAGAAATGCACTTCAATTAAAAAACAGGTGTTGGCTAGCTCCTATGAATTCTTTCTGTGTCCAGGGGGTGTTAATGACAAGGAAATTCTACAATTTGGGATAAGAAATATTTAGCTATGGAAAAAGAAGGATTCTAGAAAGACAGGTCAAATTCCTTCTAGTCTAGAGAATTCTACACTTAGGAATTCCCACAGCATTTTATCTAAACTTTATTGATGGAGCTTTTCACTAAGTTTGTGCAATAATTTCACTGCATTGTGCCATAATTATTATGAATGAGTATATCTTCTTTGGAATAAACACTGGAATCACAGAGTCATTGATTTAAATCCTGATTTTAACCCCCCGGTTCATGTCAAGCACATGTTACACAAAAGATTAAAAGAGAGTTTCTGCTTTCAGCTCAGTTTGGTATTCCAATTCAGTGAAGATAAAGGCTGTGTTTGAGATATTCATGGGTGTCACTTGATCTTAGAAGCAGCTAACCCTGTCTGCTGCTGCTGCTAAGTCACTTAAGTTGTGTCCGACTTTGTGCGACCCCATAGATGGCAGCCCACCAGGCTCGCCCGTCCCTGGGATTCTCCAGGCAAGAACACTGGAGTGGGTTGCCATTTCCTTCTCCAATGCATCAAAGTGAAAAGTGAAAGTGAAGTCGTTCAGTCGTGTCTGACCCTCAGCGACCCCATGGACTGCAGCCTTCCAGGCTCCTCCGTCCATGGGGTTTTCCAGGCAAGAGTACTGGAAACCCTGTCTGCTAGTAAATATTTATGGAAGAGGTAACTGCTGTGAGTTTCAAGCAAGGAGAAGGAGGACAAGAAGCAGGGTAGGTGCTCCTGTAATGGGAAACAACATTAGTAAAAGTAGGAAGGCAGGGAGGCAGGAAGCTTATCATTGAGGCGAAAGTAAAAGATCAGTGTGGAGAGGTGGGCAGGAACCAGATGCTGGAGTCCTCTGTGTACTAGACTAGCTTAAGAATTCTGGATTTTTCCCAAAGTCTGTATGGGCTTGGGTAATGGTTTGTGGCATCTGTTTCTGAATCTGTAAAGTAGCGATAGTATCTGTATCAGATGCTTTGTAAGAAAATAAGTAATATAAAATATGCAAAGAGCTATTAACAGATGCTACTCAGAGAGTAAGTATCTGAAAGTGTTTAGTTACTTCCATTTCCTTTATTCTAGTCTGGGAGGAGTTTCAGTGGTACTGACCCTAAGACCATGCCTTCTTCACTCAGGCTCTCACTGGTTCTTCAATTCTTCCGAGTATTCTTGACCCTCAGTTCTCTCTGGGCCTCTTCTGCCATGGAAATGACATCCTCAGGACTTGGGAGAAGCAACTTTCCTTCAAAAGTCTTTAGATCTTTATGTAAGGAGACCGACTCTTTAGGACAGAATGTGGATAACTTACTCCTCAACAGATTGTATTATTGTTTCAGTTTTAAGGTCTTTCCCATTGAGAAATGTAGAACAATTTTTTTTTTTTAGTTCTGAGCTAGAATTCATATAAATGATACAAAACTGTTCTATCCACTCTATTACTGAGCATGTGTGTTTGGATTTTTCCCCCTAATTTAAAACTTCCCTAAGTTCCCAGGGGGCTCCCCTGGTAGCTAAGAGGGTAACAAATCAGCCTGTAATGAGAGACACTCAAGTCCAAGCCCTGGCCAGGAAGATCCCCTGGAGCAAGGAATAGCTACCCACTCCAGTATTCTTGCCTGAAAATTCCATGGACAGAGGAGCCTGGTGGGCTACAGTCCATGGGGTCACAACAAGTCAGACACTGAGTGTGCCCAGAGCGCTCCATCTCCCTAGAAAACACAGAGAGCAGGTCACCCTTGTGCCGCACACCACCACCCCCCAAAAAAACTGCAGGATCTATGATACAGGGTTGAAAGGTTGATTTCAGTCTCACAAAGCCCTTGATGATTTCTCCCAGAGAGCCGAGGGATGCTTGTGAAAATGAAATTTGATGTAGTATCCTTGATACAGTCCATAGGGTAGTGCAGAGTCAGACATGACTGAAGCGACTTAGCACACATGCATTTCTTATTCAGGAATTCCTTAGGTAGGTAGTCCATTCTAACTAATTTATACACTCCTCTTTGTGCCTCATACATTTAGTAAGCATTAACTAGAAAAGAAAAGGGGGAAAAAATCGACCAGTCTGGCCTGGCGCTTACTAAAGCACTCAATATATGGTGCTAGTGGTAAAAAGCCTGTCTGCTGATGCAGCAAACGTAAGAGACGTGGGCTTGATCCTTGGGTTGGGAAGATCGCCTGGAGAAGGGCATGGCAACCCACTCCAGCTTTCTTGTCTGGACAGTCCTACAGACAGAGTAGCTGGCGGGCTACAGTTCATGTGGTCACAAAGAGCCGGACATGACTGAAGCGACTTGCATGAACACAAATGATTAAGTATATACAAAGTTCATCCCATTTAAAAACTCTAAGTTATCTTGAGATTAAATCACTGAAAAAGAATGAGGCCAGTATTTGTGCAGGAATTAATAAATGGCAAGTCACACGTTTGAGATGAGTAGTTTACAAACTTAATAAAGGGGAGACAATGAAGTCCAAGAAAGTGCATGAAGAAGCTGAAACATAAACTGTATCCTAAAGGACAGGTAAGCAGTGATTTTTTTTTTAAATTAATTTTTATTTTTTTAGTTTGTTTTGCTTTACAATACTGTATTCGTTTTGTTACACATCAACATGGATCAGCCACGAGTGTACATGAACTCCCAATCCCGACCCCCACCTCCCCCCTCCCGCCCCACACCCTCTCTCTGGATTATCCCCGTGCATCAGTCCCAAGCATCCTGCATCCTGCATCAAACCTGGCCTGGCGATTCGTTTCATTCACGATATCACACATGTTACACTGCCACTCTGCCAACCCATCCCACCCTCTCCCTCTCCTATGAGTGTACATGAACTCCCAATCCCGACCCCACCTCCTCCCTCCCGCCCCACACCCTCTCTCTGGATTATCCCCGTGCATCAGTCCCAAGCATCCTGCATCCTGCATCAAACCTGGCCTGGCGATTCGTTTCATTCACGATATCACACATGTTACACTGCCACTCTGCCAACCCATCCCACCCTCTCCCTCTCCTACCGAGCAGTGATTTTTTAATCATTCTATGTATTCTAGAGAGGTGGTGCTCGTGGTAAAGAACCCACCTGCTAGTGCAGGGGACATGGCTTTGATCCCTGGGTTGGGAAGATCCCCTGAGGAAGGGCATGCCAACCTACTCGAGTATTCTTGCCTGGAGAATCCCCATGGACACAGGCGCCTGGTGGGCTACAGTCCATGGGGTCGCCAAGAGTCGGACACGACTGAAGCGACTTAGCACACACACACAGTCTAGAGATAAATGCATGGTTGGGGGAAAGGAAAGTTAGAACCTTTCTGTGAATAAAAGCCTGGGAGCAAAAATATACAGACAGCTTACTGAAAGGATCCCAAGTAACCTGCTGCATGATATGAAACCCACCAATCTTGGGAGATTAGTCCATTCCACTGTTCTCCACAAATTCATGAATTCAAAGGCTTGAGAATTATGTACCTTTTCCTCTGCCACAAACCTGCCAAAAGTGTCATCAATTACTTTCACCAAGGACAATGATACAATAACTGTTTTATGGTTCAGCTGAGATTGATAATATGCCTCATAGATCCAGAGATAAAGACTTTTGAACAATGATTTATAGATGTAGATTCTTGTGCATTTTTCCAGCATCCTGCAATTATACATTATGCAGTTATTCTTCAGCTGTGAGCTGTGGGAAGATATATTGCACCATACATAAGACTAAGCAGAGCAACAAGACTTTTACTAAATATGAAATCATGAGCCAATTTCTGCAATAAAAAGTGATTCAGTGATTCTTCAGCAGCATTCCCTATTTGGAAAGCTAGGTGAATGAAAGGAGACTATATAAACAGAATTAACCAGCCAGCCATTACTCTAGAGACCAGGGTGTGGAAATAACAGTAAAAATATCTTTTTAAGTACCTGAGATTAAAATGACAACCTAAGAAATTAAGAGACTAGACTAGAGCAATAAGGATGAACTTGAAGATACAATTAATTAGAAGACCTGTAAAACCAAACATCTGTAGCTTTTACTGTCAAAAGAGAAAAACGTATACCATTCTAGAACAAATTAAATGTCATCCATCCACCCATTGATCAATTTATCTGTCGAAGCTTTAATTTTAACTTACTGCTTTCTGACATTGCTTTATTTTTCAAAGATGCCAGCCTTTAGAAATCCTAGAGTAAAATTATTAATTGTGATATTAAAATTGCCTTAGTAGTTATATTTTACATTCTCTCTAGATCTCAGTGGAAAAAAAAAAGCAAATATAGACTGTACTTCAAACCACTATGACTATACTTTTCTACATTTCACTGAAGAACAATACACATACAGAAAAGTGTTTATTTCATAAGGTACTCATAGCCAATGAACCTGGACATAAATAGTGAAACAGTTCAAAATATTCCTCAGTGAACATTAACTCTTCAAACGATCAAACATCGAATCTTCTATATCATTTATGATAGTAAATGCCACATGAGACTCACAAACCTATTTAAATTGAACCTTCAGAATAATTTATCTTCTAATTGCCTCCATTAAATTTATTATTCTTGGAAGTCATTTCAACAAAAACAGTGAAATCTCTCCTTGTTGTTGAATTAGAAAAATATCACAGAACTAGATCCTCGATTGGTTTAGTTATATATTTCTATATAACGATGGTACCATGAACTTTGCAGGTGAAAACTATACATACAGAGGCTTCCTCGGTAGCTCAGCTGTAAAGAATCCACCTGCAATGCAGGAGGCGCAGGAGACATGGGCTCAATCCCTGTGTCGGAAAGACCCCCTGAAGAAGCAGATGACAACCCACTCCACTACTCTTGCCTGGAAATCCCATGGACAGAGGAGTCTGTAAGCTACAGTCTATGGAGTCGCAAGAGCTGGACATGACTTAGCGACTAAACCACCATCACCATGGGTCAAAGATCCAGGCATGGTTTAGCTGGGTCCCCTGGAAGGCCACACAGTCTCAGACAGAACTAGGTTTTCATCTGGGGCCACCTGGGAAAGAATCTACTTGTAAGCTCACAGTTACTGGCAACTTCTAGTTGCTTGCAGGCTACCAGAAGGAGGGTCTCAAGTTTTTGCTGACTGTCAGCCTAAGGCTGTCCTTAGCTCCTTGCCGTCTGGTCCTATTCATATGGCATCTTACAACACAGCGATTTTTGTTTTTTTCAAAGCCAGTAAAGGAGAAAGTCTCTTAGCAAGATAAATAATTCAATATCATGGAAGATAATCAAGTATCTCCTATCATCTTTGATATATTTTGTTGGTTAGTAGCATGTTATAGTGTTTTTAATACAGAGAGATGAAAAATTTAAACAAAAGGGTCCACAATCAAACCCCTCAAACAGCCTGTTGACATAGCTGGGATAGAATTAATTATACCATGGTGACTAACAATTCTCAAAATATAAGTGGCTTAAAACAGAAAGATTTATTTTTTACTTATACCTAGTGTTCATCACAGGTCAATTAGGAAACTAATTGGAGTTAACCTCTGTTAGGTTACACAAAATATATATTATAGACACACAATATACACTATACATGCCCAGTTTTCAGACATGTGGTTTTAAAAATAATCTTTCAGAAAGGTAATTTATTTTTTAATAATTTTATTGAAAAATAAATCTCATGTAAATATTATAGCTCACTTCACATTTTCCAAATGAATCATTTTACAAGTAACTTTGAGGAAACTGCCTGCTGCATAAAATTACTCCAGTGCATTATAAACAGTAGCATTTTGTTAACCAAAATTGTCATGAAAATCTGAAGAACATGAAGAAAGACAGACATCAAATTAATTAATTAACTATTAAAAAGAAAAAGAAAGGTAGACAAGGTAAGGAATGAGGAATTCTTGATAATTATATTCTTTCATGCCTGTATGCAATAACGTGAGCTGGATGGCCAAGCCAGATTTTTTCCAATGTGAAAAATATGATTATATAACTTCAAAAAATAATGCAATTATAAGGAGCTTCTAGAAATAAATATCACTTTCCTCACACAAAAATGTGATAAGTGTTTCTGTCCAACATGAAAGAATTATGCTGTCAAAAAGCCATTTGTTTGAATAATTACATCTTCACTTTGCTAAGTAACTGCTTCTCTTCAGACATATTACTAATAAAATTTCTAGCATTGGATAAAGTTATGTAATAAATAATTATAAAACTTGATAGAATGCCTGCCTTATATAAATCTGTTCCGGCAATGACTGAAAACAAAGCTTAAAATAGTCTAGTCAGATTGATTATATTAAAACTTTAAGCCATGAATGATGCTATAGATATTAAACAAGAATGTCAAAATAATCAATACTATGGAAATGTAACTTACAGAAATTGCCTAAATAGAAATTAATATTTCTAAGAATACTTTAGGATCTATATTTACCTTTTAAAGATCTACTTTTAAATAATAGTCTATGGCTGATTACCATAGTTGTGTTCCTACTTTATTATCATGGCACCTTTTTTTGTCTTGGCCAAATTCATTGACGTTTACAACCTAATCCTCACCACAACATCACATGATGACTGAGGCTTAAAGTCTAAACAACTTTATTCAAAATGTGTAGGCCAGAGATTTAGCAAAAAAAAAAAAAAAGGCTAAAACTATATAAGACAGGATGAAGACTGAAGGAAGGGACTGAACTATGAGGAGAAATTGGAGGTCATCTGAAGGAGGCTAATCTAACATAGAAGATGACGCAAATATAATAATGGGATAATTTAATGGGAACCTTGTAAAGACAAAAGAAGTTTCCATGGGAATGTAGAATGCTGTTCACAGTGTGGTTCCCAGAGCAACAGCATCAGTACCACCTAAGAACATGCTCAAAATGCAAGTTCACAGGCCTCACACTAACTCAATGAACATGACTTGGGTGGACTCCGGGAGTTGGTGATGGACAAGGAGGCCTGGCGTGTTGTGGTTCATGGGGTCGCAAAGAATCAGACACGACTGAGCGACTGAACTGACTGACTGACCTCAGACCCACTAAAACAGAACTCGGGAGTAGGAGCCAGCCAATGTCTGGTGATTTTGAGGCGCTCTCAAGTTTGAGACCCATTTGCTCTAGAGTGATGAAAACTAAAAGAGGAAAAAAGAAAGAGGCATAGTTCACGTGTCGAATGCTACTGAGAGCTTGAGTAAGATGAAGATATGAGTGTGTCCATTGGAGCTGAGCACAGAAGTCACTGGAGATTATCACCCAAAGGCCACAGATGCACAGATATGCCTACAGGCATTAGGGAAAGTGCAGAGGCAACAGAGTCAGTGGGTGCACACATTCCCTTTCTATTCATCATACCATGGGCCTGCTGGACAAAACTTGGAAAGAGTTGCATGAGAAGATCTCTCTCCCTGTGGTGGGACAAACATTTACTGGACAATCCAGAGAACTCAAGGGATTCTGGTCAATCATGTAATAAATGAAAGTTCCTTAGCTTGGGATATGGCCTTGCAAGAAAGTAATTTAGGAGCGGTCACTTACTGATGTGATCGCTATGAACTGGAGATATTTTGTGTTCTTTTGACGAGCTAGCCCAGTGCTGTGGAGACAACTCTCTGCCGAGCCACCTAGAATGGGAAGAGAGAAAGCACCAAGGCAAGCCAAAAAGCAAGGAATATGCTTCTCCTTTGTGATCTTGAAACAGCAGACTATAGACAAAAGTTTGTCTATATCATAAGGCAGTAAAAGGTGTTGCTAGCTCAAAAAGATAAGAAGTCAGGATTCTTTTTTTTTTCTATTCTAAATATGGGAGAAACTAGACCATGTTGGTATGCTGAAGAGAATAATTCAGCAGAGAGGTAATACTGATAATTCAGAACTGAGAGGGAACGCTCAATGTAGACAAGATGTTTGAGGAGATGAGCAGAGATGGAATCTAGAGAACGTGTAGAGCAATTGTCACAAAGTTAGAACTAGGAAAGAAAAAAAGTCTGGATACTACAGGTTTTGAAGGCATTTATTTCTAAATGATACGTTGATCATCTCTTGGTCTGAACCATCTCTAAGACCAGGGCTTGGCTGTGTAAGTCACCAAGTCTTCTGTCCATGGAGGGGAAGAGAAGCAGCATTGCGTCTCAGGGTGCAAGCAGAGAAAGATGACACAACAGCAGCTGCCGCACCCCTGGGGATTGTGTCTCGGGCTTGGCGTGTTTGCAGGGCAGCCCCGTGGCTCTGTGTGCATCCCACTGTGCAGTGGTATCCACACACCACACAGGTCAGTGGTCCATCGAGCAGCCCATGCTCTTGGAAGCTGCTGGATCAAAGGAAGGACTGTTTATTGGCTTCTGTACTAGCAATCCCCAGTAAGAGAAAATGGTTTTAATCCTCTTAGAAAAATGATCATTTTCACATAGGGCATGGCTCCTTTCTTCAGGTCAAGATGCAGGAACAAACGCATTCTTTCTTTCCCTCTTAAAGCTTTTCTTCCTTCTCCTTCCTTCTACTTATGCACAGATGGTGAATGGAAGAGAAATGGCAAACTGCAATAGAAACTGCATTTTCAATAAGAAAATGTGCAATTTCTTATTGACGATTTTCATTTTTGAGGCCAGTTTGGAGTTACAGTGTGCCTTCAGAGTTTATCTGGTTACAGAGCTGGAACTATCCAACAAGAATGGAAAGCATAAAATATAAAATAATGCAATATAATCCCAGCTCTCTTGGCTCTTTAATGGAAACAAGCCAAGAAATATTGAGGATGTATACTTGATATTTAAAGGGAAAAATCCATTTAGTTTTCCTAACAAATTGAAGCCCTGCGTAATACAACATTAGGGCAAATGAATTTTTAAGTGTTATTTTGTAGTGCTTCATTTATGGTGTTCCCTGTTTGTTAAGTGATTTTGTTGAATGTGATAAGTGAAAATAAGCCATAACACCATTTGCCTGACAGACATCTTACCAACAGTTACAAATATGTGGAACCACTTGGAACATAACACACCGTATTCTGAGTGAAATACAACTCTACAGGACATTCCCCTCTCACTGTAAAATATTTACAGAAAAGCAAAAGCACCTGAAGCATGAGATAAAGTCTAAGTCCTCTTATTAATTTATATTTCAGCACCCTGAAGGCACTCTGGAACATACACTGAAGCTCATGGTTCTTTGATATTGACGCCAGGCTCTCTGTAAAAGTCCAGTGACCTGAGGAATTAACAATGAAGATAAATGGTCTATTATAGTTCAAAATAGACTTTGTGCTCAAATAAAGAGTTAAATTTGCCCACACTGTCTGCCACAGATTGTTAAGAGAAGTATTCCTCTCATTCGACTTTGCTAATCATTGAACCATGCTGACTGACCTACCATAAATTCAGGCTGACTCTGTTCAATTGGGCTCTCAAAGTTACTTGACAATCTTATTACTCATCTCTAGATGACAAATTAGTCTATCCCTTACAACTCAAATTCCAGATCTTCTCTCATCTTCTTAAATTCTCTTGCCTGACTTTCCCACACACTCTAGGTCTTCAGGTAGTCTTGCCCTCTTGTTTATTTACAACATTAATAATTAAGACTGTCAAGCTGAAGTTCTCACTTCACTTATTATATTTTATCTCTTTATTAACTATTCTATGCTTATGGACCAAAGGAAAAAGTGATCTGCTTTTCCAATTAATTCCTATGGCATTTTGTTCCATTGATATGGTACTTATTTCCTACTTGTTGTGCTACAATTATTGCATACATGTTTATGCCTGCTTTTATATTACAGGTTTCTTGTACATAAAGGCCATGCATAATACTAATTTATATCTCCCACAGTGCCAAGATTTTACATAAACAATTCTCAATTAGTATTTGCTAAATGAACGTACTTAGGAAGAAATGACAACATCCTGCTTCTATTACCTTGATCTTTGTTTTGAAATAAAAGCAATGTGAAGATATTCTACAGAATGTGTAATTTATTTTCCAATTTGGAAGCCAAAAAAGGGGAAAACAAAGCTACCTTGTGAATAAAGGATCTCAGAGAAGCAAAAGGAAATTTTAATATAACTTGATAAAGATTAATGATTCTGATAACTATTAATTGACATTTCCTTTAATTACCTTCCTGAAGGTATAACCAAACGCCCTAAGCTTGTTTGCCAAAGTATGCATTTGGAACAAAGGTGTCACTCAAGATGGTAAGGGGTGTTCCATAAAGAGAGCTTTGTGATCCAGAGGCTATGTTAAACAATATGATCTCCTCCAGAACATTCACATTATATAGTAAGCTGTTAAAGAATCTAGAGTCCTGCAGTGAAAAATCTCATTTAACCCAGCATTTCTAGAAATCAAAGAAAAATATTTTGTAACACATTAATATCTAACAAGGACTTCCCTGCTAGCTCAGCTGGTAAAGAATCCAGCTGCAATGCAAGAGACCCTGGTTCGACTCCTGGATTGAGAAGATCTGATAAAGAAACCACCTTCAAGGTGGCAGACTTGGGTTCGATCCTTGGGTTGGGAAGATCCTCTGGAGCAGGAAATGGTAGCCCACTCTGGTATTCTTGTCTGGAAAATGCTATGGATGAAGAGCCAGGCATGCTACAGTCCATGCATGGGGTCGCAAAGAGTCAGACATGACTGAATGACTGAGCACGCAACGTATCTAACAAACATTAGCTCTCAATGAAGCACAGTTTGGGAAATTCCATCTTAAAGGAACTTGGAGTGATATGGCTTTATTTGGCTATTAGCTCAGTCATGTCTGACTCTTTGTGACCCATGGACTGCAGCATGCCAGGCCTCCCTGTCCATCACCAACTCCCGGAGTTTGCTCAAATTCATGTCCATTGAGTCGGTGATGCCATCCAACAATATCACCCTCTTTCGTCCTCTTCTCCTCCTACCCTCTACCTTGCCCAGCATCAGGGTCTTTTCCAATGAGTCAGTTCTTCACATCAGGTGGCCAAAGTCGTGGAGTTTCAGCTTTAACATCAGTCCTTCCAATGGACACCCAGGACTATCTCCTTTAGGATGGAATGGATGGATGTCCTTGCAGTCCAAGGGACTCTCAAGAGTCTTCTCCAACATCACAGCTCAAAAGCATCAATTCTTCGGTGCTCAGCTTTCTTTATAGTCCAACTCTCACATCCATACATGACTACTGGAAAAACTATAGCCTTGACTAGACGGACCTTTGCTGACAAAGTAATATCTCTGCTTTTTAATATGCTGTCTCAGTTGGTCATAACTTTTCCAAGGAGCAAGCATCTTTTAATTTTATGGCTGCAGTCACCATCTGCAGTGATTTTGGAGCCCAAAAAAATAAAGTCTGACACTGTTTCCCCATCTATTTTCCATGAATTGATGGGACCAAATGCCATGATCTTCGTTTTCTGAATGTTGAGTTTCAAGCCAACCTTTTCCCTCTTCTCTTTCACTTTCATCAAGAGGCTCTTTAGTTCCTCTTCTCTTTCTGCCATAAGGGTGGTATCATCTGCATATCTGAGGTTATTGATATTTCTCTCGGCAATCTTGGTTCCAGTTTGTGCTTCATCCAGCCCAGCATTTCTCATGATGTACTCTGCATATAAGTCAAATAAGCAGGGTGACAATATACAGCTTTGATGTACTCCTTTCCCAATTTGGAACCAGTCTGGTCTTCCATGTCCAGTTCTAACTGTTTCTTCCTGACCTGCATTTGGCTATGGAGGCTTCTAAAACCTATCCTCTGGGATATATATTATGTCATGAATCATTAATGTATTCAAAAACTTTATTAATACAATCCATAATCATACGTAACAAGGAAATAGGAGCATACCAAATAAGATTGAAGTTTTGTAGTAAAAAAGAATGGTAGAAATGGCCTTTGGGTAGGCAGCTAACAGGACTTCCCTGGTGGCTCAGATGGTAAAGAATCCACCTGCAATGCGGGAGACCTGGGTTTGATCGCTGGGTTGGAAAGATCCCCTGAAGGAGGGCATGGCAACCCACTCCAGTATTCTTGCCGAGAGAATCCCCAGGGACAGAGGAGCCTCGCAGCTACATAGTCCAAGGATGGTAAAGGGTGGACATGGCTGAGTGACTAAGTACAGCTCAACACAGTACAAGCAGCTTAAGAACTTTACAGGTTGTCAATAGAATTAATTTTATCTACTCTTAGCCAATATGTATAAATATAATTTTTACTTGACCTATTAAATTTGCTGGAACATCCTAAAGATGTTGAATATGCTGCTGCTGCTGCTAAGTCGCTTCAGTCGTGTCCGACTCTGTGCGACCCCATAGACGGCAGCCCACCAGGTTCCCCCATCCCTGGGATTCTCCAGGCAAGAACACTGGAGTGGGTTGCCATTTTAGACGGTGATTATAAGATCCTGAGTTCTTTTCATTTTTAATGGCTTTAGCATTTGTAGATGTGCTTCTTTTTTTCTGGTAATTGGATATTGGTTTTGACCCAGAGAATTATTCTTTTAAAGAGTATGTTTATCCCATCATGAAGTTTAATAAATACTCTTAACTTAATCTTATCCTACTTCAAATAATATATTTTGTGTTAAATGCTCTATCCATTTCATTATTTTCTCATTTTATTTTTATTTTCTTTGAGGGATGTGTGTGTGTGTGCTCTTCATTTGATAACACTTAACATTTTTATTGTGATTAAAAATCACATAACATAAAACACCACCTTTTAACCATTCCAAAATGTAAACTATATGTACATTGTTGTACAGATCACAACTTTTTCATCCTGTAAAAATGAAACACTATATCCATTGAACAATAGTCTTACTTTTTTCCTTCCTCCAAGCCCCTGGCAACCACCATTTTACTTTCTATTTCCAAGAGTTTCCATATTCAAGATACCTCATATAAGTGGAAGTATAAATATTCGTCTAGTATTTGCCTTTTTTGTGACTGGTTTATTTCACTTAGCATAATATCTTCAAAGTTTATTCATCTTGTCATATGTGGCAGAATTTCCTATATTCTTAAGACCAAATATTCCATTCCATTGTATATAATATCTTTTCTTCATCCATTCATCTATCCATGAACATTGTTTCCACATCTTGGCTACTGTGAATAATGCTGTAATGGATGCTGATATCTCTTCAAGATCTTGATTTTCTTGATAATTACCCAGAAGTGGGATTTCTGGATCATATGGTAGTTTTATTTGTAATTTTTGAGGAAACTCCATCCTGCTTTCCATAATGACTATACTATTTCACATTCCCACAAACATTGCATAATTGTTATAATTTCTCCACATCCTCACAAACACATGTTGCTGTCTCTCTTTTAATAACAGTCATCCTAATTGGTGAGAGGTAAAATCAAACTACAGTTTTTACTTTAATTTCCTGAATGATCAGTGATGTTGAACATATTTATATATGCCTGTTGGATGTTTGTGTTTCTTCTTTGGAGTCCTTCTTCAAGTCCTTCGCCCATTTTTAAAGGAATTTTTTTTTTTTTTGGTTTTAAGTTGGAGGAGTTCTTTATACAGTCCACATATGACTCCTCATCAGATATATGGTTTGTAAAAATTTTCTCCCATTCCAAAGGTTGTGTTTTTGCCCTGTTTTTAAGTTTGATGTAGTCCCATTTGTCTGTTTTTGCTTTTGTAGTCTGTATTTTTGATGTCATATCCAAAAAAATCATTGCCAATTTTAGTGTCATGAAGCTTTTTCCCTATTTTCCTGTAGGAGTTCAGGTCTTATTTAAGTCTTTAATCAATTTTAAGTGATTTTTGTATGTGGTATAAGGCAAGGGCTCAATTTTATTGTTTACATGTAGGTATCCAGTTTTCTCATTACTATTTTTGTTGAAGAAACTACTTTTTTCTCCACTGTGTAGCATCAGCTATTTTGCCAAACATCATTCAAACATAAATGTGAGAATTTATTTCTAGGTTCTCCACGTTGTTCATCTGTCTATGTATTTGTCTTATGCCAACTGTTGTTCAGTTGCTAAGTCGTATCTGATTTCTTTGAAACCCCATGGACTGCAGCATACCAGGCTCTGCCGTCCTTCACTATCTCCCAGAGTTTGCTCAAATTCATATCCTTTGAGTTGTGATGCTGCCTAACCATCTCATGCCAGTAGTATACTGGTTTTCTTAGTTTAATGATTTGCCAGTTTTTACTTTTTTCAGAGAAACAACTCAGCTTTGTTCATTTTTCTATTGTTTCTCTGTTTTTTAAATTACTTTATCTACTCTAATCTTTATTATTTCATTCCTTCTGCTAACTTTGGCCTTAGTTTGCTCTTCATTTTCTAGCTGCCTAAGGTGTAGAATTCAGTTATTTATTTAAGATCACTCTTCTTTTTTGACATACTTACCACTGTAAACTTCTTCTTAGTACTTCTTCTGTTGTATCCCATGCTTTGATTTGCTGTGTTTTCATTTTCATTCATTTTCAATATTCTTAAATGTCCCTTGAGATTTCTTTTACACACTGATTTTTCAAAAGTCATATTGTCATATATTTATCAATTTTCCAGTTCTATTTTGTTGTTAATTTTTAGTTTTATTCCACTGGTTTCAGAAAAGACAACACAGTAGTCTTTATAAATGTGTTAAGATAAATTTTGTGACCTAACATATAGTCTATCCTGAAGAATGCTCCATATAAAGCTTGAGAAGAATGTTAGTTCTGCTCTTTTTGTGTAGAGTGTTCTGTGTATGTCTGTTAGGAATTTTGTGGTTTGTGGTGTTGTTCCAGTCCCCAAGTTGTTTCCCTGTTGATTTTCTGTCTAGTTGATCTATCCTTAATTGAAAATGAAATATTGAAATCTCCTTCTTATGTCTGCATTCTACCAGTAATGATTCCATTAAAATAATTTGAATTTTTAATTAATTTATGTTCTAACTGATAAAACATTTCTTATTTATTCCAGAGTAGAGATAACATTGGAGAAGGCAATGGCACCCCACTCCAGTGCTCTTGCCTGGAAAATCCCATGGATGGAAGGCCTGGTGGGCTGCAGTCCGTGGGGTCTCTAAGAGTTGGACACAACTGAGGGATTTCACTTTCATGCATTGGAGAAGGAAATGGCAACCCATTCCAGTGTTCTTGCCTGGGGAATCCCAGGGAGGGGGAGCCTGGTGGTCTATGGGGTCGCACAGAGTCAGACATGACTGAAGCAACTTAGCAGCAGCAGATATAACATAAGTAATAAATGAGTAAATTAATTTATTAAAAGAATAGATAAAATTGTAAGCCTGAGGTACATGCATGAGATTGCAGAGTATTATTCTTCTCTTTCCATATTAAGCAATGCTCCAAATGATTATTAAAATTTGAAAGCAACCTAGTAATACTGTACTTATTCCCCAAAAGGAAGAAAATGTTCTACTTTTCTCAAGGAGACTCAAGGGGGAAACTAGCTGCATTTCCACAATGTTTAGCCAAGATTAGGGGCAGGAGAAGGGAATGACAGAGGGTGAGATGGCTGGATGGCATCACCGACTCAATGGACCTGAGTCTGAGTGAACTCCAGGAGTTGGTGATGGACAGGGAGGCTTGGCATGCTGCAATCCATGGGATCGCAAAGAGTCAGACACAACTGAGCGACTGAAATGACTGAACTGACTGAACTGACTGACTGAGGGAACTCCACGCAGGGCAGACATTCTCCATTACCTCTTACTCCCCACAGGTGAGGCTGGATAAACAGAGAGGACGTACCATCCTAGTGCCAACACCATGGAAATACAGCCATTATGATGCAGAATAAAGAATCCCATGAAGAGGTGTCTAAAATACATGACCACAATTATTCCTCCTACTGGTTAAAGGTGGTGGATATGGTATCCATAATTTTAAAATGTAATCTTTATGTTTAGTAGTAGTGACTGAACAACAACGAAGTGTGTTTTTATTTTATTAATGCATAGGGATTGTTTATCCATGAATATTTACCTAAATGATACGTGAAATATATACATGCATATTTATCAACATATTCAGTATAATTTATTTTATCAAATAAGCCAAATCCTGAATCTTATATAATATGATATTTAACATCATTTTATTTATCTCCTAAAATCATTTTATTTTTATCGGTGTTAATAGGTTTTTGCCACTCTAATTCTTTACTTGATGGATGTGAGGATGGATGTGAGAGTTGAAGAAAGCTGAGCGCCGAAGAATTGATGCTTTTGAACTGTGGTGTTGGAGAAGAATCTTGAGAGTCCCTTGGACTGCAAGGAGATCCAACCAGTCCATTCTGAAGGAGATCAGTCCTGGGTGTTCCTTGGAGAGACTGATGTTGAAGCTGAAACTCCAATACTTTGGCCACCTCATGTGAAGAGTTGACTCATTGGAAAAGACCCTAATGCTGGGAAGGATTGGGGGCAGGAAGACAAGGGGACGACAGAGAATGAGGTGGCTGGATGGCATCACCGACTCCATGGATATGGGTTTGGGTAGACTCTGGGAGTTGGTGACAGACATGGAGGCCTGGCATGCTGCGATTCATGGGGTCACAGAGTCGGACATGACTGAGCAACTGAACTGATCTATTAATCATATGCATGTTTTTTAATATGCATGGTTTTCATTTTATTCACAGTAGGAAGACTGTTGCTACCATTTCTTCCTTATTTCTGCTTACCTGTTTGAATTAGTCTGCTATATCTTACTCTTATTTTCTCCTAAAATTATGAATATTATCAAGAGACACAATTTTTTAGTTTGTCTTCCAGCTTTACTGATATAATTGATATAATTGACGTATAACATTGTGTAAATTTAAGGTGTACAATGTGATAATTTGGTACACAAATATATTGTGAAATTATTATCACAATAATAAGGTTAGCTAACACCTCCCTCACTGCACATAATTACCTTTAGGTGGGGGGGTATATTTAAGATCTATTCGCTTAGCAGCAATTTTCTGGTATGCAATCTAATGTTAATTATAGTCACCATGCTGTATAACGGATCCTCAGAACTCATTCATCTTATAACCTATTCATCGTATAACCTTGATCAGCAAGACCCTTTTCCCATCCTCAGTTCCTGGAAACCACCAGTCTACTCTCTGTTTACATGTTTTTGAGCGTCTACATGTAAGTAACACCATGCAATATTTGTCTTTGCCTGACTTATTTCACTTAGCATAATAAAGTTCATCCATGTTGTCACAAATGGCGAAATTTCCTCATTTTTTATGATGAACATTCCATTGCATACCTATTACACATTTTTATGCACACAATATTTTATGTAAAATATTGTCCTTTTACAGACGATATTCCAGACAAACGCACACTCTTTTATTGTTGGAAGTAGACCACAAACTATCTCACTTACTATGAAAATGAAATGATGAAGAAAGAAAAATAGGAGAAAGAGGATGAGGATGAGACCAAGTAAAAGAAAAAACATGGAAAAGAAGATGGCAATAGCAATTGAAGATCTTTTACAGTTAATATAGTTTCATATGAAGCAAAAACAAACGAAAAACAAAAAATAGTGATCAAGTATTACTCTTCCTCATTAAAAAAAATGAAAGCAAACTGTCTTATACAAATATATGTAACACTCTAAGCATAAAAAGTTAATCTATTGTTAATATATTTTACAGCTTTATGTCCTCTCATAGATTAGATTAATATTTAATATTTGGTGTGAATTCAAAATGCTATCACACCTATTTTACAAGCATCTCTACCTAGGGCCTTTCTTGGCATCTGGAAACACACCTAATATAACAATGTACACTTCCTGCCGTAATTCCCTCTCCACCCCTATCCCACTCAGACACTTATTAATGGACACGAAAGGCTGTTCAGGCTCTCCTATTTGTTGTTCCATCCCTGACTGCTAACTGAGCAAGAGCTGCTCTTTAGCCAGCCTTCCCTCCCTTCCCTTCCCTTTCTTATTCTTTTTCTTTACAAACATTAAGCTTTTCCTTGAAAAATAAGCCATTTATTCATGTGACAGACTTAAAAGAATTTATGTCATCTGTATCTTGCTTCTACACGGATCTCAATTTTCCAATATTGTGATGTTTAATTGCAATGATAAATAAGCAGATGTGAGAAGCTATCGTCTCATTTTTCTTCTATAGCTACAAAGATTCTTCCTATGTACCTTTCCTCTGGGACCTGATTACATTTAAAATCAAGAAAGCATTTTTCTTTTTTTTGCATTTTTTTCATAAATTTTGTCCTTTAATAAGTTGTTTCAGAGATGCAAACCTCTCTCCCTGGTTTACATTTTGATTTATAGGGACTACAGTTGTCTACATTTTTAGATGCTTATTTTCCTTTCTCTTTGATGTTCTTACCTCCAACTCACATAAACACAGCATTTCTGCAAATATATATATATTGAACAGCTACAGATTACTGATTAGCCAGAAGCTTTGTGAAATAGGAAGGAAAAAGTACACAAGAAATGTGGCTGCAATATAAAAATTTCTGAAAGATCTTATAGTTTGGCCCTGTGTAGAGCCTACTTAAGCATTATTAGAATATTTCCCTCCCAGAAGACTGTAGTGGAAATTTTCATCTTTGAATGTATGTAAAGCAATGATATATGTGCATGCTTGCTTCTATGTGCATACATTATATGTTGTGTCCATAAGCATACCTAAATGAATGTTTAGTGTACAGGGGAGCAAGACTGACTCATATGAAGCTAGAAACATTTACAGATCACTGAAAGGTGATAAAGTAATGTGAGATAAAATTTTGAAATAAATTAACAGTTTTCACAAATTTTATATATTTATAAATATACCTTAGGGCTTCCCAGGTGGCTCAGTGAGTAAAGAATCTGCCTGCTATGCAGGAGACGCAGGCTCAATCATTGGGTTGGCAAGATCCCCTGGAGGAGAGAATGACCACCCACTCCACTACTGTTGACTGAAGAATCCCATGGACAAGGAGCCTGGCCATACCTTCACTTCTAGAGGTTCTTATTAAGTATGTATAGAATATGGTTTTTGCATTAGTTTTATTGTTTTTTAAAACTCCCTATATGATTCTAATGGGCATCCACAACTAAAATCACTGCTCTAAGGATTTTGCTGCCTTTTAAACATGGAGTATATGCACCCTCTGCCAACTCTCATTTTGCAAATTTCATGATTGTATCTAGGCACTTAACCTGCTTACATCTAATATAGTTCTTCATAAAATGTTACAGAATGTGACATAAGGTGATTCTTCTGTAAGCTGACCTAAGACAAGGATCCCAGTGAAAGAATTTAAAACCCGCTTGCAGGAATAATCAAAAAGACTGCAAGGACAGTGGAACCAAGGAAGAGAGACAAACCGCGCACAGAGTCTTTAGAGAAATTCCTAGACAGCCTGAAACCATAAGCATCTCTGGAGAGTAAATTATATCTCAAGGTGATCACACACTTCTGCAAAGAAGCTGGGCTTTTTTACTCCTGTACCATAGACCATGGGGGCTGGGGGTGTAGAGAATGTTCTAAGACCTCTCTGTACATCCAGCAACCTCTACCTGTGAAAAGTTCCATTGCAATCCTCCAAAGATTGCAGGAAAGCAGCCAGTAGCTGGGGGATGAGCTGCGGGAGCTAGAATAGGGGATCCTAGGGGGACCGCTGTGAGACACTGCCCTCCTGCAGAGGGGGAGTGAGGGACGTCTTGGTGTTGAATTAGAAGATCTTTAAGACTTTTTTTAGGTTAAAGAAAATAAAGCTACAAATTGCTGTTTGAAACAAGCCCTTTTGAGTCTTCATTTTCTAACTAATTTACATTTAAAGATTCTACTTTCTCTCTGCCTCAGTAATCCTTTTATTCCTATTTTGGTAACTGCTTGATAGTTTGACAAGGATACTAATTAACACCTATGATTTAGTTCTTTCTAAAAAGGTCAAGGAAGCTCTTCAGAACATTAATAAATAAAACATTCTTCACCACGGTACTTGTTCAGTCTTAATGCAGTGTATTTGTAATCAAATTTGGAGTCATGTAACATGACCAAAGAAGAGATATTATATTTTTATATTTGCCAAATATTTGTTTAAATAATTATATTAATATGTAAAATAATGAATGCATTAAGCAAAAGATCTATTTCTAATTTAGCCTCTGTCATCTGTTTTAATTAGAAATCCCATAAAGGGCTATGTAAGACTTATGTTCAGATGATTTAGGCTTACAGAATTATTTTCTCACTTGTTGAGAACTAAGAGAACAGAGAGCAAGAATAGATTTTAGGAAGTTTAAACCCTTTTGCTGAGGAAAACTATAATAAATGAAATACATTTTCACCTAAAATGAAAAACGGTAACTAAGTAATTTACTCTAAAAAAGTATAGTAGTAATCTTAAGGATAATACTTTCAAGCACATTAAATTTGACTTGCTGAGACAGTTATATCTTGGGAAAGGAACAATGTTATAGCAATTCACCACAAAACCTCAACATTTAACCACTGAAAATAAATCTAGGAATTCTGACCGAGTTTTCTGATCACAGCTCCTACAACTTCACTTACCCCTTTTAAAAATGTCTGAGTTGTTTTTCGCTATTGTCAGCAAGTTGTCAAAATCCTTAGCCATAAATGAGTAGGACAGGACTAGAACAGAATCAAAAATTAAATTCTCTGACACCATTTCCTTTAAATTAGCAATGGAATGAAACATTGGGTTGGCCAAAAAAAATCTGTTCGTGTCTTTCCATAAGATGAGAAACCTAAACAAATTTTTTGGCCATCCCAAAACATTTCTGTTATAAGAAGAATGGATATGTGTCCCTATGTGTGTTAGAAGAAGGAAATAATTTTGTGTATCTACTTGCCTACTTTATATCATATATATCATATAAATGATCTCATTTAATAGTCACAACAGTCCTAATCTGCTAAGCAAAATTCCCAGGTAGGAAACTAAGATTTAAACAAGTAAAATAATTTGTCCCTGGTAACAAAGCTATCTCACTCTGAGGTTGAGACTGAAATCTCAGTCTGCCTGCCTTCAAAGTTTATGCTCTTTTTTGCTACACTAAGCAAAGAGAAGAAGGTATGTGGTTCAGAATGATACAAACACCATGAGACTTTCTGCCTTTTCTGAGATCAAAATCTACTTTTATGAATTTTGGGGTAATATTAGGTGAATTGAGTCCATCTTAATGGTCTTTTTTCTTTTGAAAATTTTTACCTTATAACACTGCAATACACTGCAATGAAGAGAGTCATTTTAAAAATTTTCTCTGAAGAGGCATCAGAAAATTCATGAGAAAAGGAAGTAAAGTTGCCAGCTGACCTTGTCGTCCAACCCAGTTCAAGAGCAAGAATGGAGAGGATTCATGCCAGCTTCCTGACATCTGAATTTCTTTATGCCTAGATAACAAATTCTGATAACAACTCACATTCCTTTGTTACTCGTACTTTTTTTTTTTAAGAAAAGGAAACATGAAAGGAAAAGAAAAACACTGTTTCGTTGATTTTATCCTGGAATTTGGCAGCACTGACAGAAGCATTTGTTTCCTAACAAAAAACATACACAATCTCAGGTTTTCAGTGTTTTGAAATGACAACTGAAAGTAAGGATAGAATTGCTAATCAGGATCTCAAGAGCACAGACTGTCAGTAAAGAGAGTGATTTTTGATGTGGAAGATAGGACTTCAGTATTTCATACTATGTAGATGTCCTCTCTTCCAACATTGACATCTTATTTATGTTTTTGATTAGGAAATTGAGTCTCTTTCATCCTGTTCTAGGAGCACAATTTCTTCATTTGATCTTACTGAAATGGATGAGGTTTCTGGGTGGAACAGTGATGCCTGTGACAAGCACCTGTCGGGATCCAGCCCTTCTCCTCGTGCCAATGAGAGAAGAGTGAGCCAAACTGACAGTGACCCTTCCCAGGGAGCTTACAGTCTAAAGGGGAAGGCTGATGTATGTTAGATAGCAGTATGCATTCTGCAAAGAAAGAAAACACAGAGAGAAGGATATGAAGGGTGGGGAGTTGCAACTTTAGAAAAGATGGTATCAGCTTCACTGAAAAAGCGACTTTTTAATAAAGCCTGTGAAGCACCCAAGTAGAGAGGTAATGGATTGTATAAGACTTATTTTAGTAGTCCCATTCAATGGAATTTAAGTTATGAAACCTGGCATAATCATTAGTAAAATCCATTTCACTTGTAACCTGCCTTCACTAATCAACGTTGTTTTAATTGCTGCTGCAAAAGTTTTGAATGTCCTTTGAGTGGCACATAGCTTAATTAAAAATATGTTTGTCTAAGTTGTTTTCTGAGACTTAGAGTGAGCTGTATCCAATTACAGATGAGCCAATTAAGATTAGATAGGACCACCGAGCCTCCAACCAGGCATGTGTGGATGTCCACTTGGTCAGCAGACAGCTGAAAACTCCACCCTCAGATTATGCTAAGTTTCTCCATCTTTAAAAGTGCAGAGGTCCATAACTTAGTTACCCCTGCATGGAACACTTGTCCAACCATCGTTCCCCTTGCTCCCTGCTCCTCAGATCACCCTGCTTCTTTATTCTTTACCCCATAAATACCTCCAGCCCCTTGCCTTCAGGGAGACAGATCTGAAATTTACCATCTCCTCATTTGGCTGCCTTGTGAACAAGCCCTCTCTTTGCTGCAGATTTCAGTGTCTCAGAGTTTTGGCTTTCTGAATGTTGGGCAAAATGAACCTGGTTCAGTAAAAGTTACACTAGTGAGGAGAGGCTATATATTCTACTCAGTTTGAAATACCCAAGGATCTCTTGCAGAAGTTTCCTTTGCTGCAAGTAACTTAGAATTTTAAACAAGTTTAATTTAAAAAAAAAAAAGAAAAAAGGAAAGAAAGGAAATGTTTTGGAAGACGTGTAGAGTATTTCAAGAAACCAAGAGAAAAGGGGCCATAGCAAATGCCAATATAGAAGGGAAAACAACCAACCAAAGACATGGAGCATTAATTACAGAAAATAAATCATCATTTCGACAAACTGTCACCTAAAGCAATCTCTTTTGTATCTAATTGAAAACAATTAAAGTGTAATGAGCAGCCTTACCTATGACTGTGTTTGGCTCCATCTCTACCTCTCTGAGCTGTGACTTCTGGGTCCTGGTGAATGAAACAGTGATCACATTTAGAAGCAGAAAATCTTAGTCTCATTTCTCCTGTTCACTAGTGCATTTTGGACAAGTTACTTCAACCTTAAGTCTGCTTATTCAATAGCCACCATAGTTCACTTAAATTATAATATTTTATTATTTTAATAAACATATAGGAGCTCATTGATTGTGTTTCACTTGGAATTTACCCTTAAATGAGATCACCCAAGAAAGAAGTTTTGAGAGAATGAAAGGACTGAAAATATCTTAGTGAAAAATCTATTTTTAGATAGTGGAAGAAAAATAAATGAGAATAGAGAAGAACCAGAGGAGTAAAAATAATCACAGAAAATAATAGAAGACAGTTATTTAAAAGGAGCTAGAGATCAGTAGTGTCTTCTGAATACATACAGAGGTCAAACACTCAAAAATAACTATTAAAATTGATGACAAGATTTGTTGATGAACAAATAGGGAAAAAAAAAGTTGGAAAGAATGAAGGAGGAAATAAAGACTGGGTGCTTGAGATGTAGGAGTCAAATTAAAACAAATTTTAACGTGAATGGATGACAACCACAGAAAAGAACACTCATTACTTTTTTGAAAATTTGGTTCAGTTCAGTTCAGTCGCTCAGTCGTGTCCAACTCTGTAGCACGCCAGGCCTCCCTGTCCATCACCAACTCCTGGAGTTCACTCAAACTCATGTCCATTGAGTCAGTGATGCCATCCAACCATCTCATCCTTTGTCATCCCCTTCTCCTCCTGCCTTCAATCTTTCCCAGCATCAGGGTCTTTTCAAATGAGTCAGCTCTTTGTATCAGGCGGCCAAATATTGGAGTTTCAGCTTCAACATCAGTCCTTCCAATGACTATTCAGGACTGCTTTCCTTTAGGATGGACTGGAATGGGTGAATTTAACTCAGATGACCATTATATCTACTACTGTGGGCAAGAATCCCTTAGAAGAAATGGAGTAGCCATCATAGTCAGCAAAAGAGTCTGAAATGCAGTACTTGGATGCAATCTCAAAAACAACAGAATCATCTCTGTTTGTTTCCAAGGCAAACCATTCAGTATCACGGTAATCCAAGTCTATGTCCCGACCAGTAATGCTGAAGAAGCTGAAGTTGGACAGTTCTATGAAGTCCTACAAGATTTTCTAGAACTAACACTCAAAAAAAGATGTCCTTTTCATTATAGTGGACTGCAATGCAAAAGTAGGAAGTCAAGAAACACCTGAGTAACAGGCAAATTTCACCTTGGAGTACAGAGTGAAGCAGGGCAAAGGCTAATAGAGTTTTACCAAGAGAACACACTGGTCATAGCAAACACTCTCTTCCACCAAAACGCAAGAGAAGAAAATTTGGTTAAATTTCTTTAAATCAATTATAATAAAGATCATAATCCTTTTGACAAACTTTCTTTTCTTACAAACATGACTACAGTTTAATGGCAATAGTTTACTTCATGGACAGATGATATGCACAATTAATAAATCCAGACAATGACATTATGTGCTATTTATGATCCTTAAGATTTTTTTCCCATAAACTTTTGACTGTGGAAAAATTTCTAGCAAGAAGCTGATGCTTTCTCATTGAAATTTTCTGCACCTGTAGAAAGCAATCAAGGATATTAAATAGCCTCTTCCCTGTTGTACTCATTCTGGTGGTCATTTTGTTATATAATCAGGATACATGTACTCTGTTATTACCCCCGCAGGATGTCATTATTTTTAAATATGAGGAATTGAATGAAAATAAGCTCTTTATTTCCCCTGAAAGTCCATAGCTCCACATGATCAGAGAGTTCAGCATTTTCACTTATTTATTTAAAAGAGAAAAGGAAACAACTTCTTAGTAATTGGATATATAAACTCTAAAGTCAAGTGGACACAAGATTCAAGTTCAGCTAATGCAATGTAATAGATAATTCTCCACTTCTATTTTCCAAACTAAAGACACTACTGATTTATTCAAGTAGGGAATAGTTATGGAATTTAATATTTTTCCACTGAAATGGATTATACTTTATAACACCACCATTAAGTTCTCTTTGTTTAGATCTTGGTCAAACCAGATTTATTATTTTTCCCACTTATATATATAAAGATGTAGATTTGGGCTATGTTAAAAAGAAAGTCCTACAGTTGTGTGTGTGTGTTTTTTTTTTAATTCCAGGCTTAGAAAAAATGTTAGTCAAATATTATTGTTTAAAAAAATATGGAATCTAATTCTTTCTTTATCATTTCCTGATCCTTCTACTCTCTCTATCATCCTCAAGCTGTAAGGAGTCATAATATTTTTATAACTGCAAGAGAATTTAATCATTCAGTTGAGCATTCTTATAATTTTTTACAAAGCCCTTTGAGAAAAAGATACGTTATGAATACTGTCTCTAGAAAAAAGCATATGCACATATGAAAATAACATTTTCCTATTACTTCAGGGTTCTCTGACTCCCAGGAAAAGAAACCTTTGACCTAATCGAACTCTGTCATTTTATAAATAAATGCATAAAGTCACTACAAGGGTACATTTTCCAGACAACCAATTGTATAGAGCATGGTGGAAACTCAAAGCTATGGGTGCGAATACCTATTCATTACTCCTACAATGCCACATTGATTCTCTGTGAGCATGATCCATACAAAAGTAATGATAATTACCCAGTAAGTTTCAGCTGTGCCAAGAGTAGAATACACACAAAAGACTGGTATGAAGCACAAGGAGGCTAATAGAAAGCAGTTTCTGGAGGCAGGCAGACCTGACACACCTGTGCAGCTCTGGACTGGAGAATATCTGACGCAAGTGTCATCTGCTCATAAGTGATATCTCTGAAACCTGCCTTATAAAGATTCCTGGAGAACTACATGAGCTGATAGATGAAAAGAGTTTATCAACATGTTTAGAACGTACTGGTAAATAAAAAATAAGTTATCTAGTAGAGGAGCAGAATTACTATTACTAGTGGTTTGGAAATTACATTGGCAGGATCCCCTGACTTCAAGAGTCACTTGGTTGATTAGGCTATATGTAAACTTAACAAAGCTATTACCAAGCCCTATGGCAGGTCCTCTACATTCCCATCATAATATTTACAGGTTTCTAAGAATAGCACATTAAGCTCTATTTTGGTTTAAGTGTCTAAGATGACATGGATGAATAGATCTGCTTTCTTTAAGACTCAGAATTGTAATTTGAGAATCAGTTTCCAGGTGAGCACTCTTATGGCTTTATACCGTGTTTTATGACCCATGCATCTCATTCTCCTCATATGTTTGATACATAAGAGCCATTGGAAACTAATAATCTATGTTTTTACTATAAAATAAAGAAGCATATTAAAGTAAATTGTTTTAAACAAATGCAATCTATGGCAAAATTTTATAGTTCAAACACTAGCTTTTGTGGGTACCTTGCTAAAAGCAGATGTCGTCACCCCTCCATTTGGTTCATGTCAAGATCAATGACATTACACACACCAGGAGGGTGAAAATGGTTTATTACTTACATAATTGAAACTTTTCTAAGCAGAGCATGGAGGCCCTCCAAGAAAGTCTGAAATGGCTTCAGACATCAAGGAAAGGAAGAGGACTGGGGTTTTTAATGTAGTTAGCGGGTAGGGCTGAGAGAAGGTTCCTATGCATAGGCAGGAGTTTCCATGGTTTGAATCAACAGGACCAAAGGAGGGAGCACTTAGGCTTTCTTATCAGCTTGTCCAGAGCTGAGCAAAGAGAAAGAGAAGGGTGGGCTTAGAAACTGTCAACCGTCACACATCAAAAAGTGGAGTCACTCTTTATTATACTATGTATGGTGAGGCATCATCACATTAAATTTACCATCATGAACACTTAACAATTCTCAATAGGTTATTTTAACCATATTGAGAGAAAACTCATCTGGTGCCTAAAGCCTCCTTTGAAACAGCCTCAACTGACAGGGCCACCTAAGCTTATTCCCCTGAAACAGGTTTCTTACAGCACTGATTTGAGCATTTATACCAAGTTTTGCTTTTACAAATGCTTTAGCTATAGTTCTGCAAGAGGAATAAACACCATTTGCAACCACCCACTCTTATAATTGGGGACAAAAAGGAATAGCAAAAAATGATGGCTATGCTTGGCATATTTCTTCATGACTATCTTTTTCTAATCAGCAACAGACTGTTCACATTTCAAGGATTTAAAATTAAATATATTTAACTTCTATACCAAATTGTATAGATTCATGTAAGTTTGTTTCTACTTTTAAAAACACCAGATACTTTTCTTGCTGAACATATTAAAAATAGCTTGCATAGCTCACACCAAACAGAAGGCAACTGTGAATAACAGTGATAGACAATGGTTTCTTCCCACCGCGAGCTCCAAATGACCATATGGTACACAACATAAGTGCTTTAGGGCCTCAGAAAGGAGACAAACCTGCTTGAAATGGACTGAACAGGGCATACCTGAGAGAAGATTGAGAAAAAGCAAATGGAATGAGGAGAAGGAAATTTCAGATAGAGAGTAAAGCATAGATACATGAGTAAATGTTTAATATAAGACCTCAGTCTGAAAGTGATATATGTATGTGTGCCTGTGTTTTAACTACACTGGCACACAGCTCCAGCATAAAATAACAGCAGAAGAGTAACTGGCTTTTTCTTACATAATTCAAGGAACATGTGTATTCTTCACATTATAAAAAACAGTGTTTAAAAAAAAATCATAGAACTCAGCTACCATTGCCATATCTGGCTCTGAAACAAAATTTATAGAACAAAAAAATACATGAGAAATATGAAAAGTTATTGGAATTCTAAAGGGGCTTTTGAGACTAAAGAAATGCTATTGAAACTATATGAGTGGAAGAGAGGGCTACCTGAGAACTAAGCAGGCTCCCTTGAGAACAGTAAAATCTGTCAGGGACCATGTCTGTTTGAAATCAACACCATGTTGCTGGTGCTTAAGCTGGTGTCTGAAACATAGCAGGTAATAAGTACATTTTTTAATGAATTAATAAATCTATTTTCTTGCGAACAAGTACAAACATCTTGGCACTGCATAATATTGAGCTAATGAAATCTTTTCCAGAGTATGGTTAGAGCTTAAATTCAAATCAAATCCTTTTTAAAATGGACTATGTGTCTGCAACCTGCCAGTCACCTTAATTAGATGACAAACTATTCCCATTAGAAGGCTACCCTATTCTGGAAAATAGTAAATTAATGCTATGAAGGAAGCATTATTCTGAGAAAAGGTACTGTGTGAACATGGGAATGGTTGGGCTTAGTTTCAAGTCTTAGAAGTTCAGGTATTCTGCATGTATCAGCATTCCAGAGGAAGGGTTGCTATCAGGCAAACAGAAGACAGAAAGTTCTTTTCAACATGCCAAGTGGCATACATTATTACCAAAGGAATCTCCTCCCCTTTGTTTTAGAATTATTCTTCACTCAGTTCAGTTCAGTTCAGTCACTCAGTCATGTCCGACTCTTTGCGACCCCATGAATCACAACACACCAGGCCTCCCTGTCCATCGCCAACTCCCGGAGTTCACTCAGACTCATGTCCATTGAGTCAGTGATGCCATCCAGCCATCTCATCCTCGGTCATCCCCTTCTCCTCCTGCCCCTAATCCCTCCCAACATCAGGGTCTTTTCCAATGAGTCAACTCTTCGCATGAGGTGGCCAAAGTACTAGAGTTTCAGCTTTAGCATCATTCCCTCCAAAGAAATCCCAGGGTTGATCTCCTTCAGAATGGACTGGTTGGATCTCCTTGCAGTCCAAGGGACTCTCAAGGGTCTTCTCCAACACCACAGTTCAAAAGCATCAATTCTTCTGTGCTCAGCCTTTTTCACAGTCCAACTCTCACATCCATACATGACCACAGGAAAAACCATAGCCTTGACTAGACGGACCTTTGTTGGCAAAGTAACGTCTCTGCTTTTCAATATGATGTCTAGGTTGGTCATAACTTTTCTTCCAAGGAGTAAGCGTCTTTTAATTTCATGGTTGCAGTCATATATATATATATATATATGTAATTATCAAATCAAAAAAATGAAAGTGAATCTACCAAATCCCAATATAGAGTCTTCTACTCACTCTCTTCCCAATAAAACTTGGCAACTTTGGCTGATACAGTCTAGAATTTTCACATATTATTCTTGGGGTCTAGGGATATTCATCAATCACAATCATTTTCACCAAAGGGGCTAACAAATTTGAGAAATATACATAGAAGCTACATAGGAACTAGAATGTAGTACTAACTTTATTTTCCAAAGTTCAAGTTTTTGTGGTAAAACTAACTTTAAGAACACATCTTGACTGAAAGGCCAAAATAGAACACTTTGATTCATTATTCAAAAAGCATTTAAGGGGCAGGGAGGAGTGGATTGGGAGTTCAGGATTAGCAAATTCAAGCTATTATACAGAGAACAGCCAAAGAACAGGGCCTACTGTATAGCATAGGAAACTATATTCAACATCCTGTGATAAATCACAATGAAAAGAATATGAAAAAGAATGGGTATAAATATATATATATATATATGAAACACTGAATCACTTTGCTGTAAAGTAGAAATTAAAACAACACAACATTCAACTATATGTCAATAAAATAAATTTTCTTTAAAAAGAGGTATGCCAGGAACTAAGAAAACTAAGCACTGGGAACAGAGCAGTTAACTTACATTCTTATGGAGTTTACATTCTATGGAAATGCAATGATGAAATAACAAGTTATATGCCATATCAGGATTTCCCTCGTAGCTCAGTTGGTAGAGTCCGTCTGCAATGCAGGAGACCCGGCTTCAATTCCTGGGTTGGGAAGATTCCCTGGAGAAGGAAATGGCAACCCACTCCCGTATTCTTGCCTGGAGAATCCCATGGACAGAGAAGCCTGGCGAGCTACAGTCTATGGGGTTACAAGAGTCAGACACAACTGAGCAACTAAGCACACATATGCCATACCAAGGAATAGGTATTAAGGAGTGGTAAGGATTGCTATTTTAAGCAGGGAGATCTGGAAAGACCTCACTAAAAAAGGAGCATTTAAGAAAAGACACGAACAATGCCAGCATATTTGAGAGAACAGCATTCCAGGCAGAGGAGACAATGAATGCAAAGGCCCTAAATTGACACATATCTGGCTTTTGACCTCTATCTTCCTGAACTGAATGGCTTTACCTATAGCTGGGGAACCACAGCCTACTCCAATGGGGCCCAGAGCAGCATCACAACTCCTGACCCTCCCACTCAACCACTCAATCTTGTTTCATTCTGGAGCACGAACAGGAACAAGAGCAGAGAAAGCATATGTTTTACTTATATTCTGATATAACAGAGACACAATGGAAGAATGTCTTTTTCTCCAGTCCATCAAGTACAAAAAGATATCTCTCCTCCCACTGGAACAAGACAAAAACAGAGATAAGAGAGTAATCAGAAGTGACTCCTAAACTGATTAATTGAATGTGATTTGCTTTCCCTCTGCAGATGGAGAATGAATAAAAACTGTCTTCCTTCTATTTTAATACTATTTTATATTATATCTTTTTCAGATATTGTAAAAGAATTGACATCTTTATTCTAAGCCAGTATGAATAAAATCTCTCTGTAATAAGAGAATCATTTCTACTGTCTTTTCTGTGACCATTGTTCAAACATGTGACTAATTCTCTACATCAGTTCAGTTCAGTTCAGTCGCTCAGTCGTGTCCGACTCTTTGCGACCCCATGAATTGCAGCACGCCAGGCTTCCCTGTCCATCACCAACTCCTGGAGTTCACTCAGACTCACGTCCATTGAGTCCGTGATGCCATCCAGCCATCTCATCCTCTGTCGTCCCCTTCTCCTCCTGCCCCCGATCCCTCCCAGCATCAGGGTCTTTTCCAATGAGTCAACTCTTTGCATGAGGTGGCCAAAGTACTCGAGCTTCAGTTTTAGCATCATTCCTTCCAAAGAAATCCCAGGGTTGATCTCCTTCAGAATGGACTGGTTGGATCTCCTTGCAGTCCAAGGGACTCTCAAGAGTCTTTGAAATTTTAGCAAAAAGCTATGAAAGAGTCCTATCCTGATCTTAAGAGTTGCCCCCATTCTTTTTATGAGGAGAAGTTATTTTTCACCTCTTTGAGTGTAACTGAAAAGTGAGGGAAAATGGAGTGCAGAAAACTGACTCAGAATTCTCTGACTCTGGGAAGAGTCAGATGTGGATAAATTACATCCTTAAATCAACCTGGGAAGAAGCTAATATTGCTGACTATACTTTCTTCTCCAATAAGAATCTGAGTAAGTCAGAGAGAAACAGGCATAGATGGAATGAATAGAGGCTCAAGTATATGTCCATTTTGATAGTTTTGATGAAAAGGTAATTATCATTCCAAAATACCAAAGATGCAATAACACATATCTCCAAGGAAACTCGCAATTTAGAATTTCAAAATGTCGAACAATTGTAAAGTCAATTTCCTGTACTAATCACCAGTTTTATACAGATAACTTTAGTATAATTCTGAACGTCAAAGATGGTAGATAGGAAATTGGACTTCTCTTTAAACTAATGTAGTTAATTGAATCCAGTCCTGGCAGAACACTTACTCTTGTAAAAAGCACTTGAGGCTACATCATTTTATGCATCATTTTATGCATCACTCCAGCTCTAGTTCTTAAGATAAATTTTTTTCAATAAAGGAAAGAATTCAAGTAATGTTGAAATGTTCAGTGGACAGCAAATTGTCAAACTAGAAATGAACCTTGTTCATTTCATATTATGGAAATTGAATGATGTTCTCTCCTAAAAGTTACATTGAAAGCATGTTTTCAGAAATCCTTAAAAAATAGCTGCCTGAGCACATATCTATGACATCTATGACTCCCTTTCTTTCCCTATTCTGTTAGAGACAGCTCAACTTGTATTTCAAGTGAAACTTATTCCTGGAAAGTAATAGGGCTCTCAAACACATCTGAAGCTTCTCCTCCAGAGAGAACAGAGTAATCAATGCCAGGAGAAGTTAGCATTAGAATGCCCTAGTCTACAGCCCCACAGGAGGACTAATGTCTTGAGGCCTGGGAGATCTTCCTTCCTGCTAGGATCTGAACAAAACTTTGACCTCACAGCTGCTAGTGCATTCCAAGCTCAGAAAACTGGGTGGATTCCCTCAACAGACATGGATCAACCACCAGCCTGCTCACATGTGTATGTAAGTTTGATCAATTTCTTGATCAAACAAGCAAGTGCTCAGTGAGATAGTAAATCAGGGATTATGTGAAAATTTAAACAATTGCTGATTGATTTTAAAGTGTCATATGAGGATCACAACATGGTTGGATTTTCTTACACTTATTATTTTTGTTGTGGGTTACATACAGTGGAGGGGGAAGACAAGGGATATGCTGTTTTCTTTTCAGGGAATAGGTCCTCTAAGGATTTTGTCATGCACTATATGTATAGTCGTGATAGAACTTCAATAATCAAGATGTAGTTAAGCATATTTTAGTGGAAACTGACTGTTGGAATCAACTGTTCTCCTTCAGTGTAGCTAGGAGCCGTTAGAGTTTTTGCTTGTCTCACAGCAAAGAAGCACATTCTGTATCCCTAATCATTTCAAATGAGTTTCCTGGAGAACCTGAAATGATTACTAAGAGTATGTTTGAAGAAACCCTCACCCAAACACATGAGTAGACAGAGAAAGATTACATATCATAAGAACACACTAATTTTAAGGAATTAGATCCAGCCAAGTGTTCAGAGCAGTGGTTACCATTGATGATATATTTAGTTGGAAAAATAAAAGACAATCTTGAATGAGCTATAATGTAAATTCTTAAAGTTTTACAACATAGCACAGTGGAATAATCAGAGGACTACAAAATAAATAGTTTAAGGAAAGAGAAGTATGGTTTCAAAATTTTTAGTTTCAATAATGAACCTTAAAAATGCTGGAAATCATATTATTTTATGGGAAGTCAAAAGAAACTAAACAAAAATAACATAAATCACAAATCAAAAGATAAGAGATATGGAAATGATTCAGGGCTTTCTAAAAAGAGAAAGGGATAACTGGGCAAGAAGAAATAATCAAATAGATAATGGAAGAAAATTTCCCTGAGTAATAGAAAGTTTAAATTTTCAATATCAAGGCCCACTGAGTTTAAAACAAGATTAATTTCAAAGGAGGTAGGTAAAGAATTTTCTGGAAGGGATAAAGAGAAAATTGTATAAGCCTACAGATGGAAATAATAGATTACTTACAGAAGAAAGAAAATCAAAACAGCAACAAGTTTCTCATGGAAGCTAAGAAAATAGATTTCTAGAGGAAAGAACTATGGTCCAGAATATTTCATCACAACTTTTCATTCCTATACAAGACAAAAGACACACATGTAGGGACATACAAGGAAGCTAAAATTCACCACTTTTATAATTTTAAGTAGTTGAGGAAGTTAACAGTATGAAAATTAAGGCAAACCAAATATCAATCAGAGTCTCTTAAACTGCTTGGGCCACCATAACAAAATACCACAGACCAGGGACTTAAAAAGCAGTCTATCTTCTTACAGTTCAGGAGGTTGGACATCTGAGATCAGGGTGGCAGCATGATTGCTTCCTTGTGATGGCTTTCTCCCCAGCTTGTCGATGCTGCCTTTTCCCTGTATCCTCACCTGGCAAGGAGGGAGCAAGAAAGTAACCACCCAGGAAAAGAGTTCTAGCACCAGAAACCAACCACTCTGGAATCTTTAACACTGATCTAGGCCTTCCAGCCTCAAGAACTGTGAGAAAATTAATCTTTGCTGTTTAAGACGCTCAATTGGTGGTATTTTGTTATGGCAGACTAAGACAACTTTTAGTACTGAGAATAGGGTGCTGCTGTAAGAAATACCGAAAAAATGTAAACATGGCTTTGGAAACGGGTAATCGGGAGAGGCTGGAAGAATGTTGAGTGCATGCTTGAAAGATGTGCTTTAAGGATGATTCTGGTGAGGTTTCAGGCATAAATGAGGAATATGTCATTGGAAACTGGAGGAAACATGATCCTTGTTATAAGGTGGCAAACAACCTGGCTGAACTGTGTTCTAGTGTTTTGTGGAAAGCAAAACTTGCAAATGATAAAAGTGGATTTTTAACTGAGGAAATTTCTAAGTGAAGTGTTGGAGAAGTGCCTTGATCCTTTCTGACTGCTTATAGTAAAAGGTGTAAAGAGAGAAATGAATTGAGGAAGGAGTCGTTAAGCAAACAGGAACCAGAACTTGAGGTTTGGTAAATTCTCAACTTATCTATATGACAAAAACATTAGAAGATATGTCCTGACAAGCATTTGATTGCAAAATCATCAATGGTACTTATAAATTTAATCAGGCAAAATCATCACCTGCATTGGCAGGCGGATTCTTTAGCACTGAGCCTCTGAGGAAGCCTGGAACACAGCAGGTAGTTGTTGAAACAGTAGGAGCCTTCTATCATGGCTCAAACTCTTCCAAAATATTGGCAGGCTGCTGTAATGATGTGAAAAAGCAGATGGTATTCCTTGCTGGTATCATTCTATTCATTGCCCCAAGATATCTCCCTCCTGAAGTATCCACTAAAGCATTCTAATTTTCCACTTCTAGTTGGTATTTTTAATATACATTAAAACAATCTCAAAGGTTCTGTTTTCTGTTTAGATTGCAGAGAATGAATACCTACTAGAAACCAAAAGTTTAATACAGCATTAAGTATAGGCTTTATCTTAGCCCTATGGTGGGCTGCTACTGCTATGGCTGCTAGGTCGCTTCAGTCGTGTCCGACTCTGTGTGACCCCATAGACGGCAGCCCACCAGGCTCCCCCGTCCCTGGGATTCTCCAGGCAAGAACACTGGAGTGGGTTGCCATTTCCTTCTCCAATGCATGAAAGTGAAAAGTGAAAGTGAAGTCGCTCAGTCGTGTCAGACTCTTCGCGGCCCCATGGACTGCAGCCCACCAGGCTCCTCCGTCCATGGGATTTTCCAGGCAAGAGTACTGGAGTGGGGTGCCATTGCCTTCTCCGGTTGAGGGATTTTAAGAACTTGATATTCTCTAAGAAATTGGAGATGAATTTTAGTGCCTTTACTCTACCATGGCAATTTTGTCTTGTCCATCAGTGACTGCTCTGAGGTAGGTGCAAGGTGATGAGCTACTTGAAACGCTACAGCAATGCCCTGGGGACCAGTGCAGGCTGGCTCTTCAAGCAAAACTCCTACAGGATCTTGTTGCACTCCAGGATTATATCTTTGTTATGATAATAGTGTCTCCATGACTTCATTAAGTCATTTTCTTTTCCATTTTTATCTGCTCCAGGTAGCTCAGTGGGTAAAGAATCCACCTGCAGTCCTGGAGACACAGGAGACTTGGGTTTGATCCCTGGGTTTGGAAGATCCTCTGGAGGAGGAAATGGCAACCCACTCCAGTACTCTTGACTGGAGAATCCCATGGACAGAGGAGCCTGGCAGTCTACAGTCCACAGGATTTCGCAAGAGTACAATACCACTGAAGCGACCATGTCCCCTTCTATCACCATAGACTTCCAGTTGAATGTGGCTAAGACTTGGGTGAGTGAGCACCAACTGACATAGAGCAACGTGAGATGGCTGTGGTATGGATTAAAACCTCCTTTTCTCAGGGGTTGTCCAGGAGTTCAGCCTCTGCAGCATTAACAGTCTGAAGGCTATCTTAGTGACTATTCTGAAAAAGGCCTTAAATAAACCTTGTTGTAGTGAGGGAAAGATTAATACATTGAAAAGTGATTAGGAGGGATTCCAACAACATGAACAAACAAAATCCAAGATATGTGAATTCAGGGTCAAATGCTGTAATGGGAAGTGTAGTGGACTGGTATGCATGCTAACAAGTTGTGCTTTGGAAAACTTTGGTGGAGCATATGAAAAGAGAAAATCATTTCCAGATGGACCTGCTGTATTATTAGGTGACCAGCCAAGTGTATATTTATAAACTAGGAGTTCAGCAACTGCCTCAGGAATATTGAGCAGTCATGATTGAGGCAAACTTGGCCCAAAGGAATGGTTTAATCACTGAATTCAAAAAATTTTATTTTTCCATCTGTGATAATGAGATTAAAACTTTCAAAGGGAAAAAGATACCAGCTACCAGAATATGCAAATGAGGGTAGAGTAACAAATTTGATACGTAGAATAATGAAGGAGACAGTAAGGGTTTTCTTACTAAGTGAAAATAAAGTTGCTTATTAATAACATTTTGATCAGCTGGAAAACAAACAGAATTAGTAATAAATACTCCAACTGGTAAAGTAGATATTTTACTGTAAGAATATGAATATGAAAAGCTTCTCAGTTCCATGTATTATTTGGGAAATGCAAATAAAACTACAGTAAGATATTATTTTAAAACAGATATATATAAAGTATTTCTAAATTTTATTATATTCACTGTTAATGAGGGTGTGGGAAAACAAATATCTCTGTACACTATTGATGGGATATTAAAACAAGTTCTAGAGGAAAAATTTAGCAATATATATAAAATTTTAAATTATAAAAATATTTAAATGAAAAAGAAAAATATTACATATTCTTTGACTCAACAATTTCACTTTCAGAACTTTACCATGCTGCTGCTGCTGCTGCTGCTGCTAAGTCACTTCAGTCGTGTCCGACTCTGTGTGACCCCATAGACGGCAGCCCACAGGCTCCCCTGTCCCTGGGATTCCCCAGGCAAGAACACTGGAGTGGGTTGCCATTTCCTTCTCCAATGCATGAAAGTGAAAAGGGAAAGTGAAGTCGCTGAGTCGTGTCCGACCCTCAGCGACCCCATGGACTGTATTGTGGGAAAACAAATATCTCTGTACACTATTGATGGGATATTAAAACAAGTTCTAGAGGAAAAATTTAGCAATATATATAAAAATTTTAAATTATAAAAATATTTAAATGAAAAAGAAAAATATTACATATTCTTTGACTCAACAATTTCACTTTCAGAACTTTACCATGCTGCTGCTGCTGCTGCTGCTGCTAAGTCACTTCAGTCGTGTCCGACTCTGTGTGACCCCATAGACGGCAGCCCACAGGCTCCCCTGTCCCTGGGATTCCCCAGGCAAGAACACTGGAGTGGGTTGCCATTTCCTTCTCCAATGCATGAAAGTGAAAAGGGAAAGTGAAGTCGCTGAGTCGTGTCCGACCCTCAGCGACCCCATGGACTGTAGCTTTCCAGGCTCCTCCATCCATGGGATTTTCCAGGCAGGAGTACTGGAGTGGGGAACTTTACCATAAATACAAAATTTTAGCTTACGCAAATGTAAATATGCAGTATAAGTTAAAAAAATGGAACAATTTAAATATCTATTGGAAAGCTTGGTGATGTCAATTCTATCCAAAATTATGTGTTAATCCAGAGAAATAATAATCATAGTTAATAATTCTTTTTATAAAGCTTGAATATATTATTTCTATAAAACTTTGAACTTTATATATAAGAGAAAATTATGCAAAAAATGCAAGAAATTTAGTAGAATTAGAGGAAACAATAACGAGAAAAGACACTAACCAGTATTTAAAAAATAAATACAAAATTAAAGTTTAATTGGTTAACATAGTAATAAATGGAAGAGTAAGAGAACAGATAGAGTTCAGAATAACCTATGTTTATGTGGACATATGTACTGTTAAATATTTCACATTAGTGATGAAAGCATGTATTTAACAGTTGGTATTTAGAGAGACCACTGATAACAGACTAGTAAAAAAAAGTCTGACTCTTTGTGACCCCATGAACTGCAGCCTATCAGGCTCCTCCGTCCATGAGATTTTCCAGGCAAGAGTGCTGGAGTGGATTGCCATATCCTTTCCAGGGGATCTTCCTGACCCAGGAATCGAACCCAGGTCTCCCGCATTGCAGGCAGATTCTTTACCATCTGCGCCACCAGGGAAGCCCAGTAAAAAAAAAAATAAGTTACTATATTTCATTGATTCTAAGACTCACACCTTTTTATATTTTATTATTTCTGAAATCAGTCTGCATCTTACAGTTAATGAAGGGTCATAGGTTAATTGGAAGTATTTTTTCTTTCTTACAGATATATAAATTAAAATAATCTTAGAGTGTTAGACTTAACAATGTAAATAGACCCCTACATACTGCAACATGGGCAGATTCATTCCAGAATATGTGAAGCACTAAATGTTTACACACACACACTAGCTAAAACAAAAGATTAGTAATTTTTATTTATAATTTGGCTTCAAGCCAAAATCCTGTGTGTGATCTTTCAAGCCCAAGCATCAGTAATTAAGACTTTTACCTAGCGATTCTTATGAGTGGAAAGCTGTCCTCCCCAGTTGAAATTTGGTGCAGAGCAGTGCATTCAGAGGGAGTTTGACGACTCCCTCTGAGAGGGAGGAGTCAAATGCTCAGTCTCCCAGCCCCTGGATCACGCTCTTGGACGTGCTCACACAGAGATCTGCATTCCTAGCCTTACTGAAGAGTGAGAGAGGGAGAGTGTCTCTGGTCAGACGTTTCTTAGGTGCCTCCACTGAGACTTCCCACTCAAGGGGTGGGAAATGTCCCTGAAACACTTTTTTCCATTATGACTCAATATTTCCATTCCTGGCCCCTCCTTTAACACTCAGGTTCATAAAATAGCAGGAGACTTTAGTACAGGGCTCCCTCCGTAAAGACACAATTTCCTCCACCTGCACTGCAACTCATCTGACTGGCTCTCACCTGGAGCCAACCAGTGGGGAAAAAATGGGATACTGAGAGAGCCAGCACTTTTAGTAAGTGAATAAAGGTTTAATTGCTAGTTTCAGTTTGGCTCATTATTCTAGTTGACCAACTGGATATCTGGTAGCTCTTGACAATAATCATGTATCAAGAAAATCACAAACAACCACAACAAAAAGCTTGATAATATCCAATTAAAATTATACAGCAGAGCAGGAATGGCCAGAATATGTAAAATATTTCTACATATTAATAAGGAAAAGAAAAATTCACAGGAAAATAAAAGCTGACAACATTACTACACAAACATACACACACAATCAAAAGAGAAATAGAGATAGAAACAAAATATCATTTTATACCTATCAAAGTAGTAAAGTATAAAGTACTGAAAATATTCACTGTTGATTAGACCACATGAAAACAATCTTCTTTATATACTGTTAGTAAACAAACAGTAAATTAAAGTCTAACATTCCTGACAAATACAGATGCAAAAATTCTCAATAAATATTAGAGAACTGAATTCAATAATACACAAAAAGGATCATATACTAAAATCAAGTGAGATTTATTCCAGGGATGCAAAGATGGTTCAATATCTGCAAATGTCATCATGCTGATGACACATCATATTAACAAAATGAAAGATTAAATCACATGACTATCTCATCAGATGCAGTAAAAGCTTCTGATGAAATTCAACATCCACCTATGAAAAACAAACTCTTAACAAAGTGGATATAGAGGAAATATACCTCAACATAATAAAGGCCATGTATGACAATGCACAGCCACATCATACTCAATGGAGAAAAGCTGAAAGTTACCCAAGATGAGGAAAAAGATAAAGCTATGCACTGTCATCATTGTCATTCAACATAGTATTGGAAGTTCTAGCTATGGCAATTAGGCAAGAAAAAGAAATAAAAGGCATTCAGATAAGAAAGGAAGAAGTAAAATTGTCATTATTTGCAGATGAAATGCTACTATATAAAAATCATAGAATATGAAATTCAATATACAGAAATCTGTGGTGTTTCTATACACTAACAATAAAGTATTAAAGAAATTAAGGAAAAACTCCGTTTACAATTGCATCAAAAATAAAACAAGAAATAAACTTAACCAAGGAGGTGAAAAACCTGTAGACTGAAAACTACATCATAAAGAAAGTGAAGCAGACACAAACAAACAAGAGGATATTCTGTGTTCAAGGACTGGATTAAAACGTTATCAAAATGTCCATACTAGTGAAAGCAATCTAGAGAATCAATGCATTCTCTATCAAAATTCCAATGGTATTTTTCACAGAATTAGAACAAGTAATTTTAAAATTTATGTAGAACCACAAAAGACCTTGAATAGCCAAAACAATCATGAAAAGAAAAACAGAGCTGGAAGAATCATACTCCCCGATTTCAAACTATACAGAGAAAGCTACAGTAATCAAAACAGTATGGAAGTGGCACAAAAACAGGTATACAATTCAAGAGCCCCAGAATAAACCCACACACTTATAAACAATTAATTTACAACAAAGGAGGAAAGAATATACAATAAAGGAAAGTCTCTTCAATAATGGTGTTGGGAAAACTGAGCAGTCACATGTTAAAGAAGGAAATTAGACCACTATCTTATATCATAAAAATTAACTGAAAATAGAAAATGACTTGAATATAAGACTTGACACCATAAAATTCTAAGAAGAAAGCACAGATGGTAAACTTATTGACATGAATTTTAGCAATGTGTTTATGGATCTGACTCCAAAGACAAAGGAAACAGAAGCAAACATAAACAAATGGGACTATGTCAAACTCAACAGCTTCTGAAGAGCAGTTGAAACCATCATCAAGATGGAAAGGCAAACTACTGAATGAAAGAAGATATTTGCAAATCATATATCCAATGAGGAGTTAACATACAGAATATACAAAAGAACTCATACAACTCAACAGCAAAAAACAAACCTGATTTTAAAACGGACAGAAGATCTGAACAGGTATTTTTTTTCCAAAAGGACAAAGATATGGTCAACAGGCTCCTGAAAAGACGTTCAGCATCATTAATTACTAGGGAAATACAAATCAAAAGCGCAGTGAGATTTCACCTCTCATCTGTTAGAATGGCTATTCTCAAAAAGATGAGAGAGGACATCATGGTCCTCTCAACACAGGAAGACTGGCCAGGGTAGGAGGCTGGCTCCTGCCCCTGAGCTGCACAGCACAGGGCATCTGGTGAGTCCAGGGGTTCCCAAGCTGCTACCTGGATGGATCAGACAGAAAAGTGAGTGCCAAGAAAAGTCAACAAAGAAAGATTTCTCTAGGTAGTGGTATTTGGGCCTAGTGAATTTCAGGCCTCACAATAAAGGTGGGAAAAGTTACTCCAGACAGAGATGGATGCTAGATAGTCCCATTAGTTGTCCTGTCTTACAATGATCAATATAATTTTCTGTACCCCTCAGAAATTATTAAAATTTTGAAAGATGAAAAACAAGACAAATTGTTTTAATATAAAACTCTCTTAATATAATTCATGATATTAATAGTGTGGCCGGCTTTGTAGACTGTCTTCCTCAACAACCATTTAAGCCTCCTTCAGGAATACTTTTCTTGTCCTTAGAGGCTGGAAGTCTAAAATCTCCATTTTCCAGTCGCATGTGAATCTAGCAAGGTGGGGACAATGTAGGTTCTGCCGATCAGACATGTAAATCAGACTTTGAAGTTTAAATTTGGAACTGAGTTAAGCAGGAGGAGAGGCAGGGAGTGAGAATCTGCTTTGTAACAAGGATCAAGGTAGTACTTTGTGGACCCCTGGAGACAGCTTCTTGAATCAACAACTTCAGCTAAAGGATTATGGCAGTCACTGTCCAATTGAGGGCGGGGAGTATGATACTGGGGAGTATGATACTTAGCTATTCCAGCTCTTTATAAAAGATTTTGAAAGGCATGAAATATTAGGTAAGAGAAGGAATCAGAAATATTTTCTGCTTAAACTAGCTAGGGTGATATTTGGTGCCTATAACCAATAAATAGGTCAAAAAAAAAAAAAATACCAGCCACTTTCCTCGATATTAAAAAGACTTTAATAATATGCAATTATCTTGATCCCTGTTAGACTTTCTTAATGAAATTGTGATATAGATGAATCCTTCTTAATGAAATAAAATATATACCTTTTAAACAAGTTGATATCATGCTTACTAGATGGACACTAAAAGCATCCCCCACTAGTGTACAATGCAAGGTTGCCTACATCTTCACCAGTATTTTTTGAATTTTATCTGGATGTAGCTGGCAATATAGAGAAGTGAAAGGAAAAAGAACTATAAGACTTGAACAGAAGAAAAAAATTATTCGTTTTGTAACTAGAAAATCCAAGATGATCGAGTAAGATTTCTAGAAAAAATAATTATCTAGTTATTAAATTAATATAAATAAGTCAAGCTTCTCTATTTACAAATAACTGTATAGAATAAGTGGGGAGAAACTCCATTTATAAGCCACCAAAACCAAGAGAAAATAAACAGAACCTAAAAATAAGCCTGAGCAATGTGTTAATTCCATCTAAAGATAACTTTAAATCTCCAAAAGCCATAAAACAAGGCTTGAATAAACAGAAAGGCAATTTCTTATTGCATATGAACACTCAGTATTTTAAAGACGTCTAAACTATAAATCTACATAGTTTATATGACTCCAACAAAAATACCAAGAGAATATTTAATATCTACTTTTTAAAAAGTAGATTAACTGATTACAAAGTTACAGTGAAAATAAGCATGCAAGAAAAGCCATAAAAATTCTGAAATGTTAGAGATCATGTAATTTATGATAATGGTTACTCAAAATTCATTTGAGAGCTATAGTCATTTAAAAAATGTGCTGTAGTTTCATGATTAGGTGGAGAGTTTCAGAAATATGTCATCCTAAATAAGTGTCAGCAGGGAGTATATGATAAAAGTGGTATATGGTAGCAAAGGTGGTTCAATCAGAAAGAAAAGAATTTTTAAGAACTAATTTCAGATAGATAAAAAGTTTAAACTTAAAAAAAAAAAAAAAAAAGCACAACCAGTGAAAGTACTAGAACAAAAAACAGAAACTTTACTCTGATCTTGCTTTAGGTAACTCCTTTTTAAAGTAAGATGGCTTCCCTGGTGGCTCAGAGGTTAAAGCGCCTGCCTGGAATGCAGGAGACCCAGGTTCGATCCCTGGGTTGGGAAGATCCCCTGAGAAGGAAATGGCAACCCGCTCCAGTACTCTTCCCTGGAGAATCCCATGGAGGGAGGAGCCTGGTAGGCTATAGTCCATGCGGTCGCAAAGAGTCGGACACGACTGAGGGACTTCACTCACTCACTCACAACATATAAAAACCACAAAGAAACATTTATAATTTCAACTAAATCAGAATTTTGCATGGCAATCATATTAAACTAAGTACAAAAACAAACAGTAAAACGAAAAGGTATATAATTACAACACATTGGTCATGGTACTAATTTACATTTTTTATAAAAGTTTTATTAAGGTAGAATTCACAGGCCATACTATTCACTCGGAGAAGGTGATGGCACCCACCCCAGGACTCTTGCCTGGAGAATCCCATGGATGGAGGAGCCTGGTAGGCTGCAGTCCATGGGGTCGCTGAGTTGGACACAACTGAGTGACTTCACTTTCCCTTTTCACTTTCATGCATTGGAGAAGGAAATGGCAACCCACTCCAGTGTTCTTGCCTGGAGAATCCCAGGGACAGAGGAGCTTAGCGGGCTGCCGTCTATGGGGTCGCACAGAGTCGGACACGACTGAAGCAACTTAGCAGCAGCAAACTATTCACTTAAAGTGTACAATTCAATGGTTTTTAGTGTATTCATAGGCTTGCACCATCACAACAATCAATATTGGAATATTTTCATCACCCCAAAAGGAACCCTGCGTCCATGTGCAGTTACTCTTCATTTCATTCCAACTCAGGTCCCTTAACCCGAGGCAACCTTCTGTCTGTGTGTGTGTGAGCGCTAAGCCAAGTCTGACTCTTTGCAACCCCACTGTAGCCTGCCAGGCTCCTCTGTCCATGAGATTATCCCAGCAAGAATGCTGGAGTGGGGTGCCTTTTCCTCCTCCAGGGATCTTCCCGACTCAGAGAGCAAATCTGAATCTCCGGTGACTCCTGCGTTGGCAAGTAGATTCTTTACCACTGAGCCACCTAGGAAGCTCCTCCTTCTGTCTCTATAGATTTGTCTTTTGTGAGTATTCGTAAAAATGGTATATTACAGTCTTTTGTGACTGATTTCTTTCACTTAGCATAACACTTTCCAGGTTCATCCATGCTGTGGCATAGCATGCAATCAAAGGTTCCTTTTCTTAACTGAAAAACTCTTTATTGATAATATTTCATTGTATGAATATACTACATTTTATCCATTTATCTGTTGATGGACATTTGAGTTGCTTCCACTTTGGGGCTATTATAAATAATGCAGTTTAAAAACATTTCTGTACAATGTTTTGTGTAGACGTATGTTTTCATTCATCTTGGATATATGTCTAGAAACAGATATATATATATATATACAGATATATATACAGATATATCTGGATCATATGTAGCTTTATTTTTTAACTTTTGAGAAACCATCACACTGTTTTCCAAAGTGACTACATCATTTTACAGAACATTAGAAGTGCAGGGGGGTCTTCACTTTCTCCATATACTTGAAAACATTGCTATAGTCTTTGTGAAGTGTTATGTGAAGATTTTGATTCGCATTTCTCTAAAGGCTAATGATGCTGAAAACGTGCTTATTTATCATCTGTACATTTACTTCAGAGACACATCCAGATTTTCTCCCATTTTTTTATTTGAATTGTCTTTTTATTTATTAAGTTGTGCTCAGTCATTCCAACTCTTTGCAACCCCATGAACTGTTGCCGGCCAGGCTCCCCTGTCCACAGGATTTCCCAGGCAAGAATATTGGAGTGGGTTGCCATTTTGTGAAACGGAGATATGGTGTGCAAGTATTTTCTCCTATTCTATGGGTTGTCTTTCCCCTTTCTTGATAGTTTCCTTTGAATCTAGCCTTCTAAACTCCCTTTTTCCAGCATGGAATGTCCACTCTATGGCTGCCCTGGGCTGGGGCAATCTGAGTCCACATATTCTCAGCTTGCCACACTTGGAGTAAAGCCTCCAATCTATGCTTGGAAAGGGAATGAGAGAAAGAAGCCCACAACCTCTTAGCCTCATTTTTTCATAATCCTGTCTCTTAAATTTGGAATTGAGAGAATGAGAAATGCTGGTGACCTGCCTCTCAGGTGACATACTGCATCCCTTGATAGGGAGCCGAGGACACCTACAGTGTCCTCTCTTTGGCCGCACATACCTGGGGGGAGTGGAGAGGGTCATGACGCAAGTGCCACAGACATTCACTCTTCTTCATAACATTTGGTCAAACAGATGTGTTTTTTGGTTTTTCTCTTCAAATAAATGTTTCTTCATTTATTGTATGTGTGCAGGACAATTTCCAACGATTTAAAAATGTGCTGTTTTTAAGATTTTCTACTGATTATTGTTGCCTTCCTGGGGACAGATCCATAAGGTTCTTAATGCCACCATTCAGGAAGTGACACTGTACTAATTTACTCTTCAAAAGGATTTAAATTTTTTTTAATAATTTAAAAATGATGTATCTTTAATTTGTCCATTCTACCTGTATTGCATCTGAACCACATTATGTTACATTTAGAAGGAACTTTTAAAATCATCTGCTACAATCATCTCATTTTATATATGAGGAAACTACTCCTTTAATAACAAAGATTTTTGCTGAGGTTCACACAGCTACTCAGTGCTAGAGCCAGTACAGAATCCATTGCCATTCACACTTTAATGCCAACGTGGGAAAGAAATCTTTATGCCAGTGTTCTAAACTCAGGGATGAGGGAAACACCATTATCACTGCCTTCTTCACGTATGTATCATACCTTGATCACGTGCAACACCTTTTGCTTCATTTGCATGGTGTGCTAGGTGCTAAGAAAATAGGAAAACAAGGTAACGTCCAGAATGAGAATGCAAATGAGGAGGAGAGAGTTGAGACCACTGTTGCTACAGCTTCCTCAGCAGCATGTCTGCTGTTTTTTTTAAAGGGTTATTTGGACAGACAAGGCAGTAACCCCACCAACTGAGGACATGAAGGAAATGATCTTAGCCACAAATTTTAGTCATCCGAAATACTCTCCCATAACTTTTTTCCAATCCAAATTTCCTTAGTGGTTTCAAAATATTTTCTACTAAAGGTCATTCTGACCCACTGAAGAAGTCTTGGGTTTGACTTAAAGGTACTTGTATAACTACAACCAAGATTGATATGCTGGGGATTTAAGCACACTGATAACCGAACTGATGGCTGCAGATAAATATATATTTAAACTTCCAACGATCTCAACAACCCACTCGTAATAGTCTGATATCTACCCTTTCCCATTGCTACCTCTAGGCTAAAAGAAGCATATGCTTGCAGATGAAAAAAACCCACAAAATTTTCCCATCCTTCAAGTTTCTGCCTCCCTCAGCCAGGCAAAATGCCCAGTTGGCCGACTTTGAGGTCAGGTTGTAAGACATGTTTATGTAAAATATCTCCTTGAGGCTAGCAGTTTTAATAATGTTTTCAGCTTTGAACTACTGCTGAGTTTTGCTTTATTTGATCCTTGATGCAGCTTTTGAAAAGATAGAAACAAAAAGTAACTAAAAGGTAATATAAAAGAAGTAGAATAGGATAAGATAAAATAATAAGAAAGCATCTTTAAAGGAAACGCATTTCTCAAAAGAAAGAAGAAAGAGAAATTTGGAAATAAGATGATATAATGAGCAACAAAACAATGAATGAAGAGCAGAGTGAGTACAGGAGAAAAACTGGAAAGTATGGGAAAGTAAATAAAATGAAGGGAAAGATCTAAACCTGTTAATTATACAGTTCTAAATGCTTGATTACATACTTCCCTGTGCTGACATTTCTACTCCTGCTAATCATCCTTTTTGGTGTTATTTTTGTCTGTTTCTTTTAGGCTGGAATATAAAGACTTGCAGGATGTGAACAGTCAAGTATACCTCTTAGATAACTTTGTGTTATCATTCCAAAATTCAAAATAGCATCCATTGCAGATTCACTATTATTTGGCAAACAAAACTTTTGAAGATAAATAAATGATATAATGAATGAAGTAGGCTAATAGTACTAGCCTAGAAGAAATTTTCTTGAAAAAATATTTAGATTAGAGTAGCTGCCTCTTTTTCCTTGTACCAGTTCTAGATTATGTTAGGGTTGCAATGCAGGAGACATGGGTTTTATCCCTGGGTCAGGAAGATCCCCTGGAGGAGAAAATGGCTACACAGCTACCTACTCCACTACTCCAATATCAAGAGTAAGAGAGACTCTACCTGAACCTAAAAATGGGCTCAATTAAAAAAAAAATTGAGGTGGGGTATAGAACCTCGAGAGAAGTGAAACAGTACTTTACAGATAGCTAGAAAGAGGTGATACTTGATAGACTGTGGGTAGGTAGCTAGAACGCCTGGAAATAGCTCTGTCCCAGTAGAATGAGGAAGCTGATGTTCATAAAGCTTCCATGGAGTGACTGGCTTATCAACGCTAACCCTCTGTTACTTCAACCCCTTAAACTATTGCCAGTAGCTTCAAGACTTTCCAAATTCTAAACTGGAAAATTTGGTTTTTGTGATTCCTAATCTTGGGGTTCCCTGCTGGCTCAGATAAAAATCTGCCTGCCAATGCAGGAGATGTGGGTTCCATCCCGGGGTCAGGAAGCTCCCCCGGGGGGAAGGCATGACAACCCACTCCAGTATTTTTGCCTGGGAAGTCCCATGGCCAGAGGAGCCTGGCAGGCTACAGACCATGGGGTTGCAAAGGGTTGGACATGACATAGTGACCTCCACCACCACCACCAGTGTAATGGGGATTTGAGGAGCCAAACTAACTCTCTAGTTCCTTTCTCACCTTTCACTGGGGATTGGTCTTATTCTCCACGTTAGTGGCTGGTCTGGCCTGTGTTCAGGGCTCTAGAATCTCTGAGACCTTACCTCATTCTTCTGTTTTCCTGGATGCTTGATGCTTCTCTGTGGCCCAGTCCCTATTCTTTCTGGTCAGACCTCCCTGCCGCCGCAGTCACATCTCCCTGGATTTCAAACTACTGCCACCTGTCAGGCAGGTCTAGTGAGATGTCTCCTATCTGTTGTGAGCAGGCTGCTTCTGGAGGATCATCACTGGTCCCCACTTTCCTCTTGCCCAGCCTTCCCCCACTGCTTGCTCACAGCAACCCTCATTCTACTGCAGGACGCTGTCTGACCACAAGCCTGGTGGCCCCTTCCTGCCACCACCCAAGCCAGGATTATAACACACTGAGACACTGGGAAGAGCTCAAGATCTGTTCACGTCACAGTTTTAGAAAGAAGGATGATAGAAAGCGTTGTCATAAACTGTCATCAGTAAATGCTAGAGGAAACATAGGAATCTTCAGTGAGTATCTTACCGGGGTCTGGAAAAACCACTCATGTAGAAAGCTTCATTTTTCAACAACAGCAAGTATATGTAAATGTACACATTTTCTCATTATTCCATTTGACACAAATATATTTAAGATAAGCATTTAAAATGCCCCTTAAAGATAAGTGCAGTGCAATGTGTGGAGACACTGAAGCCCCATCTGCTGCTCAAAAGATGCTACTCTTGCCTGAGGAGTAGGAAGCGGAGTTGTTTCTGCTTTCGGAAATAGAAATAATACTGCGAGAAGCAAAAAGTCTCAGTGTCCACATTGTCTTTTCACCTAACCCAACATTTCTCTGAAAGAAAGATATTATACAGCTATATACTAATCCAGACCCTTTCCCACATTAAGCACGTTCTCTTTTCGGTGTGGATGCAAAGACAGCCTTTACAGGAGAAGCCTCACAAACAAGGTTGTCTTGCTGCTAACGATCATATCCTCAGAATGGGCCCAGCTTTAAAGGATTTAACAAAACCTCTCTGTACCCCTTAACTGTACCCCTGTAGCTGCCCATAGGGGTCCATGCCCTGCATAAATAACAGGCTTCTTCAGATTCCAAGCACCTTTCTATTAGAGAAATTTGCCGTGTCAAGAAAGCTACAGGAGGTAAAAGCCAGTGGGTCAGTTCTTTTGCATTGCTCTCTATTCTAACGTGCAAAATAGCACACTTCAGTCCTTACGTAAGAAAAATAATTCAAACATGTTTTATGATAAAGTCTTATATTAAGAGTAAAATTCATTACAAAGCCAGGAATAAACAGAATATCAGAAAATGTCCCCCATATTTGGAAAGAAGCGCACCAAAGGAAGCTTATAAGGTTTTTGGTCTCTATCAGTCATCTTTATTTTATTGATCTATTCACCTAATTGAAGAGTCACCAATAAACCTGTTTTGTTCAGAGGTAGCCTTGTGACTGAGAAAAGTGAGAAGCAAGGACCGTATCATACAATCAGGGCAACCCATTTATCAAAACTACTCTGACAAAGAAAATAAACTGAAATATTTGTGCTATTAATCATGGCACAAATATATAAATAAAATCAGGGTCAACACCTGTTATTCTTATATTGTCCTCAGAGGGAAAAGTCAAGTAAAATAAACAGACTAAATTGATCATATTAAACATAAGTGATGTAGGCAAATATTTTACATGTCTTATAAGTAAATTTTAAATATGCGTAAGCACTTCTCCTTGAGCTGCTTCTCAAGTGTATTAATTTTCTGTATCTTTTTTTTTTTCTAACCTGCTTCCTTATGTCCTATGACATAGTAACAAGATGCTTAAACATGAGACAGAGGCAGAACATAAAACACCAAACTAATTTGTCCTTCACCGGGTGACAGTTATCAGTCAATTGACTGATTGACTAATGATTTGGCAGAGTCAGTGTGGCCTTGATACCAACCAGTGAACTGCTTACGCCGTGACACAACAGGGACTTGTTACCAGCTAGACAGAAGTTTGACACTTTTAGAAGGAAGATTTCCATGCTTACTTCTCTCTGACATGTCTGTTTTTTGCTAGGTAGATTTTTAATTTTATGTAAATTGTGTTCTGCCCTATAAAAACAAAATATCAGAGTCAGCAAGGGGACCCATCTTAGCTGGAGGGTGAAGCATACTGATTGACCAAGCATAAGTAGCATTCCAAGATGCTCTTCAAATAAGAAATATAAGAAAACGGTAGACACTCAGAGCAGATTTCTGCAAATGTCTGCATTATGAATGCTTTTTATTCATGTTCTCAAATAAGTGAAATAAGTTAATGTACACAAATACATCGTAAATGCCAAAGCTTTGCAGATTAAACATGTTTGTGTTTTATTAATTTGGTCTTCAAAGGAAAGAAAATTTAGAAGAACTGAGTTATAGTTGATTGGTTGTTATTGATAATCATTCAATTATTAGAACATATTACAGGCACTCAGACTTTAGCAGTTTAATAAGAATAAACATGCTTAAGGGTCTGCTGGAAGAGGAAGAAGCCCTGTTAGTTGTCTTACATTTGCAAGAGTATACATTCTTACCTCTGGGAGGATGGTGGTGCTAGTGGAACCTTGGGAGCCAGAGCCACTCCACTAGCATGCGACAACTTACCTCTGGATTTCTACTGAGGACAAAAATAAACTTTGATTTAACTTGTGTCTCTGTATATTCCAGTCCCTTTTTAGTAGCAGTCTATCCTGGCCCTTCACTAATACAGCTTCTAAACACTGTCTATATTTAGAGAAAGCCTTTGACAAAATTCAACATCCATTTATGATAAAAAAAAAAACTCTCCAGAAAGCAGGAATAGAAGGAACATACCTCAACATAATAAAAGCTATATATGACAAACCCACAGCAAACATTATCCTCAATGGTGAAAAATTGAAAGCATTTCCCCTAAAGTCAGGAACAAGACAAGGGTGCCCATTTTCACCACTACTATTCAACATAGTTTTGGAAGTTTTGGCCACAGCAATCAGAACAGAAAAAGAAATAAAAGGAATCCACATTGGAAAAGAAGAAGTAAAGCTCTCACTGTTTGCAGATGACATGATCCTCTACACAGAAAACCCTAAAGACTCCACCAGGAAATTACTAGAGCTAATCAATGAATATAGTAAAGTTGCAGGATATAAAATCAACACACAAAAATCCCTTGAATTTCTATACACTAATAATGAGAAAATAGAAAGAGAAATTAAGGAAACAATTCCATTCACCATTGCAATGGAAAGAATAAAATACTTTGGGATATATCTACCTAAAGAAACGAAAGACCTACATATAGAAAACTATAAAACACTGGTGAAAGAAATCAAAGAGGACATTAATAGATGGAGAAATATACCATGTTCATGGATCAAAGAATCAATATAGTGAAAATCAGTATACTACCCAAAGCAATTTATAGATTCAGTGCAATCCCTATCAAGCTACCAACGGTATTTTTCACAGAGCTAGCACAAATAATTTCACAATTTGTATGGAAATACAAAAAACCTAGAATAGCCAAAGCCATCTTGAGAAAGAAGAATGCAACTGGAGGAATCAACCTGCCTGACTTCAGGCTCCACTACAAAGCCACAGTCATCAAGACAGTATGGTACTGGCACAAAGACAGAAATATAGATCAATGGAACAAAATAGAAAGCCCAGAGATAAATCCACACACCTATGGACAGCTTATCTTCAACAAAGGAGGCAAGAATATACAGTGGATTAAAGACAATCTCTTTAACAAGTGGTGCTGGGAAAACTGGTCAACCACTTGTAAAAGAATGAAACTAGATCACTTTCTAACACCATACACAAAAATAAACTCAAAATGGATTAAAGATCTAAATGTAAGACAAGAAACTATGAAACTCCTAGAGGAGAACATAGGCAAAACACTCTCTGACATAAACCACAGCAGGATCCTCTATGACCCACCTCCCAGAATATTGGAAAAAGCACAAATAAACAAATGGAATCTAATTAAAATTAAAAGCTTCTACACAACAAAGGAAACTATAAGCAAGTGAAAAGACAGCCTTCTGAATGGGAGAAAATAATAGCAAATGAAGCAACTGACGAACAACTAATCTCAAAAATATACAAGCAACTCCTGTAGCTCAACTCCAGAAAAATAAACGACCCAATCAAAAAGTGGGCCAAAGAACTAAATAGACATTTCTCCAAAGAAGACATACAGATGGCTAACAAACACATGAAAAGATGCTTAACATCACTCATTATCAGAGAAATGCAAATCAAAACCACAATGAGGTACCATTTCATGCCAGTCAGAATGGCTGCTATCCAAAAGTCTACAAGCAATAAATGCTAGAGAGAGTGTGGAGAAAAGGGAACCCTCTTACACTGTTGGTGGGAATGCAAACTAGTACAGCCACTGTGGAGAACAGTGTGGAGATTCCTTGAAAAACTGGACATAGAACTGCCTTATGACCCAGCAATGCCACTGCTGGGCATATACACTGAGGAAACCAGAATTGAAAGAGACACGTGTACCCCAATGTTCATCGCAGCACTGTTTATAATAGCAAGGACGTGGAAACAACCTAGATGTCCATCAGCAGATGAATGGATAAGAAAGCTGTGGTACATATACACAATGGAGTATTACTCAGCCATTAAAAAGAATACATTTGAATCAGTTCTAAGGAGGTGGATGAAACTGGAGCCTATTATACAGAGTGAAGTAAGCCAGAAAGAAAAACACCAATATAGTATACTAACACATATATATGGAATTTAGAAAGATGGTAACGATAACCCTGTATGTGAAACAGCAAATAGAAATTTATATCTGCAACTTTTTTTTAACTCTTATTTCTTCCAGTTTACTCTGGTCACTCCTTTTCAGTGTTCTTGAAATGAGCATTTATCTCATTTTTTTCAGTTATTTTGTACCTAAAAATATAGAGAAATGTATCATTTTTCCTAAGTGCTAAATTAAATATATTTCATATATTTTGACATAAAATGCTTTCCTTGCCATTTGATTCTAAAATTTTATTAACCTAACAATTGACATCCTCTTCAACTCGTTATTTAGTATTTTTAAAATGTTTCTAGTCACATAGTATATCTTACAGCTGGCCATTTATAACTGATTTTCTGATTAGAGAATCTAGCCTGTATGATTAATCTTTTCAAAATTGTTGGGGTTTTTATGAGGAACAAGCATATTATCAATGATTGTAAATATTTTATGTGTGCTTGAAATGAACAAAAATTCTATATTATATATACACACACCAATATATATATATATGTATATACACAAACTATATATATATATATACTTAATAAAAGGCTTACTAATATTGCTATTGAAATTTTCTATACTTTTACATATATTTTATGTGTTGGACACAATTTTTGAGCAAATCTTCTAAAATTTCCAGTTCTTGTTCATAACATATCCCCACCCCCCACCACTCAAAGGGAATAAATATCACTTCCCAGGATCTAGAAGCTAAACTGATATTCAAAGCTGTGTTTCCTGTTTCTGTAATTTTTCCTCAATATACTTAAATATAGCTTATGATATATACCTAAGTGAAAAGGTCTTCTCTGATAGCTCAGTTGGTAAAGAATCTGCCTTCAATGCAGGGGACCCTGGTTTGATGCCTGGGTCGAGAAGATTCGCTAGAGAAAGATAGACTACCCACTTCAGTATTTTTGGACTTCTGGTGGCTCAGCTAGTAAAGAATTCACCTGCAATGTGGGAGACCTAGATTTGATCCCTGGTTTGGGAAGATTCCTAGAGAAGGAAACAGGTAACACTCCAGTATTCTGGCCTGGAGAATTCATGAACTGTATAGCCCATGGGGTCACAAAGAGTCGGACACGACTGTCCCTTTGAGGAGACACAAATTCAGCTATTCTATTGCTACAGACATTCCTTAAGAAAAGAATTTTTAAATGTATCATTTAATGAAGAAACACTCTCTAGGAAAATGCAATTACTATGAAATAACATAACACTTTTAGATTGAAAAACATTACTTATACGTTTTAATAAAAAGGGGAAAAATATTGGTTCATTAAAATATTTCTTCCCATTAATTTCTTCTTTGCATTTTCTGACCAATTCCCTGTAAATTATGGTTATTTCATGGTGAAAAAGCCTAATTAAAATGCAAAGTGCAAAAGAAGGACAGGATTTGGCTGACATATGTAAATGCAAATAAAAAGTGTTCTGTAGGGAAGTGAGACTTCATTGAAGGTGACACGCTTGTGGAGGGAAGACATGCTGAGCAAGCACCTCAGCTAAACAGGCAATTTGGGGCAGTGCCATAAGCTGCAGGCACTTTAGAAAAAATACATTGAAAAGGTAATTGGGAACAGCTTGGATAATTAGACCCCAAAACAGCATCAATCTTTAGGCCTGAAAAAGCAGAGGAAAACAAATTGGCAATCAATAAGAAATGGTGGTGATGCAAAAGAAACAACATACACGTAAGGAGAAGCACACCTTGCTTTGAACTTGTGGGCAGACAGCATTATGAAAGTCTGCTTTTAAGTCAGATGTATACCGATGTGGATTTATAAGTTCAAATGTGCTCCTTTATGTGTACTTATACAAGAGAAACATGTACTAACAGAACGTAAACTGTCTTGGAAACAAAGTGGTGTTCTGTAGCACTCAGATATTTAAAAAAAAAAAAAAGGATTCTAAAGGAATCTCTCTTCTCTGTAACAAAAATTGTGTTTGGAAACCAGGACAATGAGACTGTACAATGCAAGATCTCTTAATAGGTGCATGCAAAAATCTCACATGCTCTTAGTCCCAGCACAGAGGCAATAATTTGAAAGGAGCCTCAGTCAGACCACTGCTAGTCCTGGAGGGCCCCCTCGAGAGAGGGAGCAGACGACTTTCCCCGAGAAAACAGACATTGGCAGCAGCCATTTTTAGGAGCTCATTCTAACATGAGGACACCGTTTGGCAAGGGCCATTTTGGAGTCTTCTCTCTGGCCTATTACTGCCAAGGGCTTACAGCTCAACAGCAGGTCAGAATCAGTCCTAAGACCCCTCAAGGCAAGCAGGCAGCCATTTGGAGACCCAGCCCCTCCCCCCCACCCCACCAGTGGGCCAGCATCCCCTGCATGAGGAAGGCCTAGCAGCAAACTGGTCCAGAGACCAGCTCCACCTACTGGCATGCCCACAGCATCTGGCCTCATCAGGAACAAAAGGGCTCACCCAGCCCACACAGGGGGCACCCCTGGAGTACATAATTCTGGTGGCCACAGGGAAAGGTGCTGTCAGTCCCCATAAAGATTTCTCCTTTATAAAGGCACTGCAACAAAATCAGGAAAGGCAAACAACATACCTAACACACAGAAATAAACACAGGGAACTAGGAAGAATGAGGAATATATTACAGATGAAGGATATGGAAAGCAAACATTAAAAGTTGCATGCAAATTATTTTAAAAAAAGAGTTCAAGGTAACGTAAAGATACAAACAGAACAGTGAAGGAAGTTATTAGCAAATGAAAAGGCAGCCTACTGAATGAGAGAACATATACAAGCGCTATATCTGATAAAGGATTAATATCCAAAATATGTAAAGAACTCATACAAATCTACATCAAAAATACAAACAACCCAGTCTGGAAATGGGCAGAGAACCTAAATAGAAATACAGATGGCCAACGGACATGTAAAAAGATATTCAGCATGGCTAATCATCAGTGAAACGCAAATCAAAATCATAATGACATATCACCTCACACTTGTCAGAATGGCTATTATCAAAAAGACAATAAGTGTTTTTGAGGATATGGAGAAAACAGAACCCTCGTGCACCGTGGGAATGTAAACTGGTGCAGCCAGCATGATAAAATAGAATGCAGTTCCTCAAAAAATTAAAAACAGAACTACCATATATGATCCAGCAACTCAGCTTCTGGGTATTTGCCAAACAAAACAAAACAAAAAAATGCTAGTTTAAAAAGACCCATGTGGGACTTCCCTGGTGGTCCAGTGGTTAAGAATCCACCTGCCAATGCAGAAGACACAGTTTTGATCCCAGGTCCAGGAAGATTTCACATGCCACAGAGCGACTAAGCCCATGAGCCACAACTACTGAATCCCACGCGTCATAGAGCACATGCTCTGCAACAGTGGCAGCCAAAGCAGTGTGAAGCCCAAGCTCAGCAACTAGAGTTCGGTCCTACTAGCTGCAAATAGAGAAAGCTACACACAGCAACAAAGTCCCAGAGCACCCAAAAATAAATAAATAATCAACATTTTAAAATAAATAAAAATAAAAAGATACATGTGTAAAATGGATAAACAATAAGGTCCTACCTACTTCATAGTATAAGGATCTGTATTCAATATTCTATAAAAACCATAGTGGAAAAGAATATGTATATATATGTATAACTGAATCAGTTTGCTATACACCAGAAAATAACACAACGCTGTAAATCAACTGCACCTCAACTAAAAATAAATTAGAAAGATCCGTGTACCCCAGTGTTCAATAGCAGCACTATTTACAATAGATATCGTATGGCAACAACCTATGTGTCCATTGATAGATGAACGAAAAGAAGATGTGGTGTATACACGCACATATATAGATTTATTTACATGTATAAATATATATACTTCCTATGGCTGAGTAAGATTCCATATATATATAGGGAATTAAAAATTTTTTAATGAAATCTTACCATTTACAACAACATGGAATGGACCTAGAACATATTACGCTAAGTGAAATAAATCAGACAAAGACTATACTGTATAATTTCACTTATACACAAACTCTGAAAACAAAACAAACTGACAAACATAAGAAAATGGAAACAGACTATAGATACAGAGAAAAAACTGATGTTTCTCAGAGGGGAATGGGGTGGAGATGAGTGAAATATCTGAGGGAAATTAAGAGGTACCAGCTTCCAGTTAGGTAAGTCACAGGTATGTGAAGCACAGCACAAGAAATATGGTCAGCGGCGTTGTAATCACTATGTGGACTTTTGCGTTGATCATCTTGTAATGTATAAAAATATCAAATCATTATTGTGTTACCTGAAATTTAATATTGTAAATAAATTATATCTCAATAAGAAGTTGGGCCAACCAATAACAACAGCAACAAAAATTTCTGAAGTAAACTTTACTCAGCAAAAGGAACATCTCAATAAATGTAAGTTATTGTCAGTCCTATAGATCTTCAATTTGGTAGTACATTCACTAATATTATTATAATTATATTGTTAAAATTTTAAGTTTTATTAAAGTTGACTTACAATGTGTTTAACTTCTGCTATAGAGCAAAGTGACTCAGTTATACATATATATATTCTTTTTCATATGGTTTAAAATAGGATATTGAATATAGTTCCCTGTCCTGTACAGTAGCACCTGCTTGCTTATCCATACTATATATATTATTTTGCATCTGCTAATACCACACTCCCAGTTCTTCCTTCAACCACCCTCTCCCGTTTGGCAACCACAAGTCTCTTCCCTATGTCTGTGAGTCTGTTTCCGTTGCATAGATAGGTTCATTTGTGTCCTACAAAACTAAAATTTTTCATGTCGCCATGCAGGGCTCACTGATGACAGTGTGTCATGAATCAAGGCTTATTATTAAACTAATTCTGGATACCTGATGCATGCATTTTTTTTTAAAGAGAGGGAGAATGGGTCAAATGCACTTTTCACTCCACTTTTTCGAAGAGAATGAACAAGATGTTCTACAAAACAGATAATAGAAACAAAAGTAAATACAAGGAACTTCTTAATCATGAAAACTGGATTATAGTTGCAAAGCCTATTCATACCACACCTTTAATATAGCAGGATGAAGACTAGATATAATATAAATAATAATGCATCTAAATTTTCTATTAGGTCATGTCTTTACTGCATTCAATAACCACAAAGGAAAATAATGGGCTGATTACACTACTGGATGTGACTGGATACCTTCTAATGAAAAACAACCTCTGCACTGTTTAAAACACTTTGTAAAAAACTCAGCACTTAGCACTCATCAGTTCAGTTCAGTTCAGTCGCTCAGTCATGTCCAACTCTTTGCGACCCCCTGAATCGCAGCACGCCAGGCCTCCCTGTCCGTCACCAACTCCCGGAGTTCACTCAGACTCACGTCCATCCAGTCAGTGATGCCATCCAGCCATCTCATCCTCTGTCGTCCCCTTCTTCTCCTGCCCCCAGTCCCTCCCAGCATCAGAGTCTTTTCCAATGAGTCAATTCTTCACGTGAGGTGGCCAAAGTACTGGAGTTTCAGCTTTAGCATCAGTCCTTCCAAAGACTCTCATAGTGGCACTTAAAAGATATTTTGGTGTTTGCAATTTCAGTAAATGCAACTCATACATTCTCAAACAGTAACACAATGTCACCCTGGTTGAGAAACTACATTACAAGTCTTTTTCTTTTCCTTCCTATGGGTCATATTTTACATACATCTTTCAGAAAATGCAGTCTCCTTAGTTCTCAAGATTTTCCTGTGCATAAAAGCACATCTTTGTTTTAAGCCTGAAACAAACTCTTGTGTTCACTGAAACTAGATTCCAACCATAAATTTCTCCAGAATTGACTTCCTGTAAGGACCACCAATTAACACTCTTGGATCTTGTACTAATTCTGAGTTACATATTCACCAAAAATGACTATATTATTGTGCTAATTATCCTGAAGTGGTCAGAAGGACAAATTAAATCAGAAGCAGAGAAAAATTCTAAAATGTGAAATAAAACATTTGTTCTAAAGAAACATTTGTTCTATAAAGACCAATATATTAGCATACTTTGGATTTTCTTCAAATTCCAAAGGTGACCACACTAGATTTTTATATTTTCTTTTTCTGACCCTGAAACTTTTAAAGTCTAAAGCTCAAATTTACATAAGGAAGGAAAAGAATTTCTGACATCACAAGGAGAAGGCACTCTAAAGATTACTTTTTAATGTTTCATGAATTGAACATTATTGAAGATAACCTGTTTCATTTCACATTCAATACGATTTGAGTAGTGTCATAGGTGCATTTTTTAGTCTAGAATTTGGAGAATATTTTATTTTATTGGGTAAGGAGAAAATCATGTAAGCAAAAACATTCCATGATATTCTTAGTTCGATCATGACAGTCAATCAAAGAATTCTCAAAATCTCCAAAAACAATCAAAATTTTTTCATGTCACTATATAAATCAAACTTTTCCCAAAACACTGTAAGTGAATTGCTAAGATTTAAGGCAAAAACTGTGGTTTTTGTTATGACTGGCCTTGCTGTTGATGGGTAAGAGCTCAGTTAATGAAATCAAAAGCATTTTAATTTAATGTGATACTTAACTTGTACTAAAGTGAGAAGGCTGCATCAGAGTAGTCCAAAATTAAACACCATAGAATTTTTTTAAAAAGCGGAAAATAATTTTTAAGGATAAAGAGAAGCCTGTGGATTCCATGATCCTATGAAAAATATTAACAAAAGAGAGAAAACTAAGATTACTGGGAGTCACAGATTTTAATATCATGCAATTTATAAAATGAAATAGGTCAGTATCACTGAGACACAGCATTTGTTCATGAAAGACTTTACTTTCTATGCACATTGTTGGACAATTTTCTACTGTAAGTACAAACTTAATTTTATTCAAAAAATCTTTATTATCAATCGTTTTATAAAATGCCATTTCTTTTCAAAAAACTAAAATACATGTTGCCTAATATGACCCAGATAATCATCATGATGTGTTGACTAATCTAGAGCCAGACATCTTGGAATGTGAAGTCAAGTGGGCCTTAGAAAGCATCACTACGAACAAAGCTAGTGGAGGTGATGGAATTCCCATTGAGCTGTTTCAAATCCTGAAAGATGATGCTGTGAAAGTGCTGCACTCAATTTGCCAGCAAATCTGGAAAACTCAGCAGTGGCCACAGGACTGGAAAAGGTCAGTTTTCATCCCAATTCCAAAGAAAGGCAATGCCAAAGAATGCTCCAACTACCGCACAATTGCACTCATCTCACATGCTAGTAAAGTAATGCTCAAAATTCTCCAAGCCAGACTTCAGCAATACGTGAACCGTGAACTCCCTGATGTTCAAGCTGGTTTTAGAAAAGGCAGAGGAACCAGAGATCAAATTGCCAACATCCGCTGGATCATGGAAAAAGCAAGAGAGTTCCAGAAAAACATCTATTTCTGCTTTATTGATTATGCCAAAGCCTTTGACTGTGTGGATCACAGTAAACTGTGGAAAATTCTGAAAGAGATGGGAATACCAGACCACCTGACCTGCCTCTTGAGAAATCTGTATGCAGGTCAGGAAGCAACAGTTAGAACTGGACATGGAACAACAGACTGGTTCCAAATAGGAAAAGGAGTACGTCAAGGCTGTATATTGTCACCCTGCTTATTTAACTTATATGCAGAGTACATCATGAGAAATGCTGGACTGGAAGAAACACAAGCTGGAATCAAGATTGCTGGGAGAAATATCAATAATCTCAGATATGCAGATGACACCACCCTTATGGCAGAAAGTGAGGAGGAGCTAAAAAGCCTCTTGTTGAAAGTGAAAGAGGAGAGTGGAAAAGTTGGCTTAAAGCTCAACATTCAGAAAACGAAGATCATGGCATCTGGCCCCATCACTTCATGGGAAATAGATGGGGAAACAGTAGAAACAGTGTCAGACTTTGTTTTTTTGGGCTCCAAAATCACTGCAGATGGTGACTGCAGCCATGAAATTAAAAGGCGCTTACTCCTTGGAAGAAAAGTTATGACCAACCTAGATAGTATATTCAAAAGCAGAGACATTACTTTGCCGACTAAGGTCCGTCTAGTCAAGGCTATGGTTTTTCCTGTGGTCATGTATGGATGTGAGAGTTGGACTGTGAAGAAGGCTGAGCGCAGAAGAATTGATGCTTTTGAACTGTGGTGTTGGAGAAGACTCTTGAGAGTCCCTTGGACTGCAAGGAGATCCAACCAGTCCATTCTGAAGGAGATCAACCCTGGGATTTCTTTGGAAGGAATGATGCTAAAACTGAAGCTCCAGTACTTTGGCCACCTTATGCGAAGAGTGGACTCATTGGAAAAGACCCTGATGCTGGGAGGGATTGGGGGCAGGAGGAGAAAGGGACGACCGAGGATGAGATGGCTGGATGGCATCACAGACTCAATGGACGTGAGTCTGAGTGAACTCCGGGGGTTGGTGATGGATAGGGAGGCCTGGCGTGCTGTGATTCATGGGGTCGCAAAGAGTCGGACACGACTGCGCGACTGAACTGAACTGAATATCATGTGTAGAATCATTTGTTAGGAAGCAGCTGAATATTCGGAGAAGGCAATGGCACCCCACTCCAGTACTCTTGCCTGGAAAATCCCATGGATGGAGGAGCCTGGTAGGCTGCAGTCCATGGGGTCGCTTAGAGTCAGATACGACTGAGCGACTTCACTTTCACTTTTCACTTTCATGCATTGGAGAAGGACATGGCAACCCACTCCAGTGTTCTTGCCTGGAGAATCCCAGGGACGGGGGAGCCTGGTGGGCTGCTGTCTACGGGGTTGCACAGAGTTGGACACGACTGAAGCGACTTAGTAGCAGCAGCAGCAGCTGAATATTCTTAGGGATACATAAATTCAATGATTAGCTTAAGGTCACACTACAATTCAAGGACAGCTTCAGGAATGTAACAGTAGCATCTTGGCATTGGGTTGATGGTATACTTACTGTCTCATTCTAAAAGTTTCAGAGAACAGAAACGAAAGTAAAATTAAAGCAACTGGCCTCAGCTTTGATGAGTAGTATTTCAGGAACTTTGAGAATTCTCTAACAGTAGTATTCTATGGAGTACTCATAAAATTAAAGTTTGGTACATATTTTAAATACACTTTGGAATAAGTATAGATTCATAGAACATTACAAAGAAATTTATAAATAGGTCCTTACATTTTTCTAGACTTTCCCAGTGTCAACATCTTGTATAACTACAGTACAGTACCAAAACAGGAATCTGACATTTGTATAAACCATGAAGCTTGTTCATATTTCACCAGTTCTATATGCACTTTGTGTGTTATGTTTATGTAGGTAGCACCCTGGAATTTTATCAGTTGTATAGCTTCATATAACCATCACAAATTTTAGCACTTTTATTATGTCATTCCACTGCCTTGTGGCCTCCATCGTTTCTGACTGTAAAACAGCTATTGATCTTATTGAGTTGTTTGTATGTGATGAGTCACTTCTCTGGCTTCTTTCAAGATTGGTTTTGTTTTTGGCTTTCAACACTTTAATTAGGATATGTAGGTGGTGGTCATTTTGAGGTTATTTTACTTGGAGATCATGGGGCTTCTTATATGTGCAGATTAATTTTGCTTACCAAATTTGAGAAGTTTTCTAATAATATTGAAATATTACTTTTGCCTCTGTTTTTCCTCTCCTTTTGGGGCTCTTGTTATATTTATGTTGGTGTGTCTGATGGCATTCCGCAGGTCTCTAAGTCTCTGTTTATTTTTTTTCCTTATTCTTAATCTTTCTGTTCCCAGAAGATAATCTCAAATGCCTTGCCTTATCTTCCAGTTTGCAAATTCCTCCTTCTGGCTGCTTATATCTGCTGTTGTGACCCCTGCTGAATTTTCTATTCCAGTTAACATACTTTTCAACTCCACAAAATCTATTGTTTTTAAATATGGCTCTACCTCTTAACTGACATTCTCTTTTTAAGGAAACATTGTTCTCATACTTTTCTTTAGTTCTTTGATAGTTATTTTAAAGTATTTGTCTAGTAAGTTGAATACTTAAGACTTCCCCAGGGATAGTTCCCTTTTTTTCCTCTATGTTAGGTCAGCCTGGAGAATCCTGTGGATGGAGGAGCTTGGTGGGCTACAGGACGGAGGAGCTTCGTGGGCTACAGTCCACGGGTCGCAAAGAGTCGGACACGACTGAGCGACTTCACTTCACTTCTTCAGGTCATACATGCTTGTTTCTTTGCATGTCTTGTATTTTTTGTTGTTGTGGAAAGCTAGACGTTTTAAATATGAGACAAATCTGGAATTTTTTCTTTCCTCTCCCCAAGGCTTGTTGTTGTCACCGTTTGTTTAATCACTTTCTGAACTAACTTTGTAAAGTTCAATCTCTGTTGTGTGAAGTCATTGAAGTCAGTACTTGGTTAGCTTAGTGACCAGCTACTTACATTAGACAAAGATTTCCTTAAATGTAGGACTGCAAGGAGATCCAACCAGTCCATTCTAAAGGAGATCAACCCTGGGATTTCTTTGGAAGGAATGATGCTAAAGCTGAAGCTACAGTACTTTGGCCACCTCATGCGAACAGTTGACTCATTGGAAAAGACCCTGATGCTGGGAGGGATTGGGGGCAGGAAGAGAAGGGGACAACAGAGGATGAGATGGCTGGATGGCATCATGCACTCAATGGACGTGAGTCTGAGTGAACTCTGGGAGTTGGTGATGGACAGGAAGGCCTGGCGTGCTGCAATTCATGGAGTGGCAAAGAGTCAGACACGACTGAGCGACTGAACTGAACTGAACTGAACTGAAAGAGCTAAAAATCTCCCAGTCTTTATTAAGAGGTTATGTTCGTGTGATAGAGCAAACCCTCAACACTTTTGCTAGGCAGGTCACTCCTTTGACCTAATCTTCATTTTTTATGCTGTCTCAAGATCAGTCAAGGTGAGAGAGCATTGGGTCTCATTGGGTCTTCTCTGAGCATGTGCAGGATTCTATTTATGTGTGGCCTTTTAGATATCCAAGAATATGTCAACACTTTTCAAAGCCTCCTCTGGAAATTTCACTACTCAGTTTTTCCTTTTGTTTTTTAGCTAATTGTTTGCCCCAGCTTTTAATACCACTGCAGTAAGGTGTGAAGTTATATAATTGCCACTGATTGTTTTCAACAGATGCCCCTGGGGGAAAACGCTGTTCACACTAAGAGATTTCTGAGTCAAGTCAAATAAATAAAATCTTTAGAAATGGAGATTTCCTGAATACTGCCAGTCAGGTTAAAAAAAAAAGACAATTTCCTGAAAATAAGTGTTTGAAAAAGATGCAACTGCTCTTTTGAGTGCTCCATTGTGTATCAGGCTAACAGTTTTTCTGTGATAACACTTTTCAAAGCCTCCTCTGGAAATTTCACTACTCAGTTTTTCCTTTTGTTTTTTAGCTAATTGTTTGCCCCAGCTTTTAATACCACTGCAGTAAGGTGTGAAGTTATATAATTGCCACTGATTGTTTTCAACAGATGCCCCTGGGGGAAAACGCTGTTCACACTAAGAGATTTCTGAGTCAAGTCAAATAAATAAAATCTTTAGAAATGGAGATTTCCTGAATACTGCCAGTCAGGTTAAAAAAAAAAGACAATTTCCTGAAAATAAGTGTTTGAAAAAGATGCAACTGCTCTTTTGAGTGCTCCATTGTGTATCAGGCTAACAGTTTTCACTGTGATTCTGGGCTATTAGCTTTCAAGGCTATCACAGAACTGTAGAGGAGAAGGAAGGATCAAAATAGGGCAAAATAAAATGTCATACATTTCACGAGATTTGGTTATATTTTTTCTTGAGTAGATTGTCCACAGATAGTTGCAAGCCTAGTTAATTTTTGTTGTTCAGTTGTTAAGTCTTGCCTGACTCTAATGTGACCCTACAGACTGTAGCCCACCTGGCTCCTCCATCCATGGGTTTTTCCCAAGCAAGAATATTAGAGTGGGTTGCCATTTCTTTCTCCAGGGGAACTTCTTGACCCAGGGGTCAAACTCACGTCTCCTGCATAGGCAAGCAGATTCTTTAACACTTAGCCACCAGGTGAAGCGAAGTCGCTCAGTCGTGTCCGATTCTTTGTGACCCCGTGGTCTGTAGCCCACCAGGCTCCTCTGTCCATGAGATTCTTCAGGCAAGAATACTGGAGTGGGTTGCCATTTCCTGAGCCACTAGGTAAGTCTGGTTAATTTTTAAATTTCTGAAAAGTTGGTTTTGATGGTTTTTGCCAATGTCCTTATCACTTTTATAGGGGAGATGATTTTTATACTCCACTATTTTTTGCAGGGAGAGTTTTTTTTTTATCAAGGAGAGGTTGCTAGATTTTTATTTTTATCACCTCTGGTTGTTAGATTTTATTGAGAATTTTTGCATCTATATTCATGAAAGATATTGCTTTGTGGTGTTCTTTTTGTGTTTGTGTATGCTGCCTTTTGTTGTCAGGGTAATATTTGCCTTATAATAAGTTAGGAATTATTCCCTACATATATATTTACTGGAAGACATTGCATAATATTTTTAATTTTCATCAAATATTTGTTAATATTCTTCATTAAAACCACCTTTGCCTAGATATTTCTTTACAGTAGATTTAAAATTCAATGTCCTTAATAAATATAGATATTTTCAAGATATCAATTCAATTTTGGCTGAGTTGTGGTAGTTTGTCTGTTTTGAGGAATTCGTCTATACTTCTAAATTGTCAAATTCATGAGCATAAAGATATTTGTAATAGGCCTTTTAATGGCTGCAGGGTTCTTCTGTTATTCCCTGTTTCATTTATCACATTGGTTATTTGTGTCTCCTCTTATCTTACATAGTGAAATAAGACTTTCCTAGATGTTTCAAAGTTCCTGCATAAAACCTGAGCCTCCTGAAATATTTTGCCTACCACAACAATGATATCTATATCCTTTGGCCCTTGCTAATTACAGTGATCAGGAAGAATAATAAAAACTTCTTTTATTTTCTAGATAGAGCTGGTAGCTATTGCCCTGAACCAGGTTCTGAAGTTAAGCTCCAAAAGTCCAGGAATTCTACAACATTATTTCCTTAGATATTTATATTTCAATAAGAAATGAGGCTAGAAACTTGGAGACATCTATAGGTATGAGGGAAATAGGGCTACCTGGCTTCTGGAAAGACATTATTACACACCAAACAGTTGCAATAAGAAGATATTCTCTAAACTAAGGGGAGCTGCTGCCTCCTTTCCTTTTATTAAGCAGTGAAAAATCATTTTGCCCTTTCTCCCACCTGCAGGGTATCTATCTATTCACGTAAGACAATTTACCTGATTTATCACATTTCCCCAAGGATATGGATGAAGGAAAATGTTGGAAGGGGGTAAATAGGATGGATTTATTTGCTATAAAGTATTTAATGAGAAATCTGTTTATAATCCAAACTCCTCATGTGCATAGGATAAAATGAATGAAGATGAATATTAAAAATTCAACATTTATCTTTACCAATCTTAGTAGAGTTTTGTCAATTGTATTGACTTTTATTTTAAAGAATTGGCCTTTAATTTTATTGAATTCCTCTATCATTTTCCTATTTTCAAGTCCTAAGTTTCCTAAGCAGTTCATGTTCTTCTTTCAAGTTTCCAGAATCATTTTATTACTGTCTATTGAATGATCTTCTGGGTATTTAGTTGTATTTAGAGGGGAGAAACAGTGGGGAATGAATCTATGGCATCTTATTCTAGAACTGATGTCAATATTTTAATGATGCAAAATATATTCCTGAAAATTTGATATTGCCATCCAAAGTATAACCTTGCCAGAGGCTAATGAAGACCAAGCCACACATTCTGAGTTAAACTTGCTCTAGGTTTTTCTATTCTGTTGCTTAGCAACTATACATATCAATTGTAATATCTTTAAATAGATTGCTTTGGTTATTAGAACAACAACATTAAATCTGGTAACTTTCTGGGATATCTCTATTTTGTGATTTCTTTTGTACTAAGTAGTGTTTACAGAGACATCAAAAATGTTAAAAAAAAAAAGCATGTAAATAGGTGCAAATGTATATCTATATTTGCTAATATATGATATTTTCATCCAAAATAAGATAAACAGAAGATTGCCTCCATGTTACACAACTATGAAACATAACCATAATATACAAATCTATATTTTAAGATAAATTTAAAGAGTATGTGTTTTATAATTAACAAAGTGCTGAGGTCTTGTTAAAAATTTTTATATAGGGACACTGAATTTGAAGATATTAATGCCAGGAAAAGAGATATAAAGCTATCCAGAATGACAAAGCTCCATGCCCAGGAAGTATTTAAATACCCACTTTAAAACTGTTAACCTCTCAAACTAGGTATCATTATGTGGAGATACAGGTATAGGATTAAATAATATTTATTTTCATGCCTTGAGAATTATATTTGATATGTGTACTGCTGCTTATCAATTAAAACAACCTGATGTTTGGAGTTAATGTGGAAAAGAAAAAAAAATCTTTAGATTTTATTAATATTATTACTCAAACTCATTCAATACTATTTTTTTAAACTTATTTTTTGAAAGTCTGTTTTGAAGAGACCATCTTTGAAAAATAACATTACCAGACACTTTATATCTGCATTTTGCACTTATGAAGCAAATGGGCATATGGCAAGAGATTTTATGAAATATATATTTAAAAATTTCAAATAGCCAACCTGAGTCTTTTTAGTTTCTAATAATCATTCAGTTAGATTTCTAGAAAATGAGCCAGACTTATCATAAAAGGGCTTGACTAAATTATTATTTCAACTTTTGATTTCCATGCTGATATAGTATTAAGTAGTTTTAGAGGTTCCAGTAATGAGGCCTTGGCCTAAATTCCTATTGTTAAGTAGTTAGAATAGGAAAAAGGAGTCCAGAATGACAGTGGCTAAAAGACAAAGAAGGGAAAAGCCCATGAAAATAGAACAAAGGAAGGTCAGAGGACCGGAGTGAGAACCTCAGGTAAAGTGAACAGCCCTCTGGGCTAGCCCAATTTACACAGAGCAGGCTCAGGAAGAGGAGGGAAAAAAACACATAAAAAGAGGAGCCAAAACTGAGCTTTCTCTCTCTTCTCTTCACATCTTTTGTGTTGGCCTGCCCTCAACCCTAGAGGATGTATTTTCCTTTGCTTGCCAAATAAAACTGAGCTGTAACACTGGTCCGCCCATCGCTTCAAATTGTTGCTGCAGCAAGACAGAACTGAGGAAATTACAAACTTCCCTGACATACATGGTGCTGTTTCTCAGATTTAACCTAGCTGAAACAACTTTGGCTAGGTCCTTGCAAGGCTGAGGCCAAGCACAGCAGAAGCCCAACTCAGTGAAAGCTCCTACAGTGGAAGATGAACACAAAGAAAACCCAGTGCAGTGGAAGTTGTATGAAGCCCAGCATGGTGGAAACTGGGATAGCAAAAACAAACTTGGCAGAAAGCTCATGTGGCTCAGTCTCAGATTCCAGAAGACTTCTAGTTAAGGAAGGAGGTCCTTACTCCTATGGCTGGAAGGACATATGCCTAGAAAAATCTTAATTTCTTTACAATCTCTTGTTTCTTGTTTCCTCCAACCCACCACAAACAGGCTAGCAGCAGCGGGTGCCATTGAGGAACTTCTCACTAAGTGACAGGGACTATTTAGTAGCTGTTGCCCAAGTGGGTGGGGGTTCTTCTGTCCTTACTTTTCTTCATGCCAAGGATCAGGCCAATGAAAACTGAAAGCACAGGTCAGGTATTTAGCAGATATTCCAGCAGGTTAGAAGGGGATTCCCAACATGTTTTTCCCACTGCTTTTTCCTACCGTCCTTCAGTTCTCTCTTATGGGGCTTGAGTCTGGCCAAAACCCATGCTGCCTGGCTTCAGGACATAATGAAGCTCAGGTTCTTGATGTCTCATTGCAAAACTTCACTGAGAGACTCAGAGATAGGTAAGAGGTGGATTTGTTCAGGTTCGAAGAAAAGCACACTCACAGAAGGCAGGCAACAGCCATGGAATGTGGTGTGGTTAGTTTTTGCTAGCTGGGTGATTTTATATGCTAATGAGTGTGAGGATCATTCCAACAATCAGGGAACCATCCACTCCTGTCTTTTGACAGTGACTTGGACCTGTCCTATCACCCCTGCTGCTGCTGCTGCTGCTAAGTCGCTTCAGTCGTGTCCGACTCTATAAGACCCTAGAGACAGCAGCCCACCAGGCTCCCCCATCCCTGGGATTCTCCAGGCAAGAACACTGGAGTAGGTTTCCATTTCCTTCTCCAGTGCATGAAACTGAAAAGTGAAAGTGAAGTCGCTCAGTCGTGTCCGACTCTTAGTGGCCCCATGGACTGCAGCCCACCAGGCTCCTCCGTCCATGGGATTTTCCAGGCAAGAGTACTGGAGTGGGGTGCCCTGGCCTTCTCCATCATTTAGCTTGAAGATTGAGGATCAAGGTTTACTTGAATTTGATTTGTCCTCTTGGAACCATTTGATTTTAATCGGTTTATGTTATGCCCTTGGGCTATGTCATTATTTCAAAAATTGTGCCATGCCCCCTTCCCTCCTCCTTCATGCTCTTTTCCTGAGCCACATCCGGGCCCACAATGTTGCCTCTACAATCTTCTGTATGGTCAACCAGAAAATAGCTAGCCCTTGGGAGGGATATTCTGTATAATATTCAATCCCTCTGGAGATTCAGGCCTTCATCTTCCATGTTTCCTACAACATGTGCAACAACAGCATCTCTCAGTGAACCTGCTAGGGCGGACAACAGGCACACAAGGCCTGCTAGTGTGACATCCCTTCCATTCCATCAGCTGACATCCCTTCAAAGGCAATTGGGTTTCCAGGGATAATGTTTTCCACTTTGGGAGTTAGTCCTGCAGGCTGTTTGGGCCCCAACCCTTAACACCCTTCTCCTAAAGTTGCAAACATACCCCCATGGGACATCTGGTCTGCTGCGTCTTTTCAATTTGTTCTTAAGCCACTTACTAACTCCTACAGCCGGGACCCTGCCCCCTTGTAGGCAATATTGCTCCACTCCACTTCCTATTAAAATACTCTTAATGTCCCTGACAGGGCCAGATAACCCACTTGTTTGTCATTACTTCTGATACTACCTAAAGTGGGTCTATGACAATGAAATGTCTACCACTGGAGACAAACTAACCAGCTCTATAGAGGACGAGGGGAGGAAATCAGCGACTTACAGTCCCTCAGAGCAGCACAAGGATAAGGCTTATGGCTGCCTCACCAGGTTCCCAGGCTCAGGGCACAGGCTTGGGTTGCTTACATCATGATGTCTATTCCCATCTGCAGTGGACAAACTGGCAAGGAGTTAAAATTAAAACCTCTTAATCCTACCCAGCACTGCTCACACTGGAGACCTTGGGGTTGCCCAACTCCAGTCCAGAGGTCCCAGGAGGTCAACTTATCTAGGGACCTGGTCCTTGAAAAGTTGTCATGCCTCAACCTGCTCAGGGATCCGCCAGCCCAGGAGTCCCAGGAGGTCATCATGCCTCAACCTGCCCTGCTGCTGCTGCTGCTGCTAAGTCGCTTCAGTCATGTCCGACTCTGTGCGACCCCATAGACGGCAGCCCACCAGGCTCCCTGTCCCTGAGATTCTCCAGGCAAGAACACTGGAGTGGGCTGCCACTGCCTTCTCCAATGCATGAAAGTGAAAAGTGAAAGTGAAGTCGCTCAGTTGTATCCTACTCTTAGCGACCCCATGGACTGCAGCCTACCAGGCTCCTCTGTCAGTAGGATTTTCCAGGCAAGAGTACTGCAGTGGGTTGCCACAGACAGACTGGCACTGGCCAAACCAGTTTCGGCAAAATCCTGAAACTGGGGGGCAGAGCCCCCTCCTGGCTGAGGCACACACCGCATCTGGTGAGCGTGCTCTCACATGAAGCAAGACTATCCTCTCAAAACCGGGGTCTCTAGCTCCTCTTGAAGAACCCCAGACCTGGCAACTTGTCTGCTTCCTACTGGGCCCTCTGGGTGGAGGCCATGGAGGTCCCCTGAGGTGGAACACCCACCTCTTCCTCCTTGCTGTTTCCTGCTTGCTCCCTGGGGCATCTGGCCTCCCACCCTAGACACAGACTCTAACCCAGACCCCCTCACCCTGGAGACACTAAACTGCACAACCTCCCAGCTACCTGCCATGGGAGTGACACGAAGGGTCTCTTACCTTGAAAGAAACCACCAGCTTCCCTTCTAAGGGAGGAAGGGCCAGAGTACCACCCTGCACCTTGCTGCGGGCAGCTGCCCCAGAGGCGACTGCCAGAGCCTGGAGCCCCGGCCTGCTTTCCACCCACAGCTGGGCAGGGCTAGAACCGCACCAGCTCCTGAGTCCCCAGGCCCAGGGACCTGCCCAGGGGCCCAATTCTCAGGAGGCCGACCTGCCTCGACCTACCCGGGGATTCGATCGCCAGGAGGATGTCACACCTCAGCTTGCCTGGGGATCTGCACCCTGACCCAGGGACACCTGGCTCTCAGGTTGCAACAGGAAAGGGAGAAAAGGAAAGAGACAAGGCATCCCAGATGCTGGCCACCCCCCAGAGAAGCCCTATGGCAAACCCTGAGTCCTTAAATGACAAGGCATGAGCCAGATGCTTAATCTGTGAACAGGTGGAGCATTGGGCCAAAGAGTGTCCAAACCATAACAAGTCTCCTGAAACAGCTTGCTACAAATGCCATCAATGGAGACAGTGGGCGACACTCTGTCCTTGGGACCCAAGAGCCTCAGAGTCAAGCACTAAGTCTTATCTCATGATGGTTCAACAGGACTGAAGCGGCTCGCTCCAGCCAGCCCGCCTGTCACAGACAACCATCATGGGACTGGAGCCAAGGGAGTAACTGGATGTGGCAGGTAGGCTGATGCCATCCAGCCATCTCATCCTCGGTCGTCCTCTTCTCCTCCTGCCCCCAATCCCTCCAGGGTCTTTTCCAATGAGTCAACTCTTCACATGAGGTGGCCAAAATACTGGAGTTTCAGCTTTAGCATCATTCCTTCCAAAGAAATCCCAGGGCTGATCTCCTTCAGAATGGATTGGTTGGATCTCCTTGCAGTCCAAGGGACTCTCAAGAGTCTTCTCCAACACCACAGTTCAAAAACATCAATTATTCGGCGCTCAGCCTTCTTCACAGTCCAACTCTCACATGCATACATGACCACAGGAAAATCCATAGCCTTGACTAGACGGACCTTAGTTGGCAAAGTAATGTCTCTGCTTTTGAATATGCTATCTAGGTTGGTCATAGCTTTTCTTCCAAGGAGTAAGCATCTGCTCCACTCCACTTACTATTAAAATACTCTTAATGTCCCTGACAGGGCCAGATAACCCACTTGTTTGTCATTACTTCTGTTATTACCTAATGTGGATCTATGACGATGAAATGTTTATCATTGGAAAACCCTAAGCTGCTCTTATGGAGGACTACGGGAGAAAATCAGCAATTTGCAGTCCCTCAGAGCAGCAAGAGGATATGGCTTATGGCTGCCTCACCAGGTTCCCAGGCTCAGGGCACAGACTTGGATTGCTGTACATCAGAATGTCTATTCCCATCTGCAGTGGACAAACTGGCAATGAGTAAAATTACAACCCCTTAATTCTACCCAGCACTCTCACACTGGAGACCTTGAGGTTGCCCAACTCCAGTCCAGAGGTCCCAGGAGGTCAACTTATCTAGGGATCTGGTCCTTGAAAAGTTGTCATGCCTCAACCTGCTCAGGGATCCGCCAGTCCAGGAGTCCCAGGAGGTCATCATGCCTCGACCTGCCCAGGGACCCAATTCTCAGGAGGCCGACCTGCCTCGACCATTCGATCGCCAGGAGGATGTTACACCTCAGCTTGCCTGGGGATCTGCACCCTGACCCAGGGACACCTGGCTCTCAGGTTGCAACAGGAAAGGGAGAAAAGGAAAGAGACAAGGCATCCCAGATGCTGGCCACCCCCCAGGGAAGCCCTATGGCAAACCCTGAGTCCTTAAATGACAAGGCACGAGCCAGATGCTTAATCTGTGAACAGGTGGAGCATTGGGCCAAAGAGTGTCCAAACCATGACAAGTCTCCTGAAACAGCTTGCTACAAATGCCATCAATGGAGACATTGGGCAGCACTCTGTCCTTGGGACCCAAGAGCCTCAGAATCAAGCACTAGGCTTATCTCATGATGGTTCAACAGGACTGAAGCGGCCTGCTCCAGCCATTCTGCCTGTCACAGATAACCATCATGGGGCTGGAGCCAAGGGAGTAAGTGGATGTGGCAGGTAGGTCTGAGAATTTCTTGGTTAACACAGGGGCTACCTACTGTCCTGACCTCCTACCCTGGAGCCTTCTCCCCCCAAATCTGTACCATTTTGGCTGCTACAGGTAAAACAATTACTAAAAGATTCACCCAGGCATTTCTTTGTTATTGGGATGGACAAATATTTCCCCATCAGTTTCTTGTGGACCCTGACTGTCTTACTCCCTTTTTGAGAAGAGATATACTCACTAAACTGGGGTCCACCCTTGTGATGGGAAGCTTTTCAGCCCCCTAGAGCCCTACAGCTTCTGGTTACTACTGAGGAACCCACTACACTCTCTTCAATAGAGAGGGACCAAAAACTATGNCCCTGACTGTCTTACTCCCTTTTTGAGAAGAGATATACTCACTAAACTGGGGTCCACCCTTGTGATGGGAAGCTTTTCAGCCCCCTAGAGCCCTACAGCTTCTGGTTACTACTGAGGAACCCACTACACTCTCTTCAATAGAGAGGGACCAAAAACTATGGGAGGACAAAGTTAACTGCCAGGTGTGAGACCAGAGGACTCCTGGACAAACCCGCTAAGCTGAAGCAGTCATCATTGCCCTCCAAGATTCAACTCGGTTTCCTGATTGGAAACAATATCCCCTCAGAAGAGAGGCTCAGGTGGGACTACAGCCTTAATAAATAAATTCCTTGCCTGTGGGCTATTGGTTCCCACCAGTTTGTCATGAAACGCTCCCTTTTTGGTGCCCTTTACAGTGGGAGACTGAAACCTCAGTGGGCAGATGGACTGCCTCCAAAAGTCTAAGGATTTGATCACCATATTTGCCTGGGGACACTCGGGTAGTCTATTAGCTTCTTTCTTTCCAAATAGCAGCATGTGCATGTAGCATCAGAAAGGCATACTTGGAATCAGTGTCAATGGCTACTCTTTTTCCTTTTCCCAGCTCTAAAGCTTGAGTCAGAGCTATGAGCTCAGCTAGTTGGGCCAATGTACCTGGTGGCAAAGGTTTAGCCTCTATGGTCTCAAAATTGGAGACTACTGCATATCTGGCTCTTCTTTTTCCATCCAAGATAAAGATGCTTCCATCAGTATACTAGATTTCCTTAGGATTGGTCAGAGGATCTTCTGACAATCCCTCTTGGGGTTTTGTCCAGTGGTCCAAGGTTTCTAGGCAAGAGTAAAAGGGAAGAGAGCCCTCAGGGATAGGCAGGAGGGTGGCTGGGTTAAGAACCTCACAAGGGGACATAGTGAGGCCTGGATTTTCCATTAGCACTAACTTGATATCTGAGGATCAGACATCTGATGTCTGATCCTTTGGTCAGATATCCATAAATGGCCTCTCCAATTCAGGAGTTGTTTCACTGGGTGGCTGCTAAAATTAGTTTGTCTCCGAGAGAGATATAAGCATCTTCTATTAGGACTGCAAGATATCAAAGGCAAGGAAGGCAGTCTTGTGTGGTTGGTTGAGTTTCTTGGATAAGTAAGCTACAGGTTGGGGCTCAGATCCCAACCTTTGAGTGATTACTCCCAAGGCTATTCCCTCCTTTTTGTGGCAAAAGTTGGGATGCTTTTTCTGGGTCTGGTAACCTCAAGGCAGGTGCTTGAGTTAAGGCTTGTTTTAATAGCCCCCACATCAATGGGATTGAATCATCCCATCCTTTCAAGCTTTCATATAAGGGCTCAGCAATTAGACCATAGCTGGGTATCCAGATTCTACAAAACCCAGTTAGCACCAGGAAAACTCATAATTGTTTTCGAGTTGTGAGGGAGGGCAACTGGAGGATTCCTTGTACTTGATCAGAGCACAGCCTTCTGGACCCATGTATAATATGAACTCCCAGGTAAGTGACCTTTGTCTCAACCATCTGTCCTTTAGCATGAGAAACTTTATATCCCCTTTCTGCCAAGAAGTTTAGAAGCTGAATTGCATGTTGTTTGGCATTTTCCTCATCTGGAGAGCAGATCAGTAGGTCATCTATGTATTGTAATATTTTCCCATTAGGTCTCAGGTCCAGATCTAGAAGATCAGAGCTAAGAGCCTGTCCAAACAGGTGGGGGCTATCTCTGAACCCCTGAGGTAATACTGTCCAAGTTATCTGTTTTTGTTTTTCTCCTGCAGCCTCCCACTCAAAGGCAAAGATATTGGGATTCTTTAGCCAGTGGTATGCAAAGGAATGTATCTTTGAGATCCAGGACTGTAAACCACTTGGCACTGGGCAGGATTTCTCCCAAGATTACATAGGGATTGGGTACTGTGGGATGGAGGGGACTACAGCTTCATTTCTGATCCAGAGATCTTGAACCATTCACCAGGTTCCATCCTTTTTCTTTACAGGGAGAATTAGGGTGCTCCACGGTGAATTGGCAGGGACCTATAGCCCACAGGAAAGGATTTTATTTATTAGAGGCTGTAGTCCTTCCCAAGCAGGTGTTGTTTCTGGTTTGGAAACTGAGTGGGATCTCAGAGGACAATGACAATCAGTTCCCTTGGTGGGCTCATCCAGGAGTCCCCTGGTCCCATACCTGGGGGTAAATTTCTCCTCCCATAGTTTCTGACCCCTCCCTATTGGAGAGGGTGTAATGGATTCCTCAGTAGTAACCAGAAGCTGTAGGGCTCTAGGGGCTGAAAAGCTTTCCATCACAAGGGTGATCTCCAGTTTAGTGAGTATATCTCTTCCCAATAAGGGAGTAGGACACTTAGTACTTTGGCCACCTGATGCGAAGAGTTGACTCATTGGAAAAGACTCTGATGTTGGGAGGGATTGGGGGCAGGAGGAGGAGGGGACGACTGAGGATGAGATGGCTGGATGGCATCACCGACTCAATGGGCATGAGTTTGAGTGAACTCTGGGAGTTGGTAATGGACAAGGAGGCCTGGCGTGCTGCAGTTCATGGGGTCTCAAAAAGTCAGACAGGAAGCAACTGAACTGAACTGACCTAATGCTCTTTAATGACATTTGTAACACATCGTTTCTTTCTGGCTGCAGTGCACAGCATACTGGATCTTAGTTCCCCAGTTCAGTTCAGTCGCTCAGTCAACCAGGGATCAAACCAAACCCCCTATATCGGAAGCTTGGAGTCTTAACAACTAGACTCTCGAAGAAGTCCTTTAATGATTTTTTTTCTTTTCTTTTTTTTTTTAAACTTTATTTTGCTTTACAATACTGTATTGGTTTTGCCATACATTGACATGAATCCACCACGGGTGTACCTGAGTTCCCAATCCTGAACCCCCTTCCCACCTCCCACCCCATATCATTTCTCTGGATCTTCCCCGTGCACCAGCCCCAAGCATCCTGTATCCTGCATCAATCATAGACTGGTGATTCATTTCTTATATGATAGTATACATGTTTCAATGCCATTCTCCCAAATCATCCCACCCTCTCCCTCTCCCACAGAGTCCAAAAGTCCATTCTATACATCTGTGTCTCTTTTGCTGTCTTGCATACAGGATTATCATTACCATCTTTCTAAATTCCATATATATGTGTTAGTATACAGTATTGGTGTTTTTCTTTCTGGCTTACTTCACTCTGTATAATAGGCTCCAGTTTCATCTGCCTCATTAGAACTGATTCAAATGTATTCTTTTTAATGGCTGAGTAATACTCCATTGTGTATATGTACCACAGTTTCTTATCCATTCATCTGCTGATGCACATCTAGGTTGCTTCCATGTCCTGGCTATTATAAACAGTGCTGCAATGAACATTGGGGTACACGTGTCTCTTTCAATTCTGGTTTCCTCGGTGTGTATGCCCAGCAGTGGGATCGCTGGATCATAAGGCAGTTCTATTTGCAATTTTTTAAGGAATCTCCACACTGTTCTCCATAGTGGCTGTACTAATTTGCATTCCCACCAACAGTGTAAGAGGGTTCCCTTTTCTCCACACCCTCTCCAGCATTTATTGCTTGTTGACTTTTGGATCGCAGCCATTCTGACTGGTGTGAAATGGTACCTCATTGTGGTTTTGATTTGCATTTCTCTGATAATGAGTGATGTTGAGCATCTTTTCATGTGTTTGTTAGCCATTCGTATGTCTTCTTTGGAGAAATGTCTATTTAGTTCTTTGGCCCATTTTTTGATTGGGTCATTTATTTTTCTGGAGTTGAGCTGCATAAGCTGCTTGTATATTTTTGAGATTAGTTGTTTGTCAGTTGCTTCATTTGCTATTATTTTCTCCCATTCAGAAGGCTGTCTTTTCACCTTGCTTATAGTTTCCTTTGTTGTGCAGAAGCTTTTAATTTTAATTAGATCCCATTTGTTTATTTTTGCTTTTATTTCCAGTATTCTGGGAGGTGGATCATAGAGGATCCTGCTGTGATTTATGTCAGAGAGTGTTTTGCCTATGTTCTCCTCTAGGAGTTTTATAGTTTCTTGTCTTACATTTAGATCTTTAATCCATTTTGAGTTTATTTTTGTGTATGGTGTTAGAAAGTGATCTAATTTCATTCTTTTACAAGTAGTTGACCAGTTTTCCCAGCACCACTTGTTAAAGAGATTGTCTTTAATCCATTGTATATTCTTGCCTTTTTTGTTGAAGATAAGGTGTCCATAGGTGTGTGGATTTAATCAATGAATATAGTAAAGTTGCAGGATATAAAATCAACACATAGAAATCCCTTGCATTCCTATACACTGATAATGAGAAAGCAGAAAAAGAAATTAAGGAAACAATTCCATTCACCATTGCAACGAAAAGAATAAAATACTTAGGAATATATCTACCTAAAGAAACTAAAGACCTATATATAGAAAACTATAAAACAGTGATGAAAGAAATCAAAGAGGACACTAATAGATGGAGAAATATACCATGTTCATGGATTGGAAGAATCAATATCGTGAAAATGAGTATACTACCCGAAGCAATCTACAGATTCAATGCAATCCTTATCAAGCTACCAGCAGTGTTTTTCACAGAGCTAAAACAAATAATTTCACAATTTGTACGGAAATGCAAAAAACTTTGAATAGCCAAAGCAATCTTGAGAAAGAAGAATGGAACTGGAGGAATCAACCTGCCTGACTTCAGGCTCTACTACAAAGTCACAGTCATCAAGACAGTATGGTACTGGCACAAAGACAGAAATATAGATCAATGGAACAAAATAGAAAGCCCAGAGATAAATCCTTTAATGATTTTTAATAGCAGTTCTTTCCACCTACAGCATTAGGCAATGGAAGGGTCACTCGTGTTATAGGAGTGGGGGACTACATGGCATGAATGAGGAGGAAAGGGCACCAGATGTTGGCCTGGAGATCAGGAGAGACAAGATACACTTTATCAGCTTCCCAGTTGCCTGTGGTTCTGAGCTGGGTCACTCCACTTGCCCCAACATCTGTGACCTGCTCTGAAGCATGCTCTTCACATCACTTCACTGGATGTACTCAGCCATGGCCACCTAGGCTGATGGCCATTTGCCACAGCCCACAAAGCAAAACCAGCACTGGTTTTCCTTTCTTTCCTTCCTTTCCTTTCCTTTCTGCCTACACCAATCTTTTCTTTTATGGCTGCATCTACCACACAGCAGAAGGGATGACCCAAGTCAGGGAGAGGCCAACACAAAGTTGGATAACTCTTGTAAAACTTTCTGTGTAAATGAAGATCTTGGCTGCCCAGATATGACAACAAGAATTCACAAAGACATGAAGCTAAGGAGACACCCTGTGAATCAGCTATGAGATCTTCGCTAACCTTAATCTCTAACAAGGGTGTTTTCTGCTGGCTTTAATTTGCCTATAAGCTCAAATTCCCAGGGTCTTCTATACCAGTGAGCATCTTACAGCCCCAAAGCTCAGAAGAATCTCTAACAGGCTGCAGGCAAGTGGCAGAAGCACAAAGAACCCACACCTCACAGTTCTTGCTTTGTTGATCAGCCTCACCCGGCCCCTTTTCCTGGGGCTGAGACTTCTCAGTCTAGGCCAGAAGGACACTCACAACCACAGGGAAAAGCAGCCCCTGGCACCAAACCCTCTGCTGCCTCTTCTGGTCTGTCTGATTATTGAAGGTCCCATTGCTTCATCAGCACCTCCCTCACCTCATCTCATGTTCTCCTGCATAAAAAGGGGGCTCAAATGACAGGACTGAACTGGCATCCTTAAACTCAGTGCTCTTTGAATGCCTCTCAGTGAAAGAATATCTAGCAGGGAATTCCTAATAGGTTGATGGTTATGAATCCCCATATGCTGGCACTTCCTTTGAGGGCATGTGTAATAAGGACTGCCAAGCCCAAAGTTCCAGCTCGCCCAAGACCCCTGACCTTGGAGCCTGGAGCAGTCTGAAGGACCAAGATGCTCGACTGGCCACCTCTGGGCACCAGTCATTCCTCACTGCAGGTGATCCCTCAATCAATTACCTACTCTTGATTTTGAATACACAAAGGGGTCTTCCCCACAAGCAAGTGTGCCATGGGTGGTCTTCTTGATCTCTTCTGACCCCTTCTTTTGATCTTCTTTCTACCACTACGGGTGAACTAGGTGCTGGGAGATTGGACAAATGTTGCCTTTAGCCTAGACTTGCATTACAACCTAGAACAAGTCATTTAATCTCTTCAGGAGTCTGTTTTCTTATCCATCAGGAATACTGCAGTGGCTCTGTCTAAACACCAGGCTGGCATGTTCTCTGCCCCAGGTGCCAACGTGACATCTCCTGACTGAGGGAAAGTGGATACTCTCATCCACCCCACTACAAAACCTTCCCTGGCTGGAGTCCAACTGCCTCCAGATAGTTCAACCCTGCCACTGAATAAAAGGGGGTCAGCTCTATCTTCTCCCACCCCATGCATCAGCGGCTTTGGAGGAGCACACTCCACCTCCAGAGTGTAGTAGTCCTGGGCAGACTGGGCTGGGTAAAAACACTGACTCAGCTCTAGGACAAGAGCAGTAAGAAATGTGACCAGTTTAAGAAAAGGCTGGGAACGTCCTCAGAAGGCTTGTCTTGGAAGCCAAGCAAACAGTGAATCCAAGGCAGATTATTTCACAACACAAAGAACACAACTCAAACATCCTGATAATTTTTTCTAAATAACTGTCAAATCTTGGATGATTCAGAAGCTGAAAAATAACAGCTACCATGTACGGGCCCCTGTCATGTGGTGAGCACCATTCTAAGTATTTTGTATCTACAAGGGGCTACTTTATGTGTAAGATACAGTTACACATCCATAAAGTGCAATTAAAAATACATGAGGTATTATTACATATGCACAAGATACTGTAAGCAACTTACATCTAACATCATGATGTGCTATTATCCTCAACTTACAAATGAAGATACCAAGGGCTCAAGAGGTTAAGTAATTTGTTCAAGGTCACACAGCTAACAGTGAGTGTCAAGTTCAAGAATTCCCACCCTGAGTCCCCCGTACCCAATTTTGTGTATGGACGTCTCTTGCTGGCTGCTGTCCATTCACCTCTCCATACACTCATCCTGCTCTCAACCAGACACTTAGAAAGTCAAAGGGACTGATTAATTCACAAGCATAATGGAATTTAATGCAGTGGTTTCAAAAAGCAGACACGCCAAGTCCACCAAGAGACAATATGTAGAAAAAGAGAATGAAGAAACATGTCTATAGTGTATATTGATATAAAATGAGAAAGAGAAAAGGAAAAATATCCTCAAACAACATAAACAGAAAAACACATCGAGACTTTCTGAAGGGTTAAATATTGCACATTCTAAAAAATGTTTATTAGGTGGATATTGGATGTCAGCTAGTATTCTGGGCACAGACTCTTAGCCATAATGGATGGTCCATAGCCACTCTCTAAATTATTCTTCTCAGATATTTTGGATTTGATCCTTAATAGGTGGGTCTCCACTAACAAAGCAAGGAATTGCTGTCATTGTCCAGACAACAGTGGTTATGACTGGGGGGTGAGGAAAGCCCCTGAAGAGACTAGATGGAATTTTTCCCATTCAGTATCTGAGGAGTTTACTCAATAAATCTCTGGCTTAACTTTATGGACTTATTGTGAAAAATGCAAGATCAACGGAAATAAAACAAAATGAAAAAAACCTAGACACTGAAAATCAAAGGAGCAGTGCCTTTTCAATTTATTTTCCATGAGGAAAATAGCTTATAATATTTTCAAGTTGAAATAAATGCTACATGACAGTGAGTTTTAACGATTAAGTAAATATTTATGTGATACCAAAGGCTATGTTCTACATGTTGTACTCACACAATACATTAAAGAAAATTTCTGTTCAAAACAGGAAAGAGGAAACAGCAATTAATTCCCCGAGAAAGATTAGTCTGAACTATCTGTGTCTTCCCAGAGAGCCACATGATGTGAAGCAGAAACGTCTAGAAGGAGAGGTTTGGAATTGTCCACATATGTTATTCTTTGTGTAATCTAATCAGAAGAGCACTGGTGGCATTTCAAGATTAGCATCTCAAATTTACTACAAATCATGTTCTTCTTTCTCATCTTTCCTTTCCGAATGACCTGCTCTGCATTCATGGCAGGGCATAACTCTTGTCCACTTAATTAAAATGAAGCTTAAGCTAGTTTGTGCTTTGTTAGGGAAAAAAAAAACAAGTGAAACATTTGGACACTTGACAGGGTAGAGAGAGTAGCACTAGGGTAAACTGAGGTCAAACACAGTGGTGGTAGGACAACTGGATGGTCACTGAGGGAAGGCACCTCACGGAGAAAAGGAGGGCAGCCCCCCAGTCCCACCACTCAGGCTCTGGTGTACATGGGGACTTGGAGAACCACTGGAGAACAATGATCATCCTTAAGTAGGAAGTCTCGTTGCTCCCTGCCTATCCGCATTCATTCATTCCCTCCCTCCTCCATCCATTCAAAATTAAACACTGGAGTTACACTGAAACTACCACATGCTTCTGGGACCCAGGAAAAGTCACTGCTTGCCTGGAGAAAAACCGCAGAGCAAAATCCCTTCAGGCAGACCTGTTAAATGCTCAGAGAGCCTTCTCATCCTGGGAAATCAGCCAAGTGGGGCACCAGCCAAGGGTGGGGCCAGAGTCCTCGCTGGTGCCAGTGATGGTCCTGTGATTCATATCACAGGAAACTGAGCTGTTGCTGAATTACTGGGCATCTAAGCCCCGAGGACCTCATGTCCATGATGTCATGTACATGGTCCATGTTTCTAAAATGCTCTATTAAAAAACGCCTGTGAGGGAGCAGTGGCAGAAGTCTTAGCAGGACGTCTGTCTGTTCCCAGCATGAAGAGAGGGGAGTGTCAACACCAAGTGAAGGGTGGCAACTCCCTTTCCAAATACATTACAAGCTTCTTAACGCCAAGGCAGGCAGGCCAAAAAGGTTATGGGATTATTTACTGAAAAACCCACATCTATCAGTACTGTTGCTATCAGCTGTTCCACAACATCCAGTCAATGGCAGGCAGGATTCAGAAAGGTTCATGAAGAGTGAGCTAAAAATCACACCCTTTAATATCAAGTGGTCCCTTTACCATCTCATCCCACAGATCTCCACAGACCTTCTCCCAGCATCCACAGTTCAGTTCAGTTCACTTCAGTCACTCAATCGTGTCTGACTCTTTGCAACCCCATGAATCGCAGCATGCCAGGCCTCCCTGTTCATCACCAACTCCCAGAGTTCACTCAGACTCACGTCCATTGAGTCTGTGATGCCATCCAGCCATCTCATCCTCGGTCGTCCCCTTCTCCTCCTGCCCCCAATCCCTCCCAGCATCAGAGTCTTTTCCAATGAGTCAACTCTTCGCATGAGGTGGCCAAAGTACTGGAGCTTCAGTTTTAGCATCATTCTTTCCAAAGAAATCCCAGGGTTGATCTCCTTGCAATCCAACGGACTGTCAAGAGTCTTCTCCAACACCACAGTTCAAAAGCATCAATTCTTTGGCGCTCAGCCTTCTTTATGGTCCAACTCTCACATCCATACATGACCACAGGAAACACCATAGGCTTGACTAGACGGACCTTCATCGGCAAAGTAATGTCTCTGCTTTTGAATATACTATCTAGGTTGGTCATAACTTTTCTTCCAAGGAGTAAGCGTCTTTTAATTTCATGGCTGCAGTCACCATCTGCAGTGATTTTGGAGCCCAAAAAAATAAAGTCTGACATTGTTTCTACTGTTTCCCCATCTATTTCCCATGAAGTGAACAGACCTCCTCAAAACTAAGTATGTGCACAGTTACCCAAATTACCACGACAGACTCACCTGTTTATTTTCCCCAAACTCCTCTGTTTGCTAAGGTAGTTGCATACTGTTGCTAACACTTTAAAGTTAAAATTAAAAAGAAAAACCATAGCCTTTCCCAGAGAGATCTTAAGTCCTGAGCAGGATTCCAAGGAAGATAGCCAGGTGGGTCTTTATCAGACTACCTGAGAAAGAAGTCAAGTTTCAGGGAGTCAGAAGATAAAATAAAAAAAAACAACAGGCAATGAAAGACTTGTTAAGACAAAGGAGCTGGCGAAAAAAGATAAAAAGAAATAAGGATGATTATTAAGTCATGATGTCCAGGCTGGTGATTGGCCAAATGAACCCCATACCTTCCCAGAAAGCAGATGAGTTTGTCTTACTCTCTGCATCCCTTCCTCCACACTGACCTTCCTTCCACTCTCCCTCCAAGCTAGTTTCCAGAGCAGGGTATGGGGGGGTACACCTTCCTTAGGAAGCTTACCAGAGGTTAAAAAAACCCTATTTCATCCTATAGGTATAGCTATCAGGGCTATCAGGCCTTGGGCAGCCACAAGATCAAACCAATCAATCCTAAATAAAATCAACTCTGAATAGTCATTGAAAGGGCTGATGCTGAAGCTGAAGCTCCAATACTTTAGCCACCTGATGCAAAGAGCTGCTGCTGCTGCTGCTAAGTTGCTTCAGTCGTGTCCAACTCTGTCCATAGATGGTAGCCCATTAGGCTCCCTCGTCCCTGGGATTCTCTAGGCAAGAACACTGGAGTGGGTTGCCATTTCCTTCTCCAATGCATGAAAGTGAAAAGTGAAAGTGAAGTCGCTCAGTCTTGTCTGACTCTGTGCGACCCCATGGACTGCAGCCTACCAGGCTCCTCCGCCCATGGGATTTTCCAGGCAAGAGTACTGGAGTGGGTTGCCATTGCTTTCTCCAAGGATGCAAAGAGCTAACTCAAGGGAAAAATCCTCATGCTGCAAAAGATTGAGGGCAGGAGGAGAAGGGGATGACAGAGGATAAGATGGTTGGATGGCATCATTGACTCAATGGACATGAGTTTAAGCAAACTCCAGGAGACAGTTAGGGGCAGGGAAGCCTGGCGTTCTGCAGTCCATGGGGTTGCAGAGTCAGACACGACTTAGCAAGTGAACAACAATCAAGAGCATAGGGCCCATAGAACTTATATCTTTCCCCTTGGCTTCAAAAACTTGCTTAAACTTTTTCTGATAAGTTTTATGTTCCACCGAGATAGTGATCACAACTGTGTAGAAAGAAGGATAAGGAGGTCAAAAAAATAATGCTTTTAATAACTGAAAACAAAGGCAGAATCCAGCCCTGTGCCCCTTCAAGGTTCACAGGCTCTGATTACACACACACACACACACACACACACACACACACAGAGACACACACACGGTGTGACCCACCCCCTGCTGCTGGCATCTCTTTCAATACAGGGGACACTGCAGTCTGGAAAAACCATGACATTCCCAGGATTGCTTCTTAGGGCCTTGGAAACTCCTGTCTCTCCATAATCTGTCATCCATAGTGATAGGAGAACGTTGTGGAAAGAACAGCCACTATGTGAGAAGGAAAATGTATTTCTAATAGCCCTACAAAACAACAGAGACATCTGCTAAATTTGGAGTCTCATATCTAGAAACTCCTATACACAGAAAATTAAAACCATCAAAAATAAAAGATGGGGGTAGGGGCAAGGGAAATTCTTTTTTAAATTTCCAGTTTAATGAGACTAAGGAAATAGTCTAAGGCCTCAAATGCTTAAGGGAGATCCAGTCAGCTTGGGTCTTAGTGCTAACGAAGTACAAGAGGAGATCAAATTCCCCAAGTGAGTAAGTTATCTCTGTCCAGAGGGAAAATATTACCAGTCACAGACCCTGCCTTGAATCTCAGCAAGCTTCTTGCAGATATACATTCTTGGTTACCAGGACTCTCAGGAAGAAATATTGATACTTACAGCTACTATAGATCAATTTCTCTCTGAAAAACCCAGCTCCCATCCTAGACCTTACGACCTCAGGGCAGCCCAGAGCCACGTCTTTAGTTACAAAAGAGGGCACTTTCCTAATCTGGAAATCTGGGCCCTGAACACAGTGTAGTCACCGGCCTGCCCTTTCAGGAGGTCTTGTTTTTACAGGGCTAGTCAACACAGGTTAAGCTAAGGTTAAGATCGACCACAGACTTAAGAGTCTCAAGAATCCTGAGAAGTGGATGAGCACTGCTCCAGCCAAAGCACGTCTCTGCCACATCTTAGCCGTGCTTGTGAGCCTGACTATCCCTAGTAGATGTGAGACGTCCAAGAGAAGAGAAGTGAAATGCTTCTAGAGGAAAGATTTGAAACTTCATTTTCTGGGAGGAAAAAAAAAAGAAAGGATTGAATGAGAGGTGTGGTGGCCAATCTCCAAGATGGCCCTCGGGATCCGTGCCTCCTGGACTCACACCTCTGGGCAGGCCCCTCCTACAACGACTAGAGTTGCCCTGCTACTCGTGGAACCAGAGACTTTGCAGAAATGACAAAAGGGGAACTGCTGAGGCTAGGTCATGAAAGACACTGCAGCTTCCACCTTGTTCACTCTTGGCTCTCTCTTGGAAAGCCAGCTTCTGTGTCCTGGTACACAAGCAGCCTTCTGCAGAGGTCCATTTTGGTGGAAACTGACTGGGAGAGACCTTCTCTGTCAGTCAACACTGACTCATGAGCCCTGAATGTCAGCCATCTTGGAACTGGATCCTCCAGGCCCAGTTGAGCTTTTTTGCTCAGCCAGAACCCTAGCCAACAATCCTGACTGCAACCTCATGAGAGACTATAGGTTAGGACCATCCAGCTAAAGCTGCTCCTGAATTCCTAAACCACAGAAGAGTATGGGATGATACTCTTTCTTATTGTCTTAAGCTGATAAATTTATGAAAATTTGTTACTCAGCAATAGATATCTATAATTCAGGAGGTAATAGATAAACCAAGCAGGAAGAGACTTAGGGTAAACATTGGAAGAAAAATGTTTTCACTGTGACAATTGTTCATTCACTTGGCCAATATTTACTGAGCACCTCCAGGGTGCTAGGTACCAGGCCTCTGAATTATACATTTATCCCTCCTCTGGAGAGGGACAAAGGAAAACAAACACTGGTTATATTAAAAGCATGATCACATGGATCCCAGTGCCTATGAAAAAGTGAGTTAGGCTGACCTGGCTCCTGAGAGCTGGAAATTCAGAGATAGTGGTGTCCTAAAAAACAAATGATCCCTGCCACTTTGAGCTCCACCGTGTCAGCTTTTATCTTAAGCGTGAGGCTTTAAGCCCTGTTAAAACACAGATCCTCTGGGAGGGCCATTATGAGTTTAGTGTGGATGAATTTCAGATTCTTTTTTTAGAGGTTGTACTGGGAAGGTAAAAAAAAAATCATGTAGCTCCTGCAGGGAGAGTGGTGTGCCTATGAAAAAGTGAGTGAGGCTGACCTGGCTCCTGAGAGCTGGGAATTCAGAGATAGTGGTGTCCTAAAAAACAAATGATCCCTGCCACTTTGAGCTCCACCGTGTCAGCTTTTATCTTAAGCTTGAGGCTTTAAGCCCTGTTAAAACACAGATCCTCTGGGAGGGCCATTATGAGCTTAGTGTGGATGAATTTCAGATTCTTTTTTAGAGGTTGTACTGGAAAGGTAGAAAAAAAATCATGTAGCTCCTGCAGGGAGAGTGGTGTTAGGAGATAAATTTTGGAAATTTTACATTCTAAAGTAAAGACAAATTCCATTTGTAAACAAATCTAGTAATAGAAATAATAGGTACCATTTACCATACAGTGTGTGATTAAAACATATCTTTGTTTCTTGAAGAGAGACTACCTGATCGGTATTATTCTCCCCATTATGCAAATGAGGAAGCTGGGGCTAAATAAATCTAGGTGACTCACCCAGGGATACACCTTACTAAGTGGTAGAACCTGATTTTGTACCAAGAATTGTCTTCCTCCAGAGTTCACTGCTTCCCGACCATACTACATACATTAAAGAATACAAAATGACCATTTTCTACCCTTTTCTTCCTATATAGGAACTGGAAAAAAAACACTCAAGAAATTCAAGCATGCTGTTTCTATTATTCTAACAAGTAGTTTACAGATTTTCTAAAAAATGAACTTTGCTCCTCTAATGCTGGAAATGAAAAAACTGTGTGAAAAAATTAATAGCAGACTGGAAGGAGAGAGGCCCATTTCTTTCACATGAATGTAGGGTTTGATAAGTTCTGAAAGTTGTTTTGGAAACCAGACGTCTGGCAAAGCAGCGGAAAATGAAAACTCACAGAGATGTGGCACTCTCATCACACAGCACACACACCGGGGGAGCTCAGGGGAGAGGCAAGAATGCGACCATAATCCACACTTTGCTGATGTGTACCACTTCCAGGCACTTCCTACAGAACCGTGAAAGGCAGGAGGAGACATGAGGTATGATGCAGGAACAGATTTATTCATCACACAGGCCACAACCTCCCAGAACAAAAAGTTTCTATCTGCTCAAGCCAAGCAGGGAAGAAAGCTTTCGGTCAAGATGTTTCCTAAACCTGCCCCAAGCCAGCTTGTGGTTAGCAGGGACACTGGGCCTTGAAGGAAAAGTCACTTTTTCCTCTTCTTCAGGTCAGTCCCCTCTTCACTCCTGAAGCTACAAAGATGAAAATTAACGCTGCTGGTGTGTTTTTTTTTTTTTTTTAAATAAACATTATCCTCTGTCTCCAAAGAGCAGTAAGCAAAGGCCCAGACCAAACTAGAAAATTAGAAGTGAGAAGCTAAAATAGTGTGTGTGTTTAAGGTAGAAGGATTAAAATGACGCTAGAACATTATAACTTCGGCTCCTTCGAATCACTTTCCTGAGAAAAAAAGACTGCAGTGTTGAAGAGACAAGGCATCCTTCCTTTATTCTGGAGCTACTCTGGTCTCTCTGCTGAGCAGCCTGGCCCAAATGATTTATTAAAAAGGAGAGCTCTTATTGCATCTACTGCTGAATGGGTAGAACAGGACAACACTTTTCTTCTGGTACTGGGGAAACTTGGGGCTTTTTATAAGATCTTACAATATCCTTCCCCCCCCCTTATTTGCAGCTTAAGAGGATAGCCATTTGATTTCTGGGTGACAGTGATCTGCAACTCGGTAAATCATTAACTAGAACTTCTGGTTGATTCTCAATCTATCAACCTGAATTGTACACCTATTAAGACTCCTGACTTGGCTCTTTCTCACGTTGACGCTCTGCTTGAAATCCTCTCTGTGCTTAGTCACTCAGTTGTGTCCAACTCTTTACAATCCTATGGGCTGTAGCCCGCCAGGTTCCTCTGTCCATGGGGATTCTCCAGACAAGAATACTGGAGTAGGTTGCTATCCCTGTTCCAGGGGATCTTCCCAACTCAAGGATTGAACCCAGGTCTCCGATATTGTAGCTGGATTCTTTACCATCTGACCCACCTAGAAAGCCCATGAATACTGGAGTAGGTAGCCTATCCCTTCTCCAGGGGATCTTTCCGACTCAGGAATTGGACAGGAGTCTCTTGTATGGCAGGTGGATTATTCGCCAGCTGAGCTACCAGAGAAAGCTTTCTAGGTATCAGAAGTGGTTTCTCACTCCTCAAGGGGAGGAGTATGATATTGCAGTATGATGGCAAAGGAGTTCAGAAAAATGTTTTAAAGGCCAGAATAAATGGATAAAAGGTCCTTCTCTCTTTCAGAAAAGAGCCAGTCAATGGTCATTGTCAGAAAATAGCCACAGTTTCTTATCAATTCTGAATTAGAAAAAGAAAACCCTAAATTAAGTTCATTAGCACAATTCCATCACTATTTTCTTCTAAACAACCTAAATGTTGACGTCTTCACCTTTGCATAGTTTCAAACTCCACCATGTACCAGAAATGTTTGGAGGGCTTGATGAAACACACACTACTGGACCCATTTCCAGTTTCTAATTCAGCAAGTTTGGGGAGGGGCTGAGAATTTCATTTCTATCAAGTTCACAGGTGATCCTAATGTTGCTGATCCAGGACCAAATTCTGAGAACAGTCTGGACAACATTATCCCTTACCTGAATCAACCAAGAGTGATAGACTTATTTTTTCAAAATAACTTAAGGCCTGGCTTAGGATGTAGAAAAAAATAGAAAGACCATCACTTCCGCCATTACAACAAAAAAACAGACAACTAGATCAATGGATCAGAATAGAATCCAGAAATCAGCCCACATATATGTCTAAAATTGATTTTCAATAAGGGAGAAAAGCAATTCAAAGGAAAAATTATAGTCTTTTCAACATGTGATCCTGGAACAATTGAATATCCATATGCAAAAAAATAAGGTTGGGGCTTCCCAGGTGGCTCAGATGGTAAAGAATCTGCCTGCAATGCAGGAGACCCAAGTTTGATCTCTGGGTTGGGAAGATCCCCTGCAGAAGGGAATGGCCACCCACTCCAGTTTTCTTGCCTGGAGAATTCCATGGACAGAGGAGTCTGGTGGGCTATAGTCCACGGAGTCTCAAAGAGTTAGACACAACTTGCATCTTGTACAAAAATTACCTCGGAATACGTAATAGAAGAATATGTGAAACCTAAACATTGGAGAAAGTTTTCATGACCTCGAAGTTAGATAGAGCTTTACTGGCTATGACTGAAAGTACAGTTCATAAAAGATGGATAAACTGAACATCAAGATTAATAACTGCTATTAGGGTTGCCATTTCCTTCTCCAATCCATGAAAGTGAAAAGTGAAAGTGAAGTCTCTCAGTCGTGTCCAACTCTTAGCGACCCCATGGACTGCAGCCTACCAGCTCCTCCATCCATGGGATTTTCCAGGCTAGAGTACTGGAGTGGGGTGCCATTGCCTTCTCCGATTTAAAACACATTGTTAATACAATAAAAAGATAAGTCACAAAATGAGGGAAAATATTTGCAAAATACATAGCTGGTAAAGCACTAAATATTTAGAATTTATAGAACTCTCAAAACTCATTTATAAGGAAACAAACCAATTTTTTAAAAATGAGTCAAATATATGAAAGACAGCTCACCAAAAAAGATATATGGATAGTAATTAAGCATGAAAAGATGCTGAACATTAGTTTTAGGAAAATGGAAATTAAAACCACAGTGAAACCACGATATTCCTGTTAGAGTGACAAAACATTAAAATAACAACAACAACAACGTAAAACTTGAAAATATCAAGAGCTGCTGAGTATGCAAACTAACTGGAACTTTCATTACTGGTGTGAAAACAAAATAGTTTCTCCATTTCGGAAAACACTCCAGTTTCTTATAAAATCAAATATATGCTTACCATGCACGATCCAGCGGTCCCATCCCTAGGTATCTACTCAAATGAAACGAAAACTTATACTCACACAAAAACCTATATTCGAATATCTTTAGCAGCTTTATTTGTAATCATCAAAAACTGGAAATAATCCATAAGTACTTAAACTGGGGGATGAGTAAACAAATTGGTTTACATCCATACAGTGGAATTCTATTCAGCAAAGGAAGGAATTATTGATGGAATTATTGATTCATCAACATGAATGAATCTCAAACATAACACACTAAAGAAAAAAAATTGTCAAGCCCAAAAGGCTAAATACTGTATGTTCCAACCAAATGACATTCTAGAAAGGGCAAAACTATAGGTGCTAAAAAGGGATCAGTGGTTGCCAGGTGCTTTGGAGGGTGGGGGGTGGGCAGGGTGGTGAGCAAAAAGTTTCACTATGAAATGGAAAGATAATGTGAGAACTTTGAAAGGTGGTGAAACTGTTCTATATTTTGATCACGGTAGAGGTTACCCGACTTATGTATTTGTCAAAACCCACAAAACTATACACTAGAACAAGCAAATTTTACTGTACATAATGGCAACCCACTCCAGTATTTCTGCCTGGAAAATCCCATGGACAGAGGATACTGGCAGGGTATAGTCCAAAGGGTCGCAAATAGTCAGACATGACTGAAGTGACTTAGCACACACCCACGCAATACCTTAATTTATAAAAAACGTGGTGGGGCAGAGGGGAGTAATTAAGAAAGATCTATGAAAGCTTCAGCCCTGTGTCAACAGCTACTAGAGCTACGAAGAACTGCCTTGAGGATGGTTTAGAGCACATCTGCCTGAAGCATTTAACCAGCCTTTACAACTGAGGCCTCAAAGGAGCAGAACAGATTGCAAACCTGAGTCTAAAGAAAGCTGGGGGGTCAAGTACAAACCAGGTCCTCTCTGTCTCTGCCTTCCCTGCTCTGACGACGCGAACCAGGTGGATCTCCTGACTGTTCCCCACAGAAGCACACTTATTCCTCCCAAGCTTCTAATTTCATCAGCCCTCCTGCCTAGGACAGAGCTTTCTCCCCTCTTCTAATCTCAATCTTTCCCACCCTTATAGACCTAAATCTTCCATGAAACTTTCCTTGCCAGAGCAGCATCTTAGGACTTGGAGTCTTTACCATTCAATTTGGTATTCATCCATTAAACATTTAATTATACACTTTGAGTGTTTGATGTAGTGTTCTCATTGTTCCCTCAACTACACTGCTAGCTACTTTAGAAGTAGAATCTCTTAAGATTTCTCCTGAATTCATCTCCCCAACCATCACCTCCAACACCTCTACTGCCTAGTTCAAATTATCATTAATTGAATGAAATGCTGAGGTTATCAACCACAGCAGGCAAGAGAAGCAATATGGTATTAAACACATTGCAACTCATCTGCTCATAGCTCAAAATCCTTGTAAATTCTTCCTTTGCATACAAGGTGATTAAAATGTCTTTTCATAAAATAAAATCCATTCCTGGTTCTAGACAATTTAACAATCCCTAAAGGACCCACAATAGCAAAGTACACACATTTCTTGATGTGTAATTGTTTCCACTGTACTCAATTCCTTTCATAACAGCACATTAAAATGAGGATTGCATTCTTTTCTCTTTTTTTGACAATAATAAAATGAATTCTATACATTGTTTTCTTCTAGAAGTCTTTGGCCAAGCATCTTGAGTTAATAGACCTCCCTCCACAGATGTTTCCAATTTTCATGCATGCTTGTGTTTAAATTAGATAGGCCAATTTAATTAGTCTTTTAATCCTGCAGAACAGTGATGCAAGAAGAACACCATGCTGGGTTACTGCCATCATATTCTGCATCTCAAGTTACATTTCATTATTTGCTCTTTGCTTAGTTTATGGTAAACCACAAATGGAAAATGCAATATTGATAAGAAAATTATTTTTTTCTTCAGAAATATTCCAACTGACTTTTAAATTCTTTTGACTCTGTATTGAATTTTTAGTGATAAGGACACCATCAGCCTCATTTCATTTGGATAGATAGACTCTATTCAATAATATCACAGAGTTATGTGTGTGGGTGAGTTGAAGAATTGTTTTCATCCCTGCCCAGAATCACTGGGGCTGCAGGAAGACCCTGTGACCCTCTGAGGCCCCCTTCAAAGTGAAGGGAGCATTGAAAAGTTTTGGAAAGTTGACAAGACCATCATCCAAGCTCATGATTTTGCCCAAGTCCAGCCCTTTCTAGTTATAGCCTAAAGGTACACGTTTAGGTATTATGCGCAGGCAGACAAAAGAAAATAGACACGCAAATGCTACTATACCAGTGAATATAAAACAAGACCACTAGGCCAGTGGTTGAAAAGCTATAGCCTGCCTCAGAATTCTGGGAGGTTTGTTAAAGCACAGGTTTCTGGGCCCCACCTGGGTTTCTATTCAGGAGCTCTGGGTTGAGAGCTGAGACCATGCATTTCTAACAAACTCCCGGGTGACGCTGATGCTGGGCCATTAGGAGAGGGCACTTTAAGAATCAAAGACTACCCGAATCTATCCATGGTTCTGTGAGTCACCAGAATCAGCAGAGAATTCTGGACTGAGAGACAGGAAATAGTCCCAGAGAAAAGAGGAGCCACAGAGACTTCTTTAATCCATCAGTGCTCTGAACCATCCTTTCATCAAGACAGCCTCAGGTGGCTCCAGGGAGGGAGGCTCCCAAGGTGATTTTGTAATTGAAGTATATTGATTTACAATGTTAGTTTCAGGTATACAGCATAGTGATTTTGGGGGGACAGATTATATTCCACTATAGGCAACTACAAGATATTGAGTATAATTCCCTGTGTTGTCTACTTACATGATGTAGTTTGTATCTTTTAAATCCATCCTCCTAATTTCTCCTTCCCTCTCCCCTCTGGTAAGCATAAGTTTGGTTTCTACGTCTGAGTCTGTTTCTGTTTTGTATATAGGTTCATTTGTGTTATTTTTTTTTTGATTCCACCTATAAGTAATATCTCATAATGGCCATCAGAAAGTCCACAAATAATAATGCCAAGGCATTCTCATAAGCTCTCTTTAGAGCGTTCCCAGGGAGTCTGCAGCCTTCACATCGAGCCTCTGATAGAAAGTTTTAGGGGCAGAACCACTGGGTCAGCATGGAAGTATCTCCTGTGAGTAGGTGACTAACACTAGGGACACGATTGGCCAATGAGCAAATGGAGGGTGAATGGTCGTGTGAAGGATGTAAATTCAAAAGGGAGAATGGCACTGCAATTCCACATCCACCCTTGGAGCACCCATTGTGCCAAGGACCGAGCCCTGCTCTTCCAGGAGCTGAAGGAGGGGCTGAGGGCAATGCACTTCACCCCCAGGAGAGGGCGCTGAAGACCTTGGAGAAGCCCTCATGTATGACTGTGTGTTAGTTGCTCAGGTGAGTCCAACTCTTCGCGACCCTATGGACTGTAGCCCACTAGGCTCCTCTGTCCATGGAATTCTCCAGGCAAGAATATTGGAGTGAGTTGCCATTTCCTTTGCCAAGGGATCTTCCTGACCCACAGATTGAACCTGGGTCTCCTGCCTTTCAGGCAGATTCTTTACCCGCTGAGCCACAGGTAAGTCCATGTGATTAGCTTCTTCCTTTGTTCTTCCAGAGAGAGACCCTGGGGCCCTTCACTTTTAAAACACATAGAGGCCTTGGCCCCACCCCTAGAGACTCCCATCTAAATGGGGACTGGCACTCTACAGGGGATTTTTTTTTTTTAAGTTTCCCAGGTGATCATAACTGGGAATGAAAGCTGAGAATCACTGGTGAACCAGATCTGGGCTTCTTGGCCCAAAAGAAGCCTGTGTTATTCCTTTCCTTGACCTGCATCTGGTGATGAGAGTATTTCTACAACCAAGAGATTTGTTTTATTCCCCAAACCAAAAGTTACAGAAAATGGCATTTCAGTATGTCCCTTTCATTTTTCCAAAAAGGCAAAGGCACTAGGTAAGATTGCAGGGGAGGAGGGGTAGAGCTTCTGTGCCTTATTAGGAAAGTAGAAAGCTACAGGGAATCCATTCACCTACCTAATATGCTGCACTCACATCGGCTGGCAAGTAAGGGTCAGCAGGTACACAAAAATAACTAGACCTAATCCTGAATGACACGTACCCTCAGACTCACCCGGAGAGGCCTGAGATTTGCTGGTGCTCACAGCTTACCCCAGACAACTGATTGACAATCTCTGCGGGTGGGGCCCAGGCCCAGGCACTTTAAAGCCACCAGGGGATTCTAATGTGCAGACAGTAAGGGTAGGTGGTGGGGCCATTAAAAATCAAGAGAGGCCCAGGGGGGCATGGCATTGATCAAGCCAGAGACATGTGACTCAGCAGCTGCCAGTGACCCTGAATGAGCGTTTGGGTTCAATGTTTGTTTTGGGGCCATGACTCAGAATTGGATACTGAAGGGAGGTATTCCAAGAGGAAGAGAGAGGGCAGGGGAGGGAGGGAGAGGGGAAGATGCTACATCCTAATTGAAAAGCGCCCTGAACTGAAAGCCTGGCAAATGGAGAATAAAGTCTTCATTCTGGGGACTTTCCTGGTAGCCAGTGGCTAGGACTCCATGCTCCAAACGCAGGGGGCCCAGGTTTGATCTCTGGTCAAGAAACTAGATCCTGCATGCCACAACCAAGTGTTTGCATGCCACAACCAAGACTGGAGCTCCCACATGCCACAACTAAGACCTGGCACAGCCAAATAAAAATAAATAATAAAAAAATAAAGTCTTGGTTCTGACACTAACCATATACGTACCCCAGGTGAGTCATTTCACTAGCCTTGGCCTCAGATTCTTCCATTGTTACATGGATAGCTGTGTGTTTTCAGGTCCCTTCAGCTTCTGAGATTTTTCCAGGTGTTGTAACAACATCACCTGAGTGTTCAGTAGATATGAGGTTGGACCCCATGGCAAAGGGGAAAAAGAGGCATCAGAGCTGAGTCTCTCCCAGGCAACTGAACGCAAATGCTTAAGTTTGAGGAGAGGTGGCGGAGGGTTATTTTGGAGCCCTCAATTATTTGAGAATTTCATCCTCTCAAACATCACTCAGAGATGTAAAAAAAAAAAAAAAAAAGGCAGCTGACTTGATCTTCCTGTCCAGTTTTCAGGGTGAACTCAGCTTCCTAAGTAAAACAAATTCTCATCCTGAAATCTACAGGTTTATTTGGCTACTGTGTTTTGTCCTGTTAGTTTATAAGCTCCTTGAAGCAGGAACTGGTTATCTAATAGAACCTTCATGTTGTGGGGCACGGCTTAAACAAAGCACTTTCAGTGTTCTTACTTTTTCTACAAAAGTTATGTTCCTGGAAAGCTGTGTGTCAGTGGAATTTCCATCAATCAAACTCAATTTTAAATGTACATTAAGTGCTCCTGTGGTGAGTGCCTTTCAAGAGTGACTTAATTTCTTGGGTAATGCTAATAATTGTACTTAATTCAACTGTTTGGTAAAGGTAAATTTTAACATAGCAATCTTGATATAAAATAGAGATTGTTTTATATACCCTTAATTTGAACCCTTAAGAGGTTTGGGGTGTGTTATAATAAATTCGGCTGTAGCCTATACTCCTTCAGAATATTTGCAGCAAAAGGAGGGGTGTTACATTGGTTTAAACTTTACTGTGCTTCTGTGTGTTGAGCCACTTGCATACACAGAACAGAACAGTGATGACTTGCCTGTGCTTACAAAGGCCCAGGAGCTGCACGGTGCAATGAATTGAGTAGAATCACTGTGGGCTGGGCACTGAGGTCCTTCCTTCTGCTCACCACCAGCCAGCTGTGTACCGTTGATAGAGTCTCTTTCCTTTTCTGGGCTTTCGCTTGCTTATTGCTATGTCAGAAATATTGGACTAGCTGGTTTCTAAAGTTCTCTTAGCTCTGGCATTTTAGGATTTGGGGCTTCTTTGAAGAGTCTGGGGCATCTGAGGTTATCAAATTTTAAGGTCTTAGAACCACTCAGTGCTTTGATTCAGCTTGGCACAAACGTGGAGGCTGAGCTGCAGGAGAACCAAGCTCACTGTGTGCAGTTACACAGGTTGTAGACTACACAAAGTATTCGGGCTTGGCTACACCTGCCCCCACACAGGGTTGTGTTACCTCAGCTGCCTCCCCCAGCCCATCGTGTTAGGCGCTGCATGGTCTAGCCTGGCCCTGGTGACAGCAGGACCTTTAAACCTAAGGGCAAGAAAGCACAAATCTTGTGGTTAAAATCAAAGTCGGGGCAGGCGGGGAGGGCCCATGACCAAAAGGCTATATACCCTTCTGGGCCCACGGGAGGTGTGGCTCAAGTGTGGAGATTATATACACATAAACATCACCCAGTTTCAGCGAGGAAGTCAGGGTAAAGGAGGATTTATGGGAGCCCAAAGACTTGCAAGACAGAGGGACATATTTGGTTGACTAAAATGTTCTTTCGGGTTTTTCCATAAGAGGTTATGGAAAAATCCGAATGAAAGTTCCGGCCAACCCCATATCTAAAGAGATGACTGTGACTGGAAACATTAGTTATTGATCAGTCTTCATGAGACTGTTTCCTAGATGACCTGGTTCCTCCCTAGAGCCCAGTGTTAAAGTTACAAAGAGGAGTGGTTCTCCAAACCTGGATGCTTCTTGGAGTGACCTGTGAAGCTGGTACAGACCTAGAATCCTGAACCACTCCCCAGTCCCCCTGAGCAATGCTTAAAACTTGTAATTTCAGTCAGCAGAAAGAGAACACAGGGGAGAGCCGTTGTCTGAGTATTAGTTGAGGAAGGATTGGAGAATAATTTACAGTCACGATCAAGGGTAGACGATACCAGAAGAAGAGCAGGAACACCATTTAGGGCCTTCTGTCACGGTGGCCAGGTGAACATGGCCCCAGGCAGACAATCTGGGCCACCCAGTGGGCAAAGATAGCCCCCAGAATTAGCCCGGTAGTCTACGGACATTTAATAGGGGGAGCTGAGTTCTCAAGAGGCATTTACGGAACGCCAGTCCTCCCACTTCCCCGTCAGCTGCTACTCCTCTCTGACCACCCGACACCTTAGGCCAACAGGAGTGTGAACCGGGCAGATGGGCAGACACTGTGCTGATCTGCGTCCCACCCCCTCAGCAGGCGTCTCTCCAGCCCTCCACGTGCTTGCAGTAATCTTGCTACTCCATTGCTTATTAGGCACTTGGCCTGGGGCCAAATCAGGCATCTGGTGGTCCCTGGAGAAACTGGGGCAGAGTCCAGAAGAAAGCCTGGTGACGACTCTGAAAGCTGTTTCCCACTTGCCCAGCCGGAGTTCCTATCCCCAGAGAACGATTGCAGTCTGCACCTAGGTCTGTGTGTGCTAAGCTGCCTCAGTCATGTCCAACTCTTTGCAACCCCACGGACTGTAGCCCACAAGGCTCCTCTGTCCATGGGATTCTCCAGGCATAAATCCTGGAGTGGCTTGCCATCTCCTTTTCCAGAGGAGCTTCATGATCCAGGGATCGACATTTTATTTTTAAAATAGGGACTTCCTATAGGTGGTCCAGTGGCTAAGACTTCACACCTCCAATGCAGGGGACCTGGATTCCATCCCTGGTCATGTAGCTAGATCCCTCAATGCAACTAAAGATCCTGAGTGCCACAGCTAAGGCCCAGCACAGCCAATATATATATATATATATATTTTTTTTTTTTTATCTTAAAACATAGGAAAATATTTCTGTCATTTAGATAGAGAAGGATTTATTCATAATGCAAAAAACACAAACTTATGATAAAAATATAATCAAAACATAAAACTGCAAGAAGACACCTGAAATAAATTATAATGACAAGCTAGAGACACACTGAGAAGATATTTGCCACACATAATAGACTCAGATTTGGTAGTTGAGTATGCATCAAAAACTTCTACCATCAAGAAAATGATGACCAACAGTCAGAAAAAAATAATAGCAAAGGATATGAATAGTTTCTTCTCCGGAGACATTCAGCTGTCCATTACAGAATCCTTAAGTAAGTGAAGTCGCTCAGTCGTGTCCAACTCTTTGCGACCCCATGGACTGTAGCCTACCATGCTCCTCCATCCATGGGATTTTCCAGGCAAGAGTACTGGAGTGGGGTGCCATTTCCTTCTCCAGAGGATCTTCCCAACCCAGGGATCAAACCCAGTCTTCCACACTGTAGGCAGACACTTTACCATCTGAACCACCAGGGAAGTCTGTACAGAATCCTTAACCTTACAGATACTCAGGGAAATTCAGATTAAAACAACAATGAGGCACCATGTTTTATTTATTGGTTGGCTAAAATTAAAAATCTGACATTCCTAAGTTTTGAAGAAGAGGTAAAGAAGCAAACTCTTATATACTATCCCAAGGTGGGGCAAATTAATATAACCACGTTGAAGAATAATCTGGCAATAATGAGCTAAGCTGATGATGTACATATCCTGCAACTTAGCAGTTCTTTCCTGAGTACATGTGTGTGCTCAGTTGCTCAGTCATGTCCAACTCTTTGTGACCGCATGGACTGCAGTCGGCCAGGCTCCTCTGTCCATGGGGTTTTTCAGGGAAGAGTACTGGAGTGGGGTGCCATGCCCTCCTCCAGGGGATCCTCATGATCCAGGGATCGAATCTGTGTCTCCTGCATCTCCTGCTTTGGCAGGTAGGTTCTTTACCACTGAGCCACCTAGGAAGCCAAAGTATATGCCCTAGGGAAATCTGCACACATATGTCAAAGAAATTCACACAAAAATGGTCACTGGAACACTGTGGTAGTTTAAAAAAAAAACAAACACAACTAAAAACAGCTTGAATATCTTACTAGTAAGTGAATGAATAAAAACTTTGATACTGTCATACAAGAACTATCATCTGGTAGTTAAAATGAGTGAACTAGGTATGTTAACACAAATATTCAAAACATATTCCCTTAAAAATATTACAAAAGAAAATGTAAATAATGATACCATTTATATAAAATCAAATTTACAAAACAGTTATGGACACACATATATGTCTTTTATACAGACACATACATGCACACACATGAATGGGCTAAACACCAACTTCATCCCAGTGGTTACCTCTGGGAAAGAGGAGCAGCAGAAATCTCCAACTGTATCTCTTGTCTCTAACAGTGAAAAAGATCTGAAGAAAATATTACACTTTTATACTTGCAAACTAGCGGTGTAAGGTTGCCACTAAATTATTCCTGCTTTTTCATGTGTGTTTGAAGCATCTCCAATATCTGTAATGGTTCTGTGTGCCCATGTGCCAGCAAGCATTCATTCTGAATGTGACATTATACCTCAAGGACTTGAACTCAGTCCACTGAATTTGGAGAGGTAACACAGGAACACTTGTGACTGTCCTGCACAGCGCAACTTTACACCAGATGCAATTGACAGATGAACTGCTGTCCAGGCTGGAGTTACTAGCCTGGGATTAGGATGCACACAACAGACACTGACATGTGAGCAATGCCTGAACAGCGTCTAGGATAGGGGTGGGAAAGGGAGTTTCATTACTGCTCGGAGAGAACACTGCCGACCTCACATGTCCACTGTGCTCTTTCTCCTGCTTCTCAGCCATTTTCACATCTCCAAGTTTTATTGCGTAAAACAGACTAGAAAAGGAACAGAAATCTCATTGAAAGGAATGTTGACTGAATAGTCCATCTCCAAAGAAATAATCCTAAAGATATTTTTAGCTCTATAGAAACACTATCATAATCACTACTGCCACAACAATTCTGGAATTATGAATGCCACCATTGCCACAACAAATCTAGAAACATAAATGCCTATCAACTGGAAAATAATTAAATGAGATTTCAAACTGATAGAATACAAATGATAATTATAAAGACTACATAATAAAATGGACAAATGTTTGCTAAAAAGAACATGGAAAAAGTACACTGAAGCTATAATCACATAAAAAGGTGTTTTCAAGTAGCTGAAGAAGCGAAGATAGATAAAAATTAAAATGGCTATGCCAGCATTGTATTATCAACATCATTTTAACCTTTTAATATTTATTCCTTAACTATCTTCTTTGGTAACAGCTTTATGGGGACAGAATGTCCCCGTATTGTGGGTCACTATACCACTGACCTACTTGGAGCAGGTCATCAATGGTCTTTAGTATATTCACAGGTGTGCTACCATTTCTACAGATAATCTTATGACATTCTCATCATGACAAAAAGAACCCCATGTGATAATGTCACATTCAGAATGAATGCTTGCTGGCACAGGGGCACACAGAAACTTTACAGATATTGAAGGGTAAACCATACCCTTTAGCAGGCATTTTGCATTTCCCTCCCTCTTCCCCTGGCAATCACTAATGACATTTCTGTCTCTATGGATTTGCCTCTTCTGGACATGTCATAAAATGGAATCACACTATATGTGGCCTTTTGTGTCTGGCTGCTTTCACTTAGCATAATATTTTAAAGGTTCATCCATATCATAGCACGTATCAGTACCTTATTTCTTTTTATTGCCAAATACTATTCCATTGAATGGATATACCATACTTTATTTCTGTGGTCCTATCTTTACAATACCCTGGAGGAGAGCATGGCAACCACTTCAGTATTCTTGCCTGGAGAATCCCATGGACAGAGGAGCCTGGCGGGCTGCAGTCCATGGGGTCACAAAGAGTCAGACACGACTGAAGTGACTTAGCAAGCATACACATCTTTACAATAAGAACAATGGAGAGAGGTTTGGAGAGTCTTCCTTCTACCCTATTCTAACATGAATTACTTTGGGGGCTGATTGATGACCTTGTGGGAAGTGAATGTCTTATAGAGTCTCGGTCTCCTGGGTGATAACTGGGACTTGGCTGTTGGGTAGGACAGGCCAGACTGGAGGTCTGGATCCAGGGACCAGAGTCTCTAGAGGGGAAAGTTGACATCTGGTGCAATCTGGGAAAAGAGAAAAGGAAGCGAGGTGGGAGGAAAGGGGGTAAAGAGGGAGGGGCTTAGCACAGGTAGGAGGTGCTGGACTGGAGGAAGTTAGGAAGGAGATTGCAGGACAGAGGACAGGCAGAGGGGCTTACAGGCAGCCAGCTTCCCAAGGAAGATCCAGCCACAGGAGGAGTGGCCCAAGCACAGGCCTGGGCTCGAGGGCAGGTCCGGGTACATGGAAAGTCCTGGGACACTGAACAGGAGGCCAGACCCTGGACTTGACTATGGAGTCAGAGGAGCTCTCCGCTGCAGAAGCCCAGTCAAGGTAGAGCTGGGGCTACTCACCCAGGAATTGGAGGCCAGAGAAGGACAGGGGGAAGCAGAACTAAGAGGATGCTGTCCCTTGGATCCTATAGACTGAACCTGGCTTAGGGACTACAGAAGTCAGGCAATGCAAATAGCTAGGAGGAAGGAAGTAATTCAGTCATTGTCATAAGAGCAGGCACCATCAGTCATGCACCAAGCATGGTGATAGGTCGTTGTGTATATTATCAGCAATCCTCACAACCACTCACAAGGAAAGTACCGCTACTGCCCTAATTTTCAGATGAGAAGATCAAAACTTATAGAGCTACAACCATGATACAACAGAAAGTGACAAAGCAGGCTGAGAACCCAAGCCTGATTCCAAAGCCTACCTCTCCAGTTCTGAGGGTGGCACTGCCTATTTGCTGAATCTGCAGCAGAGAAAAGGTCCTGGAGCACTTGGCCACCGCATAATCGACACAAGTTCACTTTGTCATCCATGGTGTATGGATGTTGCCCCCGGAGGGTGGTGAGAGCCAAAGTGTGCAGGGGCAGCATTCTGAACTACTCAAGAAGGTGGTCACAACCCTCCTTCATTTGGACTTTCTCTCCTGGGAAATTCCATGCAGCAAACAAAAGAGGCTGAATCCCACAAATCACAGTGGTACCTTTATCACAAACCATTCTACTGACCTTTAATTCATCATCTCCTCCACAGCACTCCAGTAAGAACCTCTTACAACTATGACTGGATATTTCCCAGGGCACTGGCGTGGATCTCAAAAAGATTAAGGGGCAGTGAGCTCGCAAGAGGACTCCCCCATCTCTCACCATTGTTGACTTTCTTCTTTTAACAAGAGCTTGAGGCTGCTGTTTCTGGGATTAGACAGCTGTGTTCTCCAATCCCTTGCCTTCTCTCTACTCAAGTGAACAGACATCACAGCTGTCCCTGCAAACCCTGTGAAGAGCTGAGCCAGCATGTCCTAGGGTTCTGAGTTGGGTAACTTACAATTCAATTCATTTCCATAAATTTAAATGGAAAATAGATTCAGGTAAAGCGAGCCAGAAGACAAATGAGAAGACAACTAGGCCAAGTGGCCTTCTGCATGGTCAGCCACAGAGTGACTGTGTATGACGCATAGCCAGAGATGATCTGATCAAGGGTCCTGAGGGTGTGGAGCCCAGGGGTGGGCAAGGATGTGAGAGACACAGGGCTCCTTGAGGCTCCTTTGCAGAAGGGTTCTGCAAACTCTGGTCACTTTGATTGATATTCAGTTAACATCCTGTACTCCAGGAGGGCCTCTGTCAACTTCACAATCCATCTTGGCCATGCAGATGAGGGGTTAACAGCAGCCCTAGTTGTTTTGTGTTTACTAATGACTTACATGTGCAGAGTACTTAATTCAGTTCATTTCTGGGCTTATCATCACTGCCATCCAGTTGGCCACACTCATAGGTATAAGTGGCCATTCATGTGGTCTCCTTGAAGAAGAAAAAGCCCTTCACCATATCAGTACCTTATGTCCTACTGTGAGCAAGTCATTCTTTTGAGCACAGGGCCTGGCACATAGTACACGCTCAACCAGTGACAGCTGTGCAGTGTGGACCTCTCAGGTCCTCCTCTGGGACTAGAGTTCTCCCAGAACACACCCTACGCTTAGTGCTCTGGTGTGGTAGTCATTTCCCTGCCCGAGCGACCAACCTCGGGCAGCTGGAGGCCCCTGGGAAGTATACAGGGGGTTGGAAGTGCAGCAGGAAGTGGAAAAACCATTCCTGGGGAGGGAAAGGGCAATGAGAGGGATGGCTGGAAGCAGAAGACCAGCATCCTCACTTTACCGAGTGCCACTTCTGTATCCACCCCAAAGTGGCTTCGTCGGCAGAATGTACCCACCTAATATCCAAGGATTTACAAGTGAAGTCATCTCAGTGGCTTTTTTCTTCTGTAATTAAGTATTCATTTACATAAAGTAGAATGCAGAGATCCTAAGTATCAAGTCAGTGAGTTCTTACAAACTTATACACCAGTGCAGCTACCACCCTGAGTTGAGCTGTTTTTCTGTACTGGTTGCAAGGAGTCCCACACACAGCCCACACATCAGGAATGCCCACTGGGGAGACATGTCCTTCCTCTACAGCCTGATGCCTGTGGCCATCCATAAGATACAAACAAAATAGCGACTAAGAAGCCTAAAAGGAGTAAATAGAACTAGAACAGTGAGGCAGAATGGGGGTGGGTAGAACTGAATCACCAACTCAGTGATTCCATTCTAAAGGCTGTAGTGTCAATGAATCTGGGCAAGAATCTGCAAGCAATGGCCCTTTGGGGGGGGGGGGGTCACGGCGACTGAGCCTTGGAACTGACTCATGACACCTAGGCTCTTCCCACACCCGAGACTCAGTTTTCTCCCCACCATCTCACCACCCTGGAGTAAATCACACCGCTGCTCCATGCCTGAGTCTCCAAACTGTGTAGAATGATGCTCCTGTGGACTGAATGCTCTTTTATGTCTTTTCTGGCTCCAGCAGCTTAGTTTTGTGTCAGTGATCTAGACAGGGCAGTTTCATTGCATGGGGACTCCAAATTCTCCCTTGCTGACTTAACACAGACACAGCCTCTTGGGCAGCTATCTGGTGCCCTCTGCAAACAGGGACTCTTCATGAAGAGGACCCAGGAAAGCAGGTGTGGAGGCTGGGTTTATGCCGAGAGGGTGGGACCCAGCTGACACATTTTCATGCTCTTGTGTCATGTGGTGAGAGCTCTATCTTCCTGGGTCCTCCGCAAGAGTACTTGGGACAGTGGAACTCCAAAGCATTTAAGAAATGAAAAAAAACTCTGGAAAGAAGAAATTCTGGTCTGTGTAACTTCACAGATTTCCAGTTTTTATAGGAAAACTAGTTCTCATCTTGTATGTCTCCGTTGTAACTCATCTGCAAGCCCCAGGTCAAATGCCACATCCTCCTAGGAAACCCCTAGCTAGCAGGGTCCAGGGACAATTCCTGAGACTTCTACTCACAGCCCTCTTCATGTCCATATACCCTGTTTTTTATATATATGTATGTATGTATATATATATTATATATATATATGATTATGGTCCTTTTAATCTTTCATAGACTGGTTAAGTACTTTCTACATGGTAAGTGCAAAAATTTCCCTTTTTTAAAAAAATGGAGGAATAAATAAAGGAGTGTTAAATTTAGGAGAAACTGAATGATGTCCTTTAACAAAGGAATTGTCCACCTATAATAAAAGTAGACAAGTAGAAAATTACCTACAATGAGCTCTTAAATCCTTCTGAATCTTCACTGCTGTGTCCTAACTCATGGGATGCAATTATTCTCTTTGGCTAAAATGATTTGTCAATTTACAAAATACTACAAAAGGTGAAAGATTATCTGAAATAAATCATTGCAAGTATTTGTGTAGCTCTTTTATCACTACCTACTCCAGTATTCTTGCCTGGAGAATTCCATGGACAGAGTAGGCTACAGTCCATGGGGTCACAAAGAATCAGACACGACAGACATCTATAAAAAAAGAAAGGGACAGCAGCAGGCTTCCAGGGAGGGGAACTGAGAGGTCACACAACTTTTATTTCACTCTCTAAAGCACTCTTCCATATTATTCAGTCTTTTCCTATAAGCACATGCAGTATTTATGATTTAAATAATGTTTAATCAAGACTGAAGTTGACAGAGAGTTTTGACATCAATACACTCATTTAATTATGTGTGTATTATAATACATACAATGCATTTTATTGTCAAAAAATTGAATCTTAAGGAGATTGAATGACTTGCCCAAGAATTAATTGTAGAATCAGAAAACAGCGTGCTTCTGTAACAAAGCACAGGAAGAAGGGAATTCATAATCTACTCACGTGCTAAGCCTTTCTATGAGGACCTCATCATCAGGCCAACATAATTTACTAAGCTCATGGCCTGTGCCAGTCCCTGTCAGTCCCCTCCTGAGACTGTATCAGGAGCTTTCACATCACAAAGGCTGCCTGTTCCTCCATATATGACATATACATAAAATGTACATAAGACTCATTCAGTTATAGCACCCAAATGGATTCTAAGAAGGAAATGTTGCTAAGTTGTTATTTTCATTCTCACCTGTACAGTTTGGAAACCATCAACCAAATGATGCTATCATGGTTATCATCCCGCCACATGTTGATCTTTTCCAGGCATCTCAGGGTTTACTCAGATAGGCACTGTCTTTGGCCAAAATGTTTCTTTAATTGGTGTCTTTGGAACTTAACACAACGATTCATTCTGTCAATGTTTAACAGATAGAAATAGAATCCTTACTGGATTTGCCTCAGATGAAAAGAAAAAGTAAAAAATATTTGTTTTTAATGCCTGGCTCCTATATTTCTCTCTCTAAGCAAGAGTGCTTACCCTCCACGGACTAAGCTAGGGTGTCATGCCACAAGAAGAAGTGGCAAATTCAAAACAGCAATTAGGTTTGCTTTCTAAGAGTTTGCTTTGATAGCTATTTGGAAAGACAGACCCCACTGAGCCAGAACTTCCAGCTAACCACAGCAGCCTCTTGCCTGAACCTCCTGTTTTAATCACTGCAGAAGAGGTTTCAACCCCTCCAGCAATGGGGTTTTTCATCCCCAAGAATAATCTCCCCATAATCAGTAAATTTATCACTTTCTTAGCCACAGTGTGCCAGGAAAGGCTGTCATATCATAAAGGCCCAGGGCTCAAGTGAATCTTAAAGGTTGTCCAGCTCAGTAGCTTTCCATCACTTGAAATCCCTCTAGGCTCCCCCAGTGCATGCTTGACTGCCTGATGACCAGGGAGCTACTCCAGAATAAGTGACTTAAGCTCCCCTGATCCTCAGTCCCTTACAGATAGAACTATGCTGGCTGAATCTTCCCTTCTCTCTCCCTTTTTAATTCAACCACCCTTCAAGGCCCAGCAGAAGTCCTACTTCTTCCTCAGACTCCTCCCACTGACCTCTGTCCCCCCCTTTCCTCAAATGCTGCTCCGTCATGAACACCTGCCAGTGCCTGGTTGACAGAGGTCTGTATTATCTCCCCATCCAGATATTAAGTGTCTCAAGGCTGGAGACCATGAGTTTGCCTCTCACCTGCCCTCATGCACCTGACCTGCAGATGACTATACTGATGGTGTTGAGTGTGCAGAAGATATCCTGGTCACAAAGTTTCAGTGTGCACACCCTGGACACTAACTTCCGAAGGTTCGGGTCTGAGGCCAGCCATCAAAAGGGGTTAAGTTAGACAGCGAGTGGCCAGTAGTGCGTTTTCAAGGGAAAAATCATGCTACTGCTTCCCCTTGGGAATAGGTGTCTATTAAGTTTATTAGTCAAAAGGTGCACTGTGTTTGAGACCGTGTGGTGCGTTCGTATGTGCATGCGAGTTGGGGGGAAGCATGGGAGTGTCTGTGTTTGTGAACGAATGCAGTTGGTAGTGAGTGTGTACAGGAGTGAGCAGGAAGTGAAGGTAGGGTGTATGTATGACATGCATGTGGTATGCTGGTGTAGTAAATATGAGTAATGTGTGTGTGTCGATACAATCAGGTGTCAGGTGAGTGTGATTACATGTGTGAGTGTACACAGGTACACTGTGTGTATATCTTGGGTGAGTGCATGAGTGTGCATGCACAAGTGTTTGTACATGGCCCTGGACACAAGTAACCACCTTCACTTTTGCTCTGATTAACATGCTCTCTGCTTCTTCCATTCCTTGGATCTATTTGGATCGACTAAGCCAAAGGTTTCCAAGTATTTTGACTGTAAGTATAGGTAAAAACTTTCTAACATATAGGCTTATTTTCTTATAGATTATGAACATGTAGTACTGGCAGTCTATATGCTGAGTATTAAAATGCAATCATTCTTTTGTTTCTTAGGTAAGAAAATAGATGCAAACGGAAGTGCTCTTGTTTGTTTCCTATTTCCTAGTGGCTCACACGATCCGAGTGTGAGCCGTAAGCAGGTTCTACTTCAGATGCCATGCCCCTAAACCATATGACCCCTAATCCTACTTCTTACCTCTCCCCTAGATACACACACATACACTCACACAGTCACACTCTCACATACCTCCTGATGAGGGTTAACATTGGATTATTCAAAGCAAATGCCAGGGGATGGGCTGGAATGGAGTCTGTGTTCATCTGTACGTGAAGACAATCTCCAACTGGCACTGCTGATGCCAGTTTCTAAGAGCCATCACGAGAGGGACAAAAGGCAGCAGCCAGGAAGATGCAGAGGTAAGCTCTAGAGCAGGAAATCAACTGAGCAAGGAGACTCTTTGAGGTTATATGGGGGCAAGTGGGTGTGTGGGTGCCTGTTTTCTGAATGTACTTGCCAGCCCAGCATGGTGAGGGGATGCGTTACACCCACATCTCAGAAATGACAGCGGATTCCCACAACAATTTACAGCAAGCATGACTTAACAGTGCATTAGCTAACGGCTGCTGGAATCACTTAAGCAAAACACTTTTTTTTTTTTAAGTCAATGCATTTTTCTCTTAATGACACAGAGTTGGAAATGTCTCTGAAAGCCTTAGTAATCTAATGAAAGAGTGCTCAGATGCTAGTCTCCAGGACAGTAGGGCATAAAATGATGACAGAGCAGCAAAAAGGCCAGCTCCAGGGCCTGAGCACCTGATAATAGGGCTGCTTGTGAGGGAATGTAAATGGTGAGTTCTGAGGAAGGCATGGTGCTGGCTTTAACAAGCCTGTCTCCTGTCTGTCACTACTGGGGTGCTACCAAGATAAACTCTGAGGATGTTTAATAATAACATTTCACATTTCCATCAAATTGCTCTTTCTTCAGACTAATACCCATTTCTTTTACTAAGGACCCACAGTGACCATAAGAAGGAGGCTCAGAGGAGTATGATGTATAGAGGTCTGTTTTCACTTGCTTTTTTTTTTTGACATTTTCCAGGAGAAGAAATCACTTGGTGAGTGACAGGCCAGCACCTCCTCCGCCCTGGCAGGATGCTCTGGGCTGGCTCTCCCTGGGGTTGGATGAGGTTGGAGCCAGTGGGGAATTAGCCCACTGCGCTGGATTCCTGAGTGCTGACTCAGCCACAGAACTTCAAGAGCAGAGCTGCAAGCAGCGGTCCACGCAGTGCCCACCACGCCTAGCTGGAAAGAGGACCAGTCTCTGCCTGGAGGTTTACAACACCATGTATCATGCATGGGGCTGATGCTTCTGAGACAGTAAACGAGTGAGAAAGAAAAGTGTCATGATTATACACATATACATTTAAGCAGTTGAAGCAAATGTGTACATTTGTTCCTTTTGTTCCAAAAGTTGCTGAATAAAGCACGACACAATGCATTTATGGTCAAATAATCAAGAAACAGCCAAGTTTAGGCAAAAGAAAAGGGGGTCCTAAGTTAGAAAAGAATGAAACTGAAGGCCAGAAAGAGTTTGCTCCCTGAATAAATGGCTTTTGTAAGGATTGACAACGGTGAGAGGGGTAGGTACCAAAATATTAAACAGAGATGCAGAGGTCAGTCATAAAAACATGAGAAACTCAGGACAGGTATACGGAGCAGAAAGGGAGAACACAGGTTCCACTTCACCCAGAAGTGTCCTGGAATCTGCCTGTTTTCCCAGAGTCATTGTGAATAGCACCACCTCTCACTCTCAACTGTGTCCTTCCTTGGAGGATAAACTACTCATCCTGGTTCTCAAGAGCCCACAGGATACACTGAACTGCCAGACAGCACCTTCTTTGGCCAAGCCACCTACAATGGTGTCTACCTTTGTAATCCTCTCCAAGGGGCTGAAAATCTCCCTCGCAGCCTGCCCTGAGGTAGGCAAAGATCCTGTTTCCTTCTGAGCGGATGGTTATCGTATGAGGTTCCGGCTCTTCACTCCTGGGGCCACACTGGCTCCTGATGGCACTAGAGGAATAGGGCAGAGATGCGGGGAGGGAGGTGAGGAGTAGAGAGAGTAGAGGTGAGAAGGGAGGGAGACAGTGAAAATCTGGGGGCTGGAACCCTAGGAGGGACATGGCTGGAGCTCACTGTCACCATGGGGAAGCCAGCAAGGGCTGGGGGAGAGACAGGGCCCAGGGAGACCTGTTTTCTGCTCCAGATCCTGCAGCCTTTTGCTAAAGCTGTTTTCTCATTTCCAAGTAAGAGTTAATAACATCTATTTCCAAAGTCCATGCGACCTTTACAAATAATCATTTTAAAGCATCAGGCACACAGTAAGCACTCAAGGAATGATGTGTACCTAAGAGCGTTTTTCCTAAAATCAAACCACCTAAAACAGGGGACTATCGAGTGTTAGCCCCTATTCCATAAGACTGTGGCTTAGATCGCCTCAGGCAGAGACATGTGGGATATTTCTGGGTATTCTGCAGATGACCTCAGTGGTGGGCCAAGGAACAGGGCTGTGCTGGGCACCAAGACGTCTACTGCCCACCCCCAGCTATTTTTATTGCGTCACTACCACACACTTACACACACAAAGAAAAAAAATTAAGGCAGATTTCAAAAAGCGAATGGAATTTGGATCTTTTCTTCCCAAAGGGAATCCCATTGCTCATCCCTTGGGGCCTCAGTCCCCAACCTTTTTGGCACCAGGGATCAATTTCGTGGACGACAATTTTTCCATGGACTGGGGGCAGGGCGGAGTAGGGTGGCAGACGGTTTCGGGATGATTCAAGTGCATTACATTTATTGAGCACTTTATTTCTATTATTATTCTATCAGATCCACCTCAGATATTAGATCCTGGGGGCTGGAGAACCCTGCTGTAGGGAGCACATCTCTTCTTCTGTATCACTGCCCAAAGGATCCATAAAAGAAAGTCCAAGCACCTGTAGGACTCAAAATATAAGCACCAGAAACCTTGTACCTGTACTGGGCCCTGGCCTCCATGCTGGAGATTCGCTAGCTCAGCCCCACTGATTGATTAATAGCCTGAAAGTAGAAAAAGGACAGTCAGAGCTATAGCTTTTGTTTCTATTCCTTTTGATAAAATCATGTACCAGTAAGAGGCTGTGGGTTGGAGGAAGTCTCCAAGAACTGGGAGGGGGCACTGATTACACCTGCAGAAAATCTGTGGGCTCCATAAACCACGTCTTGTAACTTAAGTTGAATAAGACCATAGGATGTTTAACTGTTAATAACAGCAATAAAAATAACGTTTTAAAGTAAGAACAATAGTAGCCTGAAACTAACACAACATTGTAAACAACTATACTTCAATTAAAAAGCTCTAAAAAACAAATCTCAACTTGGCAACACTATGACCAAGTCACGACTATAATAAAATCACATAATTTTCCATAAGAATCAACATGTTCACTAAATTAACTACAATAATTTTTTGAAAAACTAACAGAAATAAACAATTGAAGATTATGGAAAACATTTGTTTCAAGGTGGATCAGAGGCTGCCTGCTGCCTTCTCTGGCCTTGGGCAAAGGAAAAGCTGGTCGTATTTTTCCAACCGCCCACCATGGCCACACGGGGGCGTGCGAGTCAACGAATGATCTGGGCTTCCCACAGGCTTCCTCTCCGGAAAGAAACAACTCAGGAGGAGGAGGACATCGGTGAGCAGAGAAACCTACTGGCTAATTCCTTGCTTGGCCCACTTCCGCCAAGGCAGTGACTCAGGCTCATTGCCCCCGAGTGTTTCAGAACAGTGTGGGTGCCTACACAAAAGGTTTCCCCCGTCTTCAAGGCACTTTCCTAGCACCGTGGCCTGGGGCACTGGTTCTTGTTGTTACACCCCAGGAGCGGGGTGGGGTGAGAAGAATTTAATTAATAAATGAAATCCACTCATAAAATAACCACCTGACCCGCCACCGGAGGGAGCAGATGAATACCCCCAAAGGAGAGTCTTAGGGGGTGGGGGGCACTGGGTGGGAGTGGGGATGTGGAACAACAGACTGTCAATATGAACTGAGAATCTTTTTAAAGCTTTATTATCTGTCCCTTTCCCCACTTCAGGATCCTACTGTTTTTCCCTCCCACGCATAATTCAACAGATTTTATTAGCAATTTATCTTCAATGACTCTTTCCAATACATTCAACTTAGTTTTCATAGAAACATTTTCTTTTCATGCTCTAATTTCATTAGATTAACTGTGATTGGATCAAAATTATGTAATTAGAAGAAAAACAACAAACACAAGTGACTTTTGATAAGTATACAACTGAAAGGATGGAGACAGGCCACTGAGCCACTGAGGAGAGTCTTCAAGTGTGCTTAGGGTGTCAGAGGAATGGGAGGCAGAGTGAGTTTGGCAAGTCTGTAGAGGGGAAGTGGTTTAAGAGAATGCCTCCTAACCTTTGGTGAAAAGGTCTGAAAAGCTGCAGACTCGGCGTTTATAACATGGCCAGATTTGCTAGATAGACACGCACCACTTCAGAAGCACATCTGATGTCCAAGCAAGGAATACCTTCACCAGTGTAGGCTTTTATCAGCCACTGAGCTGATAAAAGGTTAATTAGGTTTCACTACAGTGCTGCCCACATCCCAGGAGTACACGCAAATCCTTGTTTCCAAAAGGCAGACACATTACATGAAAAGGAAAACAATAAAGTTTTTGGAAGAAAACAAAGATGGATATACCATAATCTTCAGGTAGACAGCAGTTTCTTGAATAGAACACACACAAAAAGGTGTTACCCATAAAGAAAAAGAAAAAAAAAGAAAAAATATTGGACAAATTGGACTACCTCATTGAGGGCTTCTATTCACCAAAATATATCCTTAAGGACTGAAAAGGCAAGCAACAGATTAGAAGAAGGGACTTGGAATTCATACATTCAAAGACTCAGCTCTGGAATATATAAAGATCTCCCACAAATTAAAAAGAAAAAGGCCGACAATCCAGTAGAAAAATGGGCAAAGACTTGAGTAGGTCCTTCTAAAGGAGGATATCCAAACCGCTACTGATCATATAAAAGGTGCTCAAGAGAAACCAAAATTGTAAGAAATATAAGCTAAAATCAGAATAAAATCAAAAGATGAATGGATCAACAGATATGGTACATATATACAGTGGAATACCATTCAAGTCTTAAAGGAATTTCTGACACATGCTATAACATGGATGAGCTTGAGAACATTATGCAAGTAAAATATACCTGTCACAGAAGGATAAATATTATACAATTTCACTTATATGAGGTACTTAGAGTAGTCAGAGTCACAGAGAGAGAAGAGAGCAGAGTGGTGTGTGTCAGCCGTGAAGGCCCAGGAAATGAGGACTTGGTGTTTAACGGGACAAAGTGCCAATCTATAAAACGAGGAAAGTTCTGGAGTTGAATAGTGGTGATGACTGCACAAAAGAGTAAATGTTCTTAATGTTGATGAACTGTACACTATAAAATGGTCAAAAATGGTAAATCTGAATGTTATGTATGTTTTACCACAATAAAAAAAGAAGAAAAATTACAATGAAACACATCCACTAGAAATGCTGAAAGTGGATTAGGGATGTGTTAACAATACCAACTTTTGGCAGTCATGGAGCAACTAGAACTCTTCATACACTGTTGGTGGGAGAGTAAGTTGGTACAGCCATTTGGGGACAGTGGCCACCTCATGACTCAAAAATCCTACTCCTCGGTATGCGTGCAACACCACTGTGTACATTTGTTCACCAAAAGATGCAAACTAGAATGTTCACAGCAACATTATTTATATTGCTTCTAAACTGTAAATGACCATGTGCCCACCAACGGTAGAACAGATAGATATTCTCACAATTTCATGGCAATGAAAATGAACAAACTACACACAACAGATGAACCACAAAGAAGGCTAAGCGCTGAAGAGTTGATACTTTCGAATTGTGGTGCTAGAGAAGACTCTTGAGAGACCCTTGGGCTGCAAGAGATCAAACCAATCAATCCTGAGGGAAATCAACCCCGAATATTCATTGGTAGGACTGATGCTAAAGCTTCAATGCTTTGGCTACCTGTTGTGAAGAGCTGACTCATTGGAAAAGATCCTGATGCTCAGTAAGATTGAAGGCAAAAGGGGAAGAGGGCGGCAGAGGATGAGATGGTTAGGCAGAATCACCAACTCAATGGACATGAGTTTGAGCAAACTCAGGGAGGTAGGGAAGCCTAGCGTGCTGCAATCCATGGGTTGTAATGAGTCAGACACAACTTCGTGACTAAACAACAATACACAACAGCAGGGATGAATCTCATAAACAAAATGTTGAATGAAAGAAACCAGATACAAAAGAGTGTACAGTCATCATTTGGTATCAGCAGAGGTTCCAGGTTCCAGGAACCAGGCAGATACCTTGGTTCCAGGACCAAGGCAGATACCAAAATCTGAGGATGCTCAAAACCCTCTGTTATCCATGGTTCCACATTCACAAGTTTAACCAACTGTAGATCAGTGAAAGTGAAAGTTGCTCAGTTGTGTCCGACTCTTTGTGACCCCATAGACTATAGAGTCCATGGGATTCTCTAGGCCAGAATACTGGAGTGAGTAGTCTTTCCTTTCTCCAGAGGATCTTCCTTACCCAGGAATTGAACCAGGGTCTCCTGCACTGCAGGCTAATTCTTTACCAGTTGAGCTACCAGGGAAGCCCAGTAGATCAGTAGTACTGTAGTATTTATTGGAAAAAAATAAAAAACACATATAACTGGACCCATGAAGTGCAAACCCATGTTGTTCAAGGGCTAACTTCCTATCATATGAATCCACCTTTTTAAAGTTCAAAACCAAGTAAAACTATTCTATGCCCTTGGAAGTCAAGATGAGGGGGAGAAGGGAGCCAATGACAGGAAGAGGCATCGGGAGGCTGGTCATATTCTGTTTCTTCATCTGGATGCTGATCACTTGGTGTATTCACTTTGTGAAAATTCACTGAGCTGTACACTTATGCGCTAAGCATTTTTCTGTGTGTATGTCACTTTAAAAGTTGACATAAAATAACAAAATCAGACACATGTAGCATTGCATATAATGAAGCATTCAATTCAAATCCTAAAAGATGACACTGTGAAAGTGCTGCACTCAATATTCCAGCAAATTTGGAAAACTCAGCAGTGGCCACAGGACTAGAAAAGTTCAGTTTTCCTTCCAATCCCAAAGAAAAGCAATGCCAAAGGATGTTCAAACTACAGCACAATTGCATTCATCTCACATGCTAGCAAAGTAATGCTCAAAATTCTCCAAGCCAGGCTTCAATAGTACATGAACTGTGAACTTCCAGATGTTCAAGCTGGATTTAGAGAACTAAAGAGCCTCTTGATGAAAGTGAAAGAGAAGAGTGAAAATGTTGGCTTACAACAAGATTAAAAACTGAAGATCATGGCATCTGGTCCCATCACTTCATGGCAAATAGATAGGGGAACAGTGGAAACAGTGACAGATTTTATTTTCTTGGGCTCTAAATCACTACAGATGGTGATTGCAGCTATGAAATTAAAAGATGCTTGCTCCTTGGAAGAAAAGCTATGAATAACCTAGACAGCATATTAAAAAGCAGAGACATTATTTTGCTGACAAAGGCCCACCTAGTCAAGGCTATGGTTTTTCCAGTGGTCATGTATGGATGTGAGAGTTGGACTGTAAAGAAAGCTGAGCACCAAAGAATTGATGCTTTTGAACTGTGGTGTTGGAGAAGACTCTTGAGAGTCCCTTGGACTGCAAGGAAATCAAACCAGTCCATTCTAAAGGAGATCATTCCTGGGTGTTCTTTGGAAGGACTGATGCTGAAGCTGAAACTCCAATACTTTGGCCACCTGATGTGAAGAACTGACTCACTGGAAAAGACCCTGATACTGGGAAAGACTGAAGGCAGGAGGAGAAGGGGACGAGAGAGGATGAGATGGTTGGATGGCATCACCGAGTCGATGCTGCAGTCCATGGGGTTGCACAGAGGTGGACACGACTAAGTGACTGAACTGAAAGAATTCACTTATGGAATATTTAGGACACAAGAACGTGGAAAAGTCAAGACCTAATGGAACACTGGTGGAGCAAAATAATGTACCTGGCTTCAACTAGAATGTAATTCAGCATCAGGGAGTCATTCAGGAGTGGGGGAAATTTAGGTCAACAAGTTGATGGCACCAGAAGGTACTGTTAGGGCATTTACCACCCGTGTCATTCATCCTAGCATCTAATCACATGGTGTCTCATTTTGTTATGTAAAGGTCTGGTGAGTGTTCACCTTAACTATAAGCTCCCTGAAAGCAGAGACTCGGGTGCTGTTTCTCTAAATAAACCAGAACCTAGTACAGGGTTAGGCATCCCACAAGAATGAAGACCACTTGTTCAGTATTAATACACAACACTAGAATTGTGTAACAATGATATAATAATTAAATGTGTTGTCTGCTAATGCAGGGAACTAGAAATGTTAGATTATCTATCCAGGGGCAACTTCATAATAAACAAAGAGCTTTGGCTTTGAAGCATGACACATCTTGGGCAGGTTTATATAATATCCTTGATCTCTGCTTTGCAGCCTCCAAGTGAGGAGGGCTGTGCCCTTATGATGTTGGTATAAGGATGAGATAAATTATATGATATAAAGCTGAGGAGTGGGGATCTGGGACACAATTATGTGCCTAGCAGCATACACGCAAGTATGGTAGTTGAATTCTCCCAAAGTCTGTGTAGACTTCTGATCTTAAGCAGAAAAGAAGGTGGAATCTGGATCCTTCCTCGTCCTAAATTTCCTCACATCTTCCAGAAGGTGGCTCCTGGGGTAGGGGCACTCTATATCACGCCTTTCTGACCTATCTCCAGGAATCCCTTTTGTAGCTACACTTTTTTTTTTTTCATGAATCAGATGCCACTTTTATGATTTTACACTTCCAGTCTTGATGAAGGCCCATAACTCATGAATAATTTGATATACGAGTTAGGGCAGGGGTTGGTTACAAAAAGCCTTACAAATTTCTGAGTACAAACGTACTGATGCCACACTTAGGGTTATCTTTTTCCCAGGTCTCCCTCCATCACGCTGTTTCCTTTTCCTGACCCAGCACTCGCTGAGAGCCCCCAACTGCTGGAGGAGAAGGTGCTGGGATCCCACAGACAGGGACACTGTGGACTGGGGCGTGGAGAGTCCAGGGACAAAGATCCTATCCAGTCTCTGCCATCCTCTGCCTGTGAGATGGGGGGACCACCGAGCTCCCCCTCTGGACCTGTTCTCCTGCCTAAAAAGTGAGGAAGGAACTGGACACCCTGCTTCCTTCCTGCTCCAATATTGCATCAGTTCAGGCTCTTTCATTCACAAGTAACAGAGACTAAAAGAAGCTGCTTCTGCACAACAGGGAATTTACTGGGAAGACCCTGGACCATCTCACAGACTCCAGGGAGGACCTGAATCCCAACCATAGGATGAAGAAAGCAGGGCTTCCCATGACACCCCAACAATGGGAGTCTGTGGGGTTGCCCTCTCAACATGACTCAGACCTAGGCAGGCACAGATTTTTGAATCAACCAAAGATAGATGAAGTAGGTTTTAGGTGGAATAAATTACGTGAGTGATGGTGATTGGCTCCCAATGACAAGGCAACAGAGTTCATTACAGAGTAATTTGTGTGCCCTCTGCAGAGAGAAGACAGGCATTCAGATTGGAAGGTGGGCAGCAGGAGTCTTCCCTGGATCTGCCTGTGTAGCGAGGAGGCCGCTGGGCATACGGTTCAATGAATGTTCCCATTCTCCCCAGTAAGGGGCATGGTGGTGTCTGGGGAAGGAGTTGAAATCAGGTTCTAAAGACTAACTCTATGCTTATTTGTAAGATTTATTGAGTATCCAACATGAGCCAGCAGGCACTGGCCTGGATCTGCCACTCACAAACTGTTCTTTTGGCCAAATTTTCTGAACTCGCTAAGCCTCCTTTCCCTCATTTTAAAACTGATGAGTAGTACCAGGTCACCTCCACATCTTTTATCAACCATGTGCTCTCTAAACACTACATCTTACTCAGCTATCTTTAGAGTCCTCATGTCCTCACTGTGGAGTGTCACACAGAACAGTCATGAGGTGACTGATGAGCTGCAGAGAAGTGTAGTCTGACTGCCAAAGAGACCATTATCAGACCAGAATAGGAAGAGCAGGGTTCATACCTTTCACATGGAACTTTTCAGAAACCATAACATGTCTCCTTTGGTTTGCCCATTCATTGATCCACTGAATGACTGATTTACTCAACAAATTACTTGGTGCTCACTTTGGACCAGACTTAGAGCTCAGTTCAGTTGCTCAGTCATGTCCTACTCTTTGTGACCCCATGAACCATAACACGCCAGACCTCCCTGTCCATCACCAACTCCCAGAGTCCACCCAAACCCAGGCATGAGTTAGACCAAGACCCTTCCCTCAGGGTGCTTGTGGTCTATATGAAATGCACGCCTAATCACTAATCACACACATAAGGAAAATGAAAGTGAAGTTTGCTCAGTCATGCCCAACTCTTTGCAATCCCATGGACTGAACAGTCCATGGAATTCTCCAGGCCAGAATACTGGAGTGGGTAGCCTTTCTCTTACTCCAGGGGGTCTTCCCAACCCAGGAATCGAACTGAGGTTTCCTGCATTGCAGGCGCATTCCTACCAGCTGCGCTCCCAGAGAAGCCCTAGTCACACACACAATAAGGCACGATAAGGGAGAACAGAGCATATTGTAGGTAGAGGGGAAGAAGCCAAGAGAAAAAGCAATGAACAATGCAAGAGAAAGAGAGGAGATAATTGACAGAGAGAGGATCTGGAGGGTAGGGGAGGCAGATGAGGATGGAGCTGGAAGAATGCAGTATTTTCTTCAATTCTAGAAAAATCACTAATGTTAAACAATTTTCAGGGCAGAAAGAACCCTTTGATAAGATGAGTCCTCTGTTTGGTTTTAGAAGCCGTCAGAAGTGGGAGCTCTACTTACCATCTTAACATCTGGCCACACCCCAAGACACCACCTCCTTCTGCTCTGCAGGGGCAGAAGCTCTCCACATCTCTTTTTTGGCTTGATGCTCCCTTAGTCTTGGTATCACCTACCCGAATTTAGTTCCATGGGGGTATGAGTGGGAATTGAACATGGTTGAAAAACCGCAAGGAGAGTACGTATGCACAGAGTAAAAAGGTTTCTATATGTGCATCTTCCGCTGGGAGAAACTGCTTCCCCATCACTCTTTGGTGTCTGAGACTCAGGCACGACTCATTTTTCACTTTTCCATTCCAATTAGCTGCATATTTTTAGCACGTGTTATATAAGTCTCATCTGCCCGAATTTGTTGGCTCAGGGCCTCTCCTTCCTTTCATTTCACTGGTGGATTGACCCGCGTGGTGGGATGACAAGTCTGTAAATAGCCTGCCCGAGGAGGGGTGGACGGAAAGAGCTCTGGAGATGAAGTGAGGGTTTTTATTTGGCATGCCAGGGCTAAATCAGCCCTTCTAAAAGGGGAAGCAGCAAGAACGCGCAATTCTGAACTAAACGGCAACACGTTAGAAAGGGCTGCTCCGCCTACAAGGAGCCTGAAGAAGCCTGGCTCAGACAGATGGGGCCAGGATCTCACAGGCAGGTCTCCTCGACTGCCTCTACACCAGGCTCAGAGGGCACCGGCCGCAGGTCCTGAGTGCACTGAGGGCTCTGTCCAAGTAATAATATGCAGAATAATCCTTTATAATTCTATGCATGGCTTGCAGACCTTTCTAGGAAAAATAAAAGCTCATCAGCCCTGTCAGTGGGTGGCAGGAAAAAGCATGAAGTGGGCCTGAGGAAACCCTGCCCTCAACTCTTGTCATTCTAGGGAAGGTGCTTCACCTCTCTTGGGGTCAGGATCATGTGCTAAAAATATCCACATCACTTTTATACATGAGGTTGTGGAAGGAATAAAATGGAACAATGAACATGTATGGAAAAGTAAAAGGTTACATTCAAATGTAAAGCATTATTGCTATGAGTCTGACATGTAATGCATGATCATACACCCTGAGTTAAATTAGCAGAGGGCACTAGGGCTAAGCCGTCTCCTCCCAGGGATCACAGTATAGGACAAGCTCCTCTAGAAACCAGAGCCTGGAGAGGAGAAGAGAGGATACCTTAGAAGTCAAGGGGTGTGGTGCTGGGGTATGACTTTAGTGTCCCCAGAGAACACAGAAAAGCTAGACAGGTCCTGGCTCAAAAGTAAGTCTCCACGTCCACTGAGATCTTTCAGCTCATCCATCCATCCTCCTCCTTCAGGACATGTAATGGGCAATAGGTATCATGAAAGTCGCACATCTGAATGAAGCCTTGGATCAAAGACTTTCCAGAATCACTATACAGAAGTCTTTCCAGAGCTAAAGAAAAATAAAGCTGTATTCTTCCTCAGCCTACACCAACAGTTGGCAGTTATATGTTTACCTATTTAATGAGAAGATATTAAATAGGTAAACATACAAATATTCAAATCCAACGCAGGAAAGATATCAGCATCTGTGAAAAACAACTGACCTCCTGCTGATTCGAGGTTCTGGAAATGAAACCCCTTCTCCAATGCCCCCCAGTCTGGACTGTAGAATCAGTAACATACCTTTGGACCAGCAGCTACACACCATGTAGAAAGTTAGGATCCTTGGGTCAGAGAGGTCTGAATTCATGTGGCTTTTCTTGGTGACATGGGGAAAGTATTTATTTTGTTTACCCATCAGTTTTCAATGTGTAAAATGGAAACAATATCTGCTTCACATGAGGATTAAATTTAAATAATGTATATAAAAAAACACATTTTTGAAAAGACAGATTAAAAGCTTGGGGCCTGGCACATTGAACAGCAGTCAATGAATATTAACTTCCTTCTCTTCTCCAGGTTCCAATCCCAGAGAAATCCAACAAGATTTGTTAGCTCACCAATTATATCTTTACTCTCTAATCTCCTTTTCCTTGGATGTATACACTCACATGTGCACATATAAACTTTGTAACACCTATGACTCTCCTGTGTCCTACTTTTCAGCCAAAACTTCTAAGTTCAAATTCTGTTTCCAGTAACCCTTTCTAGTGGCTCTGGCGAACAGAAACCCTTCTTTAACACTTCTATCTGTAACCGTCAATACGATTCATTGACACTTCATTGGAAAGAGACATAGTGACGGAAAACAGACAAAACAACCCTGACTTTAAAAAAACTCCCTGAATCCCAGCCTGTGTCTTTTCAACTGGTACAACAATACCTGCTCTGCCTACCTCAGTTTTGCTTTAGGCACAAGCAAAATTACCTGTACAAAAGAGCTATCTAATCTGCCATAACTATGTAAGTACAAGGTTTCCACCTCTTCATCCCCATGACTGTCACCGCCACTCCCACAACTACCATCATAAGCATCACCACCAGCATGACTATCACCATCCCCGGCATCGCCATCGTCAGCACCATCATCACTATTCATCATCATCATCATCACTCCTACCATGGTCACCATCATCCCCACATTACTGCTCTCGCCATACTACCACCATTATCACCACTGCCATCACCATCATGACCACCACTGCCAACATCACCGCAACTCCCATCACCATCATCATGACACACAAACGATCCTTAGGCTCTAGGTACTCATTTAACTCGTTGAATTCACTAACTCCTTCCTGACTTAATATGCAATAGAAATGTGTGTCAGGCTCTGAAGAAAGTGGTTATGTACATCAGGTGCCATGAAACAAGGAGAAACACTTCTGCCCCACATATCCTTGGCCAGGGCTCTGGAGAAAGGAGAATTCAAAATTAGCCACCTGAGTTCCCAGGCATATCATTGCAAGCCCCAGCAACTTAGTCTGCTGCTTGCTGAGCAGTCGACTGAAAATTCATGCCTGTCAACCCTGACATTTCTCACAATTTCTGAGTTATTTATACTGTACCAGTCTGTGAGATTCCAGTTCCCAGATTCCTGGGGTGTAGGTGTGCTCAGTTGCTCAGTTGTGTCTGACTCTCTGCAACTCTTTGGACTATGGCCTGCCAGGCTCCTTTGTCCATGGGATTTTTTCAAGCAAGAATACCGGAGTAGATTGCCATTTTCTTCTCCAAGGATCTTCCCAACCCAGGGGTTGAACCCACATCTCCTGTGTCTCTTGCATTGCAGGCAGATTCTTTACTCACTGAGTCATCAGGGAAGCCCCTGGGATGCAGGAGAAACTGGTAAAATGCTCTTCCAGAAATTTCCAACCCAAAGTGGATGGCAATGAGGTATCTAATATTCCACCCACTGAATTCTCCTAATCTGATCCTACTCACTTAAATTAGCCTTGACTACCCTCCCCACTGAACCCCACTCTCAGGGTACCCCTACTTGGGGGCCAAGAATGTCTACCCCATCATTCTGTATGTTTATGAAGACCCTGACATCCATGCCGAAGTCCTACCTTGGCTAGAAGTTGGCACAGGTTTTTCCAGTCCTCAATGATTGACAGCAGCTTTCTCTCATCAACATCACAGTTCTTAGCTCTTGAGAAAAGTAACCTCAGACTAAGGATCCTTGACCAGCCTGTGAGTTCCCTGAGCTTGTGCTCCAGAATTATTCCTTGGGTTCATTGCTGAGCTGGCTGTATCTAAGGAACACAGTGAACACTTGCTGATAATAACTGATGATAGAAAGGTAGGATGCTTAACAAGTGAAGTGAAGTGAAAGTCGCTCAGTCATGTCTGACTCTTGAGACCTCATGGCCTGCCAGGCTCCTCTGTCCATGGGATTCTCCAGGCAAGAATACTAGAGTGGGTTGCCATTTCTTTTTCCAGGGGATCTTCCTGGGATGTCTACACCCCAGGAATCAAACCCAGGTCTCCTGCATTGCAGGCAGATTCTTTACCAACTGAGCTACAGGGGAGGCCCCATGCTTAACAGGTCAGGTGAAATAAGTTAGCAGGACAATTTGTCTACAAGAAAGGATAAAAACCCCACCCTTCAGTACAAGTCAGATGTCTCAAAAATGAGAAACTGGACATCTTAAAGAATAGCTCTGAGGTCCTGGTTGCCTGATACCAGGCTCTAGATAGTCCTTTGTCCTTCAAGATTTTAGCAAGCTTACCCTTGAGGCAAGGTTGCACACCCTAGAGACATCCTGCCCGGCATTATCTGTCTTGATCCTCTTCAGTGTTCTCAGTTTCAGTTTACTGGGCAACCCAAGAACTCTGGCTGCTCAGCCCTGGCTGCCATGGGCCCTCAGGTTGGTTCTTTATCCTCTGTGCTCAGAGCTGTCTACACCTCAGCTGGCTCTGCTGGTTTCTGCACAGCCCAGGCCAGGCCTGGCTTTGGTCCCTGGCCTATGCTGTCCACCATGTCTGCCCTCAGTCCATGCTCTGCATTCAGCCTCCCATCTCCCATCAATCAATTTCTGTGGAACTCTTTGCTGCAACTGATACAGAATGAAACACCCATTTTTCTCAGTGCTGTGTTTGAGATCAGTACTTCAGCAATACGTGAACCGTGAACTCCCTGATGTTCAAGCTGGTTTTAGAAAAGGCAGAGGAACCAGAGATCAAATTGCCAACATCTCTGGATCGTGGAAAAAGCAAGAGAGTTCCAGAAAAACACCTATTTCTGCTTTATTGACTATGCCAAAGCCTTTGACTGTGTAGATCACAATAAACTGTGGAAAATTCTGAAAGACATGGGAATACCAGACCACCTAACCTGCCTCTTGAGAAATCTGTATGCAGGTCAGGAAGCAACAGCTAGAACTGGACACGGAACAACAGACTGGTTCCAAATAGGAAAAGGAGTACGTCAAGGCTGTATATTGTCACCCTGCTTATTTAACTTATATTCAGAGTACATCATGAGAAATGCTGGACTGGAAGAAACACAAGCTGGAATCAAGATTGCCAGGAGAAATATCAATAACCTCAGATATGCAGATGATACCACCCTTATGGCAGAAAGTGAAGAGGAGCTAAAAAGCCTCTTGATGAAAGTGAGAGAGGAGAGTGAAAAAGTTGGCTTAAAGCTCAACATTCAGAAAACGAAGATCATGGCATCTGGCCCCATCACTTCATGGGAAATAACATGGGGAAACAGTAGAAACAGTGTCAGACTTTATATTTTTGGCCTCCAAAATCACTGCAGATGGTGACTACAGCCATGAAATTAAAAGGCGCTTACTCCTTGGAAGGAAAGTTATGACCAACCTAGATAGTATATTCAAAAGCAGAGACATTACTTTGCCGACTAAGGTCTGTCTAGTCAAGGCTATGGTTTTTCCTGTGGTCATGTATGGATGTGAGAGTTGGACTGTGAAGAAGGCTGAGCACAGAAGAATTGATGCTTTTGAACTGTGGTGTTGGAGAAGACTCTTGAGAGTCCCTTGGACTGCAAGGAGATCCAACCAGTCCATTCTGAAGGAGATCATCCCTGGGATTTCTTTGGAAGGAATGATGCTAAAACTGAAACTCCAGTACTTTGGCCACCTCATGCGAAGAGGTTGACTCATTGGAAAAGACCCTGATGCTGGGAGGGATTGGGGGCAGGAGGAGAAGGAGACAACCAAGGATGAGATGGCTGGATGGCATCACGGACTCATGGACGTGAGTCTGAGTGAACTCGGGAGTTGGTGATGGACAGGGAGGCCTGGTGTGCTGCGATTCATGGGGTCGCAAAGAGTCGGACACGACTGAGCGACTGAACTGAACTGAACTAACATTTACTTGAGTGCATACTATTTGCCAAGCACGCTTCCAAACCCTCCATACGTGTGTTCAACCCTGTATTACAACTACTCTATGAAGGGGGTTGGGGTGAGTACTAGCACCATTTTTCCCTTGTGAGTTAAACAACCAGCCCAAGGTCCCCTGATGCTGGAAAGTGGCACAGCCCAGTCCAATCTGGGCGGGAGGCTGCACTCCCAGCCTCTCTGTCATTCTGTCTCCATAGAACACCCATTACAGGGAAGAATGCTTCCTTCCAACTGACCCCAGCAATCACGGTTTCCTTAATGTCTCCCCTGCTTTCAGTCCTTCCTATTCAAAAGCAATTGGTTTGGTGAAGAAAGCCTCAAATTTGGCATGAGGATTTCTTTCTTCTGGCAGTGGACATATTTGCTTTAGCTCTCCCCAAACAGAAGTACATTTGTTTTCCTTTTGCTACAGTGATCAAGAAACCAATTACTTACCAACTAAATGGCCAGGCATGAAAGTCAACTCCACTGCTTTTTTTCCACCTACAAGGAGAGGCTCCATGGAAGTTTCTGTAGACTTAAGTCCCAGGAGAGAAGGGAGAATGCATTCCGGTGGGTTGGGTCCCTTTGTTTATCAGGAATCAAGGCTTGTGGAGGGAATGTTCACGCCCCTCTCAATATCTCCAAGGAGCCAGGACGTAGCAAACTCATGTTTACATGTTAATTTATTCATGCTACTCTTCTCGATGCTTCCAATAACCCCCCTCCCACTGCCCTGAGAACTTTCAGCTCAGGTGAGCTAGTTCCCACACATCCCTACCTCATTCCAAGCTCATTGCAACCACTGTACCTTTGCTTACCAGGTTCCTCCTGCCTGGAATTTCCTCCCTCACTCCCCTCTGATCATACAAATCCATCCTTCATGGCAGCTCCCATGTCTCACGGAGCCTCCTGAACCCCTCAAATCCTGAGGGTGAGCTCCCTGCTCTGTGCTCCTACCACATAAAGTCTATGCTACAAAAGTCAGTGCTTAACTGTATGCCATCACAGGGTATTTCACATGTCTTCTCAACTAGTCTGGGAGCAGAAAGCATGTGTCTTACACTCCTATATCTACCACTGATTCTGAAATGGGGCTGGGAATACACACTGGTGATGAACACACTTGGCTGGCTGATGAAAACTGGATAGGGGTCTTCCCTGGTGGCTCAGTGGTAAAGAATCCGCCTGCCAATGCAGGAGACACGGGTTCCATCCCTGGTCTGGGAAGATCCCACGTGCCGAGGAGCAACCAAGCCCTTGTGCCACAACTACTGAAGCCCAGGAGCCCTGGAGCCCCTGCTCCGCAACAAGAGAAGCCACTGCAGTGAGACGCCTGAGCACCACAACCGAAAGAGCAGCCCCTGCTTGTCACAACTAGAGAAAAGCCGCAGGAGCAGTGAAGACCCAATGCAGCTCAAAACAAAACAACGCTGGAGGAGGCTCTGGGCTTCAGCTGCTCTGCCTCCAAGGCCAGTGTCAAAGATGAATAACTGCAGGCCAGTGTCACAGATCCTACCAACCCCTGCTCCCCCACGGCATCTTCTCCCCAGACCTCCAGAGATGCCATGCTGCAAGCCCGGGGTGGGGCGGAGGGCTCTCAGTGGCTCCTCCTCGCCACTGTCCTGGGCACGTGCACACACTACAGGTTAAATCCTCCCAATTCATCCAGCACTCCTATCTCCGAACCTGAACACTGAAAAAAACCTCAAGAGGTAAACTGTGTCATACCATCAGTCCAGGGATCCAGGAACCTACAATCTCTGCGTGTCCTAAAAAACTTTAGTGCCAAAGTCTCTCCCCCAGGGACTTTCTGAAATGGTCTCCTCTCAGCAAGGCCTACTCCTCCAATTATTGCTCCCCATACAAATAAAGGGGAAAGTTCAAAAACACCGTTCCCCTCCCCCCCCCTATAAGTACAAAGGCTCAAGGTCTGTTCCTTCTCTTTATCCTGCTTTACAGAAGGTGTGTGGTACTTTCCCGCCTCTTGCATCCTAAAGAATTGCCAATCCCTAAAAACCCAGGATATCAGAACATGATCTTTTGTGTGCTTATTATTTCCATAACTAACGTGTGAAGGATGCAGCCTCAAGTCCAGAGATTTAATGTAAAATCAGAGTTGCAAAAGAAAGGATTGGTGTTTCTTAGGTGCCCAAGAACATCCTAGCGCAGAATGAGACACACATTTCCACTGTGCGGTCTTGGCTCCATGATAATCTCCAGGCAACCAAAAGTCAGCTGCTTAGCGACACAAGCAAGAGGATCAGCCTGCATGTCTCTATTAAAGAGCGGTTATGGCCTGGTGGGAAGCACGAATATGAGCTGGAGTCACCCTGGGCAGCCAGCTGTCAGGCAGAGGCCAGCCACATGGGCTTGGGGTGAGGGCAGCCCAGGAGGAAGGAGTTTAATGAAGATGGTTGATGAGAAGGGAGTTGGCGGCAGGGTGTCCAGACATAAGAGGGGCAATTAAAAATGAGGCACAGGGAGGGCAGTTAACCCCTTGGGGGGTGGGGGGGGGCTGAAGCATCCTGTTTTCCTCTCTAGATGCTATGCCCCTTAAGGGTCTGAGGGGGCTTGGCTTCAGAAAGGTTCATGGTCAGCTAGTAGCTCAGCCAATACAAAGAATTTGGGGACCTCTAGCCCAGCTCTTTTCCACTGAATCACACTAAATATAATAGGAAAGCTAACAGGGATTCTTAAAATCATGATTTGACAGGTTTTTATGGAGCTTGAACTCTACCAGATGCTCTGAGGGACAGAAATAAGAATCCAGGATCAGAGAGCATCTGGTAATTTCAGACCCAGATACATGGGCTGGTGAGCGGTTCTACCACTAACCAACTCAAGAACAGGGAAAAAATAATAATAAAGTGCTTCACAAGCCTCAGCCATAAAAGAAGGATAATTGTACCTGCCCTGCTTATCCTTGGCCGTTGTGAACATCAGATGAGAAAATTGTATGTCTGGAGGAATTTTGCCATTCCATGGGGCCAGTATATTAATACAGCTATCCTAGGAAGGAGCTACACTGGGCAGAGAGAGAGGTCAATATATCAAACAACACAAAGCAGTAAGCAGGTACAGGGAAGCTGCACAGCAAGGGAACTGACAGACGAGACTCTCTTTCTTTTATTGCCCAGTCTACTCACCTCTGGCCTGAAAGCTGGGCAATGGAACAAGAAAAGCAATTCACACTGATCCGAGGGTTCCTCAGGCACAGCAGCTTTGCAGCAGGTCGTAACTGGTCTGTGTCCTGAAGCAATTCCATGGATTTTTATTATTCAGGCCACAGCAATCCCCCAGGATCAGACACAATCTCAAACTGATGTCAACAGAGAGACACTCATGCCATCCCCACCCCAGATCTTTCAACTTGACCTCCCAAAGGAATATCAGCTCATTAGCAACCACATTCACACCATGGGGTACCCTGAAGAAAATCAAGTCCCAAAGAGGAAGAAGTCCCTGATGTAGAAAGAGTTTGTTTTAGAGATCTCGGAGCACCTGCCCACCTCTAATCTCATTTGAATCTTAAGTCATTTCCTCCCTGTAAGGGCATAGATGGATAAATATTTTATGATAATTCTATGCCCACTACCAAACCAAATATCAAAACAATATAGACATCAGTTAACTGCTCCATTGATTATATATGCAAATTAACTCATTCCCCAGACAATAAATATGTGTTGAGTGCTTTCTGTAAGCCAGTGGACATCACACCAGGAGAAGACATCAGAATGAAGACAACCCTAGGTCTCCCTCAAAGGTCTCACAGAAGGGCTGTGGCCTGGTGGTATTCTGTGAGTCCTCCTTTTTTATAGAACGAGGTGTGTGAAAAGTGATGATATTTGATCAGCACACAGAGGTAACTGAATGGAGCTGCTCACAACGGGTCCAGGGGTTCTGGTCACTAGGACTACCGTGGCAATTTCCCCCGTAACCCTCCTATTCCCGCCTCTAGCCCAGGCAACCACCAGTCTGCTTTCTGCATCTATAGACCTCCTTACTCAGGACATTCCATGTGAGCAAAATCATGTAACATATGGTCTTCTGTGTCTGGTTTCTTTTATTTACACACACTGTTTTCAAGGTTCATCCATGGTGGTGTGTGTATCAGTACTTCATTCCTTTTTACAGCTCCATAATATTCCCTTGGATGACTATTCACATTTTATTTCTCTATTCAGTTGTTGGAACATTTGAGTGATCTGTTGTTTTTTTCTTTTCTTACTATTATGAAGAATGTTACTGTGAACATTAGAAGTTTTTATGGGAATGTATATTCTCATTTCTCTTGGGATTATACCTAGGAGTGGAACTTCTGGGTCACATGGTAACTCTACGTATAATCATTTGAGAATGTTTTCCAAAACAGCTGCACCATTTTACATTCCCCTCTTTGGTTAATTATTAAACAGTTAGAAAGTCTCAAGCTGAGGCCTTAGTGTATACTCATCTTCTAAATGTTTAGCCTCAAACTAACGTCACTTCACTCTCCTCCATGAGATCTCAGGAGCAAAGTTTTTGTCTTGTCAAAGAGAAACTTGACTGTGAGGTTGCTCTGTCCTGCACCATTGAAGAGTAAAGCTGTGTCCTTACCTTCCAGGGGAACTACTAGTTCTTGTCCTAGCAGCCTCAGGGCTGCAGGAGATTAACATGGCAGGGTTGTATCTGCACTGGCTGGGTCCACTGTGCCTGCACCTGGAAACAAAGACACAGGAGATGCACCGGCCAGCCCAAGGTCACTTGGCCCCTAGCAGGGTCAGGATGCACAGAGCCAGGTCCTGAGTCTGAGTCCTTCCTCTTCCACTGCACAGGGTCCTCCCTTCGCCTCCTTTCCACATCTACTGGGAGCACTTATGCTCGCCTGAGCAGTGAGAACTCCACACATGTGTTTGTTTACCTCTTTTGGAGAAGTTCTCTCATTTATTTCCTCTGCTTTCCTTTGTCAGAAGGCCCCCACGCATACTGAGCAAATGTTTGCAGGCTGTTTACTGTGAGCTTTTCACCCTACACTAGTCTCAGAAGGCCTGGATTTGGAAAAACAAAGGTGGCTCCTGACAACAGCCTACGTTCTCCTAAGCTGCCTCCTTACTTTTCCATGGCCTGTGTCTCCCGGTGGCCTTGCCCACCTCAGATTTTCCCAGCATTATCCAAAGCATGAACCCGACCTCACTGAGCACCCCTGGGGGCCGGCTTACCCAGGAAACAGGGACAGAAGGATAGGCGTGGGCTCCCCAGAGGAAGAGGGCCCCCCATTTTAAGCCAGAAATGGGGCATCCATACACACTTCAGTGGAAAAGTATCAAATCAAGAGAGACAGGAGGGTAGAGGCAAACATCTTCACAAACATGGGCTTTCCTGTGGTCTCCATGGCCATGTAATGTGCAGCTCATGAGCTTTGGAAAGGAAGGGGATCTCTCAGGCCAAGCCAGGCCTGAAGGATCCAGCTCAGCCTGCCCCCCACCTGGTTCTCTCAGCTAAACTGATGCTGACACCTGTCTACCTGCCTTCACTCCCTGGCCAGGCTGCCTGCCTGCACCGCCTCATCCCATGAGCCCAACTCATCCTCTCTCTGTCCACCCACCTCCCCTCTTGTCTCCCCACCCTTGATGTCCTCTTGTTTTCCATTAAACTAAAGTGAAACCAGCTGTTTCCGTGTAACAACCTTGATTTACATAAACTGCCTTATCAAGCCAAAATGGCCTGGCTCCAAGCCTAACTGTTCCGACACGCTCTTTGGGTGGCTGTCCAGCCCAACTGTGACACTCTGGCCACTGCCATATCCTGCAGTTCTGCCCGGGTGGGCACCTCCACACCACTGAAGCAGCTCTGCCCTCCACCCTCCACACTTTCTGCCCAGCCTGCATTTCCCATGCACAGCTGCCTCCCAGTGTCCTTGGTCCACACACTGTCCATGTCACCTCCCCTGGCATTTGTTTTCATCCGTTGTGACATCTCTTGAATAGCTACATTTTAATATTCTTTTCATCATAACACTATACAAGATTATTAAAGAAAATCTGGCAAATTGAACCGGAATGAAAGAAAAATTATTCAAAACTCCACCATCCAAACAGAACACTATGTATTCTGAAGTACTTCCTCTGGTGGGTGGGGTGGGGGTGTGTGTGTGTTCATATCATACATCTTGCCTTGTTGTTCAGCTTTTCAGCTCTGCCTCCCCCGCTATATTCTCATTTAAATGGGAAACCCCTTGAAGACAATGATTGACAAGAAAAGGGAACATAACTTGAGCCTAAAATGAGTTGTGAAAACTTCCAACCTCCAAGATGTTTTGTATGACAGTCTGCAAAACACAGATGAGCTCGTGGCCAGGCTCTGAGGTCTTGGCTTCTCCTCTCCTCTCCTGCGCCCTTGTCAACCTCAGCCCTTGCCACCCTCCTGTGCTCACCTCTCCCCCCAGTTTCCCCTGCCCACCACGGACTCGAGCTGGCAATAAGCCTGGTCCATGGAAAATGATTCCTACAAGTGCTGTGACTTTCCAGCTGGTGGACAGATTGGTTTACTATACACTGCCATGAAAGCATCAGGGATTTGAGCTGAATTTGAATCATCTGGTTTTAAAGGAACTATAGAAACCTTAAAATGATATATATGGTGACTTTTCCCTCCTCCAGTTGCATTTATTGTCTGAGCCCTCTGCTGGTCTTTAATCCTACGTGGTCTTTTATGACTGTCATCCAAGTCTGAGTTTTGCAAGCATAAGCCTTAATAACATCAACAATAACAGTTACCTTGACCTTGACCCTTAAACAAGTCTCGATGCTTCTCGCTTCTGGTCCTATTTTCTTCCACTGTCCTTGAAAAATGTTAGTTGAATAGTAGAGACAACCTCAAAACTGTGTTGTTGATAATCACTGATACAAAGATCAAAGTTTTAACTAAAAATAAATGAGTTATAATTTTGAAAAAGTTAAGAGTAAAGCCCTGTTAGAGACTAGACATTCAGAGATAAATCTAAAGCCACCCTCAGAAACTTTCCACTCATGATAGGAAGGAAATGCACCACCTACCCCTTTTACATCTAGCATGTGAAATTTTTCTGTAATATTAAGTCAATTTATGAATAACAGACACTTTTTAATGAGGCTTTACTGTGTTTGCATATTATGCTTCTTTAAAAGAATAGAGCATCTAAGATTCTCTATTTGGCTAAAAAAAAATCCTCAGTGTGAGAGGATGTGAAAATTGCCCAAATAAAACTTTCCTCCAGACTTACCTTTCTAAAGTAGGAAATTTCTTCAATACAAAGGAATCTATTGCTCTCTCTTGTCCTAAGAACTCTACACCCTAGACAACTTTAAGGAAAAAATAAGTATTGACAGCCAAGACCAACACAAAAACCACCTCATCCCATGTTGGTCCTTGGCATCTGCAGAGCTCCTTCTCAACATAACCATGTCCTCTGACATAAGTCTCAGAACTATGCCTTCCAAACTCTTCCCTCTTCACTGTAAGCGGTAAGCTCCCGCAGACAAATTCAGAAATTGTCCCTGCTTCTTCCTGGCTGATGACAATTGTGTTTTAAGGGGGTTTAGATGCTATAGAAGTCACCATGGCGGGTGGGGTGCGGTGGCCACACCCTCTGGGTGCTCTCAGATTTCTGTAGTCCACTCACATCTCTTGTCATTTCCTATTGAGACCAAGGTCAGACATAACCGAGTCACACCAGAACAGAGCCACCACTTGCTAATCTGCAGGAAAGAGTATATGGGTTTGGCAAAACTTCAGGGAGGCATGAAAGTCCATAACCATCCCTAGGAGGCTCAAATGCCTTTCATTCGCCCTTTGTTCACTCTTCAGGTGGCAAGTACTGCTCCTAGAAAGGCCCCCTGGGAACCTCACTCTCTAATGACAAGAAGCCAAGTTCTTCAGGGTTCACTGGTGCTTTAGTGAATTCTAAAATGCTCATACAAAAGAGCCAATTCCCAATCTTATTAATATTTAAAACCTTCCTTCTTGCAAATTCATGCCATGGATCCCTAAGATGTGCTTAGAGGCCAACAACAACAGATCTCTGGCTGGACATTAAAAAAAAAAAAATCTAATTATTAAAAAAAAATAAAGAAAGAAGACTCTCACTAGGCTGAAAGGACAAGCTGCCCAACTCCTCCGGTACTTTAAATTATTTTGCCCAAAACTTTGGGGCAAGGAAAAGACAATAATCTCTTCAGTCTAAAGCACATTATGGCAAATTCTAGCAAAAAGATACTTTTTCAGGGGCTGATAAGGGAAAATAGAAATTTGAGGCGGGAAGCCCAAGAAAGGGTTCTCTGTTGGGTATACATGTGTAATCCCCAAGAGCTGGGTGCTTCTGGAGAGAAATGCATGGTATTCATTCCTTTCCATATATGCCAAGCCAATAAAAGCAACACACAATTAATTCACCATCAATGAGAGACTGTATGGACTCTCAAAAGATTTCTAATCAGATTATGGCTTGTCAACTTCAATGTGAAATGAGCATCATATTTGTTGTTGAGAGCCACATGCTCTCCTCCCAGTTCTTCCCAGTGCAGGCTAAAACCAGAACTTTAGAAAGTGGGTCATTTAATCAAGCAGCCTCACTAGACAAACAAGAAACCCAGGACTGGAGAGACGAGATGGCTTGCCCAGGGTCATGTCACTGGTTCTCAGAGCAGTGGAACTCCGGGCTCACAGCGCTGTTTACACTGTGTTCAGTGAACTGTGTTCTCCTTTCGACAAAAGAGTAGTTCAGAGATACTAAAGTTGGATGAGGAACAGAGTTGCCGGACGCTTTAAGACCGGAGAATTGCTTTGTTTGAGAGAAAGAAGCTGTAGAAGTAAAAGCTGCTCTTTCATCTCTGAAGGCTGTCTGTGTGGAGGACATGACGGATGTGCTCTGGAGAGCTCCAGGGGACTGACCGAAGCCGGCAAGGGGGAGAGCTGTGCACAGGCAGGGTCTGGGTCCGCTTCCAGGAGACGCTTCTTATGAGAAGCCAAATCCCACAGGGCCTGGGCTACGTGCTATTCTGTCGGGAGGTGTGCTCACAAACGAAGGTCCTCATACATATGATGGTGTGAAAAGGGAGAGAGCACTGGCACCCAGAGGTTTGGGTGTCACCTGCCAGAAATAATATTAATGGGAATCCTCCTTGGGGTGGGAGTTTGAACCAGGCCAGCAGATCTAAAATATTGTTGATGGTTGTAATCTCTAAAAATGCTTTCAAATACAGATTCCTGAAACCAATGGGTGGAAACAGGCCTGGAAATGGGTAATTTAAAAAACATTCTATGTTTCAGTGATTCTCTAAATAGGGAACCACTGAAATGGATCAGTGGCTCTCATACCTTTCAACCATAACTCATAGTATGGAAATCATCTTTGCACAGAAACTGGGGATATGCACATTTACATAACGAAAACAGAAGTTTCACAAACAATTGTTGCCCCTATTACACATGAGGCCCTTTATATTTTCTATTTCATTTTGTATATTTTTGTAAAATGTAGGTTAAGATTCGCCTTATTCATTTTATGATCAACTCAAGAAAACACTATATAAAACTTTCAAGAAACAGAAGGTAAAGGTGAGAAAAAGAAAGTGTGCCCACAGGAAGAAGAAAACATGAGTTTAGATTCTCTTGGCATTTGGCATGTGGTTTGGTTGTTTTAGGTACAGATGAGGAAGGACCAAAGAGAACCTTGAAGGCAACACTCATTCAAAAACAAGTAGTCAAAGAGGTGGTTACTGTAATTAAAAAACATCATAGGTAGGCAGTTACCGAATCCTTGAGAAGCAAAAACATCTGAGCAAATCTCCATGTACATGAGTTATCTTTCCTTGGAGAGCCTTGGAGAGACAGCAAAGATCAAGCTAGTCTATGCAGCTTAATTAGGTTAGTGACTGAAAAGATGTTTTCTTCCTGTGCATTTGCATTATGTGAAGAAAATGGCTGTTAATTAAAAATGTAGCAAAGCTTGCTCAGAGTCCAGTGTGCTCTATCATCCTATGGTGAAGGAGGCCCCTCTCAGGCTCACTGGAAGGCCTTACCGGCCAGTGGCTACCCTTCATGGTGAAGATGAACACTTGAGCTAGCTAAGGACATGCAGATGTCTTGTGCCACTACAGGGAAAGATGGGAGTTGCGTGTCTCTCCCACCCATTTTTTTGCTTTTATGTCAACTTGATAACTTGGATCCCCCTTACCTGATCCTAGATTACTAAACACGGTAAGGCAGAAAGCCCTAGTGAGGCTCCTCCCGTGTGCATGTGCACCGCCTGGGTCTTGTTAAGAGGCGGAATCTGAGCTGGGCTGGGTGCAGGCTGAGCATCTGCGTTTCTAACGAGCTCCCAGGTGACGCCCATGTTACTGGCCCCTGAACCACCGCTTTGACTAGCAAAGCCCTAGATTCTGGAGTCAAGGTATATCAGGAACCTGCATCCCTACCCTGCCACTTTCTTTTTCGCAAATGTTTTGGAAACATTTTTAAATAATAACTTTTGTTGGGGTGGAGGGGGGGTTCTGTTTATAATAGTAATGTAGAAAAGGGCAAGTTATTTTACTTCTTTGTAAACAGAAAATAACAACCCCTACCTTTGGGCTGGGGCTGGGGGGATAGTGAAAGCTCTCACCCATGCTCTCTGCTGCCCTTACAGTCCTGAAAGTAGGATCTCCCTGCACTTTCCACTCCTCCACTGCCCCTCTTTTCTAGTGCACTCTGACCTCTGCCCTTGACTTCCTCTTGAGACTGTTCTCCCCAAGGATCCAACAACCACTGTTCACTTTGATCACTCTTGAGTACATGAAACTGTTAACAACCCTCTCTGTTCTCAAAATGCTCTTTGGTTTGGGGACCAGCCCCCACCTCATTCTACCATCTCACACTCATGCCTCTGGTCAGTCTCCCTCTGTCCATTCCATGCACTTGGGGTTTCTTCAGGTCCCTGTACTGGCCTTGGCTTTCTGTTGGATTCTTTCTATACATTCTTCCTTGACCACCATAGCATTGCATCCTCCAAATGCTAATCCCCAAATCAAGGTCAACAGCCTGGAGCACTCCTCTCAGCCCCAGATCCAGAGAGCCCTCAGCCCTCTGATTACAATGTCTCCAAGACAATTCAACTCCATGTGTCCAAACAGAACTCGTCACTTCCTCCTGTGTTCCCATAGGTAGCTCCAGGCTCTACCATCCACTCATCTTATTAGCCAGTCTAGGCACTCGCGTACTTACCCTCCACTGGGCTAGCACCATTATTTTTTGAATTCACATATGAATGTATTATCTCCCTAACATTATGTAGCAAATGCCTTAATGTCCTTATAGCATCGAGCATGATGCAATATGCATATCTATAATTTAAGTCACCATTAAGTTATTTCAGGAACCAGAATGTGAGTTACACTTTGCTACACATGAAGGTGATGCTGTGAAAGTGCTGCACTCAATATGCCAGCAAATTTGGAAAACTCAGCAGTGGCCATAGGATTGGAAAAGGTCAGTTTTTATTCCAATCACAAAGAAAGGCAATGCCAAAGAATGCCCAAACTACCACACAATTGCACTCATCTCACATGCTAATAAACCAATGCTTAAAATTCTCCAAGCCAGGCTTCAAAAATACCTGAACTGTGAACCTCCTGATGTTCAAGCTGGTTTTAGAAAAGGCAGAGGAACCAGAGATCAAATTGCCAACATCTGCTGAATCATGGAAATAGCAAGAGAGTTCCAGAAAAACATCTATTTCTGCTTTATTGACTATGCCAAAGCCTTTGACTGTGTGGATCACAATAAACTGTGGAAAATTTTGAGAGAGATGGGAATACCAGACCACCTGACCTGCCTCTTGAGAAATCTGTATGCAGGTCAGGAAGCAACAGCTAGAACTGGACATGGAACAACAGACTGGTTCTAAATAGGAAAAGGAGTGCGTCAAGGCTGTATATTGTCACCCTGCTTATTTAACTTATATGCAGGGTACATGATGAGAAACACTGGACTGGAAGAAACATAAGCTGGAACCAAGATTGGCGGGAGAAATATCAATAACCTCAAGATATGCAGATGATACCACCCTTATGGCAGAAAGTGAAGAGGAGCTAAAAAGCCTCTTGATGAAAGTGAAAGAAGAGAGTGAAAAAGTTGGCTGAAGGCTCAACATTCAGAAAACGAAGATCATGGCATCTGGCCCCATCACTTCAGGGGAAATAGATGGGGAAACAGTAGAAACAGTGTCAGACTTTATTTTTTGGGGCTCCAAAATCACTGCAGATGGTGACTGCAGCTGCGAAATTAAAAGACACTTACTCCTTGGAAGAAAAGTTATGACCAACCTAGATAGCATATTCAAAAGCAGAGACATTACTTTGCTGACTAAGGTCCGTCTAGTCAAGGCTATGGTTTTTCCAGTGGTCATGTATGGATGTGAGAGTTGGACTGTGAAGGCGGCTGAGCGCCGAAGAATTGATGCTTTTGAAGTGTGGTGTTGGAGAAGACTCTTGAGAGTCCCTTGGACTGCAAGGAGATCCAACCAGTCCATTCTGAAGGAGATCATCCCTGGGATTTCTTTGGAAGGAATGATGCTAAAGCTGAAACTCCAGTACTTTGGCCACCTCATGCGAAGAGTTGACTCATTGGAAAAGACCCTGATGCTGGGAGGGATTGGGGGCAGGAGAGAAGGGGACGACCAAGGATGAGATGGCTGGATGGCATCACTGACTCGATGGACATGAATTTGGGTGAACTCTGGGAGTTGGTGATGGACAGGGAGGCCTGGCGTGCTACAATTCATGGGATTGCAAAGAGTCGGACACGACTGAGCAACTGAACTGAACACATGCAGAGAAAACTGTGTCCACTATCACCTCTTGGCATTGTTAACGGTTTCCATTCAGGAAGAAAAGTACTTCCATTAAGTTGGTAGGTTGCAAATTAAATCTCCACAAATTCTGTACCCCCAAAAAAATGGGGCAAGGGGAGAAATCTTTGTTTTTCTAGGACTTGAGGAAAAGATACTCAAGTTTTGGCTGGCTGGCATTATGAGGAAAGCCCTGGAACCATCATGGATGAGAGATACACACTGAATAACACTATAACCTTTGTACATCTGGTTCCTCTCCTTGCTATGCACGGAACACCTGGATAGCAGGGGTAATACCTGCAGGTTATACCCCTAGAAGTCGGGCTGTGCTCACTCAATACATTTGAGCTGTCGAATGAGAGAGTGGGTGAATGAGTGAGGAAATGGATGAGTGAGTGAAGTCGCTCAGTCGTGTCCGACTCTTTGCGACCCCATGGACTGTAGCCCACCAGGCTCCTCCCCCATGCTTGGAGAATCCCATCCATGATGGTATCTCTTATCCATGATGGTTCCAGGACTTTCCTCATAATGCCAGCCAGCCAAAACTTGAGTATCTATTCCTCAGGTGGAAATGGATAGGTAGATAGAAAAAAAATAGTGATGCTGAAGTAGGTCTTTCAACCACAGGTCCTGAAAACTGGGACTGGTGAGAGTAGGTTGGTCCTCAAAGACTATAAGCAGCTCTCAACAAGAATCACTTAATCCAAGGAACATCGGAACTCCAATGTTCTACTGAGTCTGGAGCAGGAGCCAAGACCTTTGCCTCAATGAGTAAAAGGAACTCCATCTCAGCAGCACCCTGTTGGTTTCTAACTGGACCTTCACTTACACACTGTGTTCACAGGCTCTGTTTTACTTCTTCTGCTTGCATCTGGGGGTCAGACAAGACAACTATGATGAAGAGACATATCTAGCTGTCTCATTGAGGTAAGCGGCTCCTAAACACCAATCCTGTACATTTCAACAATGCCATCATGTCACTGCTGTATCCCCAGTGTGGCCCAGTGAAATGTGGGCTTGAACTTCATCAGGAGACTCATTCTGGGCTCTGGCACGGGTTGACTGGTAGCCCCCAGAAGGCTCCCAGGAAGCAGACAGCAGACGTCCATAGCGGTCCTTCCAGATTCCTCAGCGAAGTCAGCCTATTCTGTTATTTCCAAACCCTATTCTGTCACTTCCAAACCTTTCCTCTCACAGACTCTTTTCCCTTCAAAGCCTTTCCTTTGAAATTTACTCTGTGTTAGAAGCCTTCAAGTTCTATCTGGCTGAAGCCAGGGGCCAAGAGCGATCCTGGCTGCTCAAGTGGTGATTTCTGCCAAGAGATTCCTCTAAGCTGCATTTCTGAGGTCACTCCGTGCCACTTGCAAAACCTCTGCCCCAGAAAGGCTGCCCTCGGCCTCCTAAATTATCCCTACTCCCAGAAGCTGTCGCACACCTTCTCCCTAACAATGGCTTAGACTCACCCTTTGAAGTCAGGGTCCTGCAGCATGTGGCACCCGTCCACCAGGCACCATCTACACTCCTAAGGCGGAGCCCCTCCTCCACACAGCTGAAGCAGAGCAGGTCCAGGGAGATGGCCCGGTGTGACATCTTTCCTATTTCTCCCTTCTCCTCCACCACCTGGAGCTCACTCAGAAGGAAGTATCATTGCCCTGAAACCGAGGAGGCATGGATTACAGGCCTTCCGTCTGTCATGAACTAGCTGGTTGGCTCCTGGCAGGACACTGACCTGTCATCTGCTCTCTGATCAAGGATCACACCCTCCCTTTCAGAGTACTGTAAGTATCCAACAATGCAAAAGTACTTTGGAAAATGCAAGGTTTTATTACTACTATTATTCTAATACTATGACCAATATGTGGGACTTCCCAGGTGGCTTAGTCTGCAATGCAAGAGACACAGAGTTCAGGATCCCTGGGTCAGGAAGATCCCCTGGAGAAGGAAATGGCAATCCTTTCCAGTATCCTTGCCTGGAAAATCCCACAAAGAAGCCTGGAGGGCTACAGTCCATGGGGTTACAAAAGACACAACTTGGACACAGCTAAGCGACTGCTCAAGTAAACCACATTGGCCAATATGGGGACCTCCCTCTCCCCCCGGAAGCTCACTCTGGTGGAAAGAGAAAGCCCCCCAGGCACACTCACGCCCTTAAACCCAGTTACCGAAAGTTTCGGGCAGTGCTCTCCTGGCTGTCTGGCAAAGCAGAAATTCTCTGTTTTTCTCCAGTCTGTCAATACTCTCATCTGTAACTACTGCACCATGTTGTTTCAGTCATCCTTCGGCCTGGAGGATTTCTGAAGTCTCGGAAACAGGCTGACAGAGACTCTAAGTGGTCATCTCATTGATCCATTCTTCGCCTCCAGGCAGAGCTTGCAAAGAATACTCCTGCAAAGCAACTTCTCTTCAGGTATCCAGGGCTTAGAGGAAATGAGACCATGTGCAGCACAGGTCCCAGTCCTGTGCTGGGAGAGTCCCAGTCCCTCAGGCCACGCTTGGGATCTGCTGACCCATCATCCCGAGAGAGGTCCACGCTCCGGGCACACAATACGGTGCCTGTGGACAGGCGATACTCGCCTCCGGTGCTGGGCAGGCGTCGGCCACTCTACAGCTCCTCTCCTCAACCAGTCATGTTCTGAGAAATGCTGGTGAAGGTTGCATAGTCGGGGACTGGAAATGGGAAAAGGCAGCTTTTGCTTACTTGTTGGTTTTAAATGACCCGTGCCTTCTTCACGTTGATTGAGAAGCATTTTCCTTGGATTCCAGTCCAGGGAAATTCATAAAGAAAAACTCCTTTAGGCTGAAAATGCCAGTGGTCAATATCTCTCGGGACACTGAGGTGGAAGATGCAAGCTTTTCCTTAAGTCTGAGCCATGGCACACAGATGGGAGCAGCCTACCGCCGTCAGCCCAGCTCTCCAACCCAGAGAATGTTCACCTGTGAAGAGCAGTTTCAGGTTTTTTGCATTTTGTGACATGGCTTCTTGCCTTAGTCTCCATCCCTGACCTTCATTTCCCTTCACAGCGTGACCCTCAACAAGCTGCCTTCAGTACACACTCCCCACACGGCCCGCTGCTGTGCTGGGCATGCAGCTGGGGGCTCTGTCCAGCATCTGCTCACTGCCCCGTCCACACTCACCGCTCTGACCCCCAAGTACCGACTTTGCTCTTGCCCAGCCTCAGGATGTTCCTCCCAGCTCCTCCACCCTGGCCCATCCTCATTAGCAGAGGTAGTGATGAGGAGAGGACTGAGCTAGTATCCACTGAGCACCTGTTTCATGCCAGGCTCTTCAGCACACACTGGGTCATGTGATGCTTTTCACTGCCTTCCTAGGAAGGAGAAAGAAGCTGGGGCTCTGAGATGTTAAGAAACTCCCCCAAAGACCCTGAGCTGGTAAGTGGGAGAGTTAAGAGCTGACCTGCAGCCACCTCTGTGCCCAGGAGCCTGTGTCCCTGCCCGCCCAGTGACCGGAACCCCAAGGCAGCACGAGGACCTGAGGGCATGCTGGGACCCCTGCTTCCGCACTCTCCAGGTCCCTCACGGCACCTCCTCCCACTTCCCAGTTGTTCCCAGACCAGGACTAAGCACACAGCTCCCGAGACTCCAGAACAACCAGTCCATGGTGACAACAGCCTTCAGAGACTACTTTGTGGGGAGGCTCCAGTTGTGCATGGCTACATTTTTTAAAAAACAGCAACTTAGCAGTGGCTTTCCTAGCATCATTAACTACACGCGGAGCTTAGAAGTGATTAACCTTGGGCATTTTATTTTTCAAGCGCCCTTCAGCGTAAGTTTGGGTGCCCTGCTCACACATTCCTGGGCACTTGACTGGGTGGAGGCAGGTGGGGGAATTTACTGGAAAGGGTCATTGACAGAAATGCTGCCCTACCGCTTCTACCTTGCACAGATGCAGAAGGGAGATTCCACTTCTACTTGAGGGGGGAGGCAGTAGGCTGTCTCCATGGCAACCCTGGAGGACTAAGCACCTAAAGAAGGTTTGTGGGAAATTAAGTTGTGGTTGTCCACGTGTTTGGCCTTGTCACAGGCAGTGGCTTGGAATGCTTGCCTGAAGGAAGGACACAGGTATGGTGATACAGAGGAGACATTCCAGGAATGACTCCAACAAGCACTGCATGACTGACTGACTCCTTCCTACCTGGGTGGTTTTTCTAAATGCTTCACTGTGGACGGTTAACCCTGCCAGGAAAGCTAAGTGTGTGCGCGCGCGTGCGCGTGGGGGTGTGTGTGTGTGTGTGTGTGTGTGTGTGTGTGTGTGAGTGAAGACAGAGAGAGAGAGAGAAAGGAGGAGGGAAGGAGAGGTTGAATAATTTAAAACATGTTTTCTAGCTTATTCTCTATGGTTTTATTTGTTTTTGCTGATTTTATGTGCTCTAGTTTCTATTTTAATACTTTTTAAACTTCAGAGCCTTCTCAGCTAAGCACTTTAGGATCATTTTAGGAACAGTCTTAACACTCAGCTACAGATTGATGACACCTTGACAGTCTTCCTTAATATGGAATCACAATGTTTTGTATGAGGCAAAATTATGACCTACAATGTCAGCAAGTCTATGGAACTGTCAATATCACTCTAATAAGATGTGAGCGCATCCCAGTTCTGTTAGCCACTGCTACTGTGACCTTCGGCAAGCTCCTAAGCCAATGTGAGCCTCAGTTTCCTGGGGACAATAATATTCTTTCATCTCATAATGGCAGTTTGACTATCAACTAAGATAATGACCGTGAACATGCTTTATAAAACATAATATAATCTACAAATGGAAGGGAGTGGTGTTATTATATTATTAATAATTATAGGATTTAAAGCAAAGAGGTTGCATTACTAATGACAACAATTTTTTGGCAAAGCAGTTTGCTGTTTTTCTTCCCTCACCTTTTTCTAAGTTCAAAGAGCCAGTGAGAGAAGCCTGCCTGCATGGCCTGCCAGCTTCAAGGTCAAAACTCAGTCATGCATTTTCACGGGGCACAAAGAGGAGCCAATCGATTAGACACAGAAATCAGAGTGTTAAGTAGAAAGCTGCCTGAACAGATGACCGCAGGGCTCAGAGGAGGGAGGAGGGAGCCACAGCCTGCCTGCTCCCCTCTCTCCAGGGTTTTGCTGACCCTGGAGGATAGTTCATTCCTCACGGGAAAGCAGAGCAATGCTCGCTCAGGGAGGTCCTCCACGTTGCCCAGGTGGGGCCTCATTAGCCTCCCTCAGGCTTGCTCCCATCTGGCTGGTGCTGAGAAATCTGTGAACATGAGAAGGAAAACAGAGCCTGTGCACAGTGCTCTCAACAGGAAAGACATCCAGGCCCAGCAGCATGCCTTCTAGATCCTCACTTCTCACACAGGGTCCCTGAATAGCAGTCTCGCAAGACTGGCCGCTGAGTAGACACACGCAATCGCAGTCATGCCCTGACCCACTGAGTCAGAATCTGCATCGGTCTGTGATGCCCAGGTTACTTTTGTGCACTTAGCACTTGAGGAAGTGCTGTTCTGGTACCCACAAGCCAGGGAGTGGGGTGGTGGTGACAAGGGTGAGACCCCCTGGCGGGGTATCTGGTGAACTGCTTCCACCTGCCTTAATCCTGATGAGGCCCTGCATTGCCTGGTAAGGAGTAGGATCGCCATGCAGACCATGTCAGTTTTCAGCAAAAAGCCGACAGGCTAGACGAGCGCCTTCAGAGCCAAGCTCTCTCCTCTCCATGCAGGCCAGCCTGCGGGTCCGCCCCTTTGCGCAGTGGGAAATGTGTCTCTCCAGTCGCTCGGCCTTTGTCCAAAGGGCCCTGAGTGGCTGGAGTGGCTGCTTCCGGTCACACTTCCTTAGCACTCAGAAGCAGACTGCACTCTGAGCCTTCAAGCCGAGACCCTCGAGCCCTCCCCAGTCCTCCTCCCAACAGGCTGCACAGCAGCCAGCCTGCCAGCCTGCTCCCACAGCCTGGGGCCTGGCTGCCTCCTCAGGACTTGTTTCTTCCCAATGCCTAGGATTTGCTTTACTGTCATCATCCTGTGTCTGGGAAGCAGGCCCCTGTGGCCAAGGACACGACTGGAAAGTGGAGGGGAAACTGAAGGGACATGGAGAGATAGTCAGGGCCACTCAACTTGAATGCAATTCTTTCCCCTTCTGAACCAAGTTCTTGAGTTCTTGGTTTTTCCATCCATTAACCAACCACCTGCACTCAGAAAATGTACCCAAAGTCTCCCTGTGCTTTTCCTATCTCCCAAATAAGGTTATAATTACCCTGCTTGCCTAAAGGTTTGAGAACGTGAAACAGAATTATAAGACGGGGAAAAGGAGTGACACGAGCGATCATTCTGGACAAGGTTTTGTTTACTAACATAGACGCCAGGCACTGATCTCAGCACTTTATAAATCTAACCCACCTAACCGCCAAAGGCTAGAAGCATATACTACTGGTGTGTCCAGTTTAAGAGGAGGCACAGAGACCAAGAGAGGCAAAGAGTTTGCTGACAGTGACCCATGTGGGGAAGTGCAAAAGGGATGCTGGGACAAGAGCAGGCTAGGATCTGCTCTGCTTGGCTTGGGAGAGGAGGCCTAGGGCAGCTCTGGTCCTTGGAACGAAGCCTCCCACGGGCTCTAGGCTATTCCTCTTTCTTCAGGATAGAACAGTCCTTGGAGCAATCAAGGTCTTGCAGACTGACTGTGGAGGAAAACAGGAGATGTGTGCGTGACAGGTCAGCCACACCCTCGAGGGCCACCTCCACAGCAGGAAAACACCTAGCAAGACAACTGGGGAAGCCCTCAGGGGAATGCATTCTAATGTGGCTGGCTACCTTCCCGCCAGGGATAAACCCAATCTAGTCCAATTCTTTACTAATTCTGCAGCAGAGTAGCCCCTGAAGCTCTTCAGAAAACACAGAAGGGCCTTGAAGACATTGTTAGCCTCCGAACCCAAACATCATCCAGTCCCTTCAAATATTTCCTCAATATCCAATTGGCCTGCCTCTAATTTCTGAAAGTCGCTCAACAGGGGGCCAATTGATTTCTCCCTTTGCCAACTGCCAGTGCACTTAAAACCCATTCACTCACTCCCAGTCAGATGCTCCATGATATTAAGACTCAATTTTCCTCTCTTCCAGGCTCTCTCCTCCATTGCTGATCCAATCACTTCAAGTATTTTAACCTTTGCCCTTCAGACCCTGCTGACCCTCTTTCTCCCCTCTTCACCACACTTAACCTTCCCCTCCCTTGTTCTGGAGCCCACCAGGGGCACCACCCACAGCAGTGCCTGCAGGGGCTGTGAGAAGGATGCCATCTGTGCCCCTTATTCACCCAGGGCCCCAACCAGGACCTCTGGGCCTGGACTGATGAGGAAGAGCCCAGTGCTGCCTTGCAGGCAGACCCTCTGCCAAACATTGGCTTAGCCAAGTTGGAGTGGGGTGGCATGGGACCAACTCCAACAGTGCTGCCCCCTGCCCCGGTCTCGGCAGGCCTTGCTCACTCAGTCAGGAATCTCAGAAACTGTTGGAACACAGATACACAGAGTTCCTACCTGAGAGAAGGTAGAGGGCCAAAAGCAACAGATCACAGCCTCTGCTCCCACTGCCCCTTAACCGGGGAACATGTGGAGGGAGGCAGCACCGTGCAGAGTCAAGAGGAAACTGCCCCACACGTAACCAGGAATGACCCGGGATCACACCAGCCAGGCCTGTGTTCAGAATCAGATGACAGATATTCAGAGGGAATATAGGAAACACTAACCTTCCCCAGACCCAAATTAAACTGCACCAGGCTGAGCACTGCAACACAGGGAAAAGAGGCTCAACTTGTTTTAATTTTGAGTGTGTTTAGGCTTTGCTTTAGTAAATGCACAATTGCAAATCTCCAGAGTATCTGAGAGCAGTTCTCCAGCTGGAGAGCTATAAGGGTTTAATTAACCTAAATACCTGTGACTTCCTGCCTCCAAAAACCTGTTCTCCAAAACTTGGCAGTGACCTGGCCCTGGCTATGTCTGTTGAACAGCACTAGAACCCCAGACTCAGCATTTCTATGCCCAGCAGTGGCCCAAATGAGCGGGAAGGATGCTCAACAGACCAGGAGCTCAAGACTCTTCAACTTGGACTTAGTGACCAGCTTTCGTTGTTGAATTGCTCAGTCGTGTCCAACGCTGCGACCACATGGACTGCAGCACGCCAGGATTCCCTGTCCTTCACCATCTCCTGGAGCTTGCTCAAACTCATGTCCATCGAGTCGGTGAGGCCATCCAACCATCTCGTCCTCTGTTGTCCCCTTCTCCTCCTGCCTTCCTTCCCAGCATCAGGGTCTTTTCCAATAAGTCAGTTCTTCACATCAGGTGGCCAAAGTATTGGAGTTTCAACTTCAGCATCAGTCCTTCCAATGAATATTCAGGACTGATTTCCTTTAGGATTGACTGGTTTAATCTCCTTGCAGTCCAAGGGACTCTCAAGTATCTTCTCAACACCAGTTTGAAAGCATCAATTCTTTGACACTCAGCCTTCTTTATGGACCAACTCTCATATCGACACATGACTATTGGAAAAGCCATAGCTTTGACTATATAGACCTTTGTAGGCAAAGTAATATCTCTGCTTTTTAATATGCTGTCTAGGTTTGTCATAGCTTTTCTTCCAAGGAACAAGTGTCTTTTAATTTCATGGCTGCAGTTACCATCTGCAGTGATTTTGGAGCCCAAGAAATAAGGTCTCTCCCTGTTTCTGTTGTTTCCCCATCTATTTGCCATGAAGTGATGGGACCGGATGCAATAATCTTCATTTTTGTAGAGTTTTAAACCAGCTTTTTCACTCTCCTCTTTCACCTTCATCAAGAGGCTCTTCAGTTCCTCTTCATTTTCTGCCATAAGAGTGGTGTCATCTGCATATCTGAGGTTATTGATATTTCTCCCAGCAATCTTGATTCCAGCTTGTGCTTCATCCAGCCTGGCATTCTGCATGATGTACTCTGCATATAAGTTAAATAAGTGATAGTTGCTCAGCCATTCCTGACTTTTTGCAACCCCATGGACTCCTCTTTCCATGGAATTCTCCAGGCCAGATTACTGGAATGGGTTGCCATTTCTTTCTCCAAAGTTAATTAAGCAGGGTGACAATATACAGTCTTCATGTATTCCTTTCCCAATTTTGATCTGGTTCTTTGTTTCATGTCCCATTCTAACTGTTGCTTCTTGACCTGCAAACAGGTTTCTCAGGAAGCAAGTAAGGTGGTCTGGTATTACTATCATTTTAAGAATTTTCCAGTTTGTTGTGATCCACACAGTCAAAGGTTTTAGCCTAGTCAATGAAGCAGATGTTTTTCTGGAATTCTCTTGCTTTTTCTATGATCCAACAAAATGTTGGCAATTTGATCTCTGGTTCCTCTTTAGCCTAGCTCATTACAAGGAGAATTTATATTAGATTCTAGCATGTTCCAAGAAACCATGTCATGTACCATACCTGGGATGTGTGGGTGGGGAAGGAAGGCGAATTGCTTCACGGAAAGCAGCCCTCCTCCGACCCTGCCACAAACACATCCATAGGTACATGCACACTTGCGTATCACACTGTTCACAAACACAGCCTTCCAACACTGCCCCTCTTAGACAAAAAGACCATAAAGGGAACTCCTTCCCACTGTGGGAACTGCATCTCACTCTGCGGCCTGCATGTCCCAAGAACAGACTGGGTCAGCAGTGCAGGTCAGGCTGTGTAAACATGAACCACAAGGGCAAAGAGCCAGGCCTCATGCACCCTTCAGAACAGGTCGGTGCTTTCGTATCACAGTTGAGTTTACCCTCTTGCCTCCACCCTACCTGCCTGTCTCCCTCTGTTCATCCCAGCACCAGTGGGGGCTTCCTCGGGAGCCCCAGCCATCCCATCTATCTCTCAGGAAGAGCTTGCAGGGCCATGATTGCAGGACCCAGTGAAGGCCGGCCTTGCCTAGCTTTCAGGGCTTTCAGGAAAGTACTCAGGGGTTCCAATGTGCTGAAGCTGTGTTTTACTGGATGACAGGACATTTTTAGCTGATTGTTAAAGTCACAGTCTACTATAGCCCATCAACAACCAATTTGGCCCCGGTAAAATGGATTCCAATTCCCTCAGCACTAGTCTCCTAGCAATCAGCTCATCAATATACATAATGTTTAGAAGCTGGATATTGATTGTGGAGTCTAATGGACTCATTATTCAGGGTTCTGCTTGACCCCTGGAAGAACAGTTTATTGGAGCTTCCCTCTCCACTCACTACCAAATTCCAAATGGAGAGTGGGGTAAGGGTAGCAGGGATGATGGAGAGGAAGCAAAGAGGTTCCTGGGGTTTGGCCATAAATCAAGTATGCTCATGACCTGGGGTTTCGCCCGGCCAATGTGAAGCAGCCTGTAATACTGTCAGCCCCCAGCATCACTGAATTAACAAGGATCTGCTGTTGCCATAGGATACAGCAAGCACCCATGGCGTGATTTACTTTGGGGGCAGCCAGCAATCCTCTAGGTCACAAATGCTAGCAGGGCACCTTAGAGTCCCTGCCAGTGTCTGTACAATGATCAGCAGCAGCACCAAGCCCTGGCCCTCAAATACAGCCCCCACAGCCCAGCTCCACAGCATCCCTGACTCCTCCCCTAGGCCTGGGGACACCTATTCACAGCACAGGGGCCACCCTATTGTTCCTCCCAACTCCCTGCTCTCAGAAGCATGTGCAGGGCTGGGGGAAAGGTGAGCTTCTGAGGCACAGAGCAGGGTGCTGAGTCAGAGAAAAGAAGAATGCTGATGGGACAGGCAGTCTGGCCTCCCAGTGGGTCATGGGGAGACTTTTTCCACAAAGAGATTAGCTAGATTCTTTTTCCTCCTGATAAGATCCCGAGCAGAGTCTGCTGGTAAGCCCTGACCATTTAGTAATCACCACTGAGTGTGGAGCTAAGACATTTCACTTCTTGGCAGAGAAATGAACACACAGAGCCTCCCGTACACCAAATAAGCCCATCTCTCCCTCACAAAACGTTCATCTCATCTAGAGTCAATACAAAAACACATTTCCAAACCATTGTTTATTTTCACATGTGAGAATTCAGTGTCCTCAATTACATTTAAAATTCCACAATTGGAGGATAGGTGCATTCAGTAACCCTATCTTCTCTTCTCCTCTACCCCGAGGTTTGCCCTGGACTACACTGGGCCCACCCTTACTATGTTCATTGCAGGCAGGGAATTTGTAGTCTTTGTGGTTTCAAGAGTATGAGGTTCAGACACAACTCGCTTCATTCTACAAAACTATATACTTTTTGCATTTTCCAAGGAAGCTGAAAATCTATGCTTTTTTTTTTTTTTTTTTACCCAAAGGAAAATTTTGGACCTTACATTTGTTTGTTTTTAAAAGTGTGTGAGCCAAATAAAATACCTTCCAGGCTGCAACCTCTCATGTATAAAATCTCCCAAACTGTGGGAGATGTAACAAAAGGGAGCAGGAGAGAGGGAGCTTGAGGATGTAGTAATGCATCTCCCAGGAGGAGGCTCCAAGGTCTCCAAAACTTGGGCAGATTCTTGCTGCCTTGCCTTTACATTGTAAGTCACTTTCTCGTCCACATGTCTAGATTTCCCAGACATCCCGTGCAAGGGTGTCAGATTTAGAAAACAAAAACACAGGATATCCAGTTAAATTTCAATTTCAGATAAACAATGAATACTTTTTTGTATTAGTGTGTCCGGTACAATATTTGGGATATACTTATCTTTAAAATTATGCAGAGTTAGTGTGAAGTTCAATGTGACTAGACAGCCTGTACTTTTTCTACAACCCCAATCCTGCCAGCTCTTGGAGTTTTCTCTTCACTCACAGCCCCAACTACCATGACCCAAGGTTCTATCCCCATGGTGGGGTTGTATTGCTGATGCAAAATCATTTCTCATATTGCAAGAGAAGAAAAAGAATGACGTTAACAAAAACAGAATTTTTTTAAAGCTTATGTTAAGTGTCTTAATATATCAAATAACTTCTGAATTTAGAGAGCCCCGTGGTATTTTACTGTAGGCTGGGCTCTCTTGGAGGACCACTCATTCACTGGTTTCTTTAAATGAAGTCCTTCTAACTTCTTTCCAGTCAATACCCTCGGGCTTTCAGACCACTGAAAACATGACTCTATTGCTTGTGACTTGCGCTAAAAAACATACTGAAATAAAATAATTTAGGCTAGTATTTCCCCAACTCAATTATATTCTTTGGAATTCTATTCCTGTAGGATCCTCCTGGGGGAAAAAAAAAAAAATGGTTCTGTGGTTGAATAAGCAGGAAACTGCACACTGCCTATGCCCAGCTGGGAAAGTCACTGTGAAAATCAGCATATGAAAGGCTTGAGGAATCTTGTGGGGGAAACTCTGAGCTGCTTATTCCAACATGAACCCAACTCATCTGGCCACAGATCACAAAGGCTGCCACCTCCTCCATCTAATCCCTATTAACCTTACAGATAACACTTGGGATGCTAGAAACTGATGAATGTTTCTCAAACACAACTAACCCTTTAGACGTGATTTTTTCCTATGCCCTGGTTTAGGTCTGGTTTCTGAGTTCTTCAGAAGTGTTCCTGGCCCTGATCCCAGACTGTTCCATCACGGACTTCTTTCAAAGCCCACCGAAGCTCCACCTGCTCAACAAAGCCTCCTTGACCTCCTGGTCTCTCCAGTCACACTGACCACTTCCTTCTTTGTTTCTCTGACTTTTTGTTCAGCAATGAATCCCAACACATCAATTCACACAGCCCATGTCCTCAAGACATTAATCCAGGTATGCTGATTTGATTCTTCTGCTATTGTTTTCTGATTCTGTTTATTTGTTGGCTCTTCAACCAGGCTTGAAGCTACTCGGGCAGACACTTCTGCTTCACGACAGCCCGTATTTCAAGATGGGCCAAGCACCCAATAGGCCTTTGTGAAATTCTTTTTGACAGAAACGTGTCTATTCATGTACCCATGTTCTAATCATTGCTGATTTCAAAAACAAAGGATGGCTCTCCTAAAAGAATCAGGAGCTGACTTCTCTCAGGCACCATTAAAGATGAAAACTTAATCCCAGAGTTGCCTTCTGAGCCATGCGTTGTACACACCCTGGCATCAGTCACCACTGCCCAGCAAACAACCCAACCCAAACCCAAACCAGTGGAAGAGGGAAGGACCTGAGAAGACCAGAGATTTCCATGACACTGAAATAATTTCCCAGTTAGGGAAAATTTCATAGGTCAAAATTTCCAAGAATGATATGTTATCTACAGCCTTGAAATTCAAATGATTTCAATTCTTCTGTCTTGGGGAATACCATTTCATTATCCTAAGGCAAAGATAGCCATGTACTCTGATAAAGAACAGATTGCAAAATGACCTGCTCTCCAATGCTGAAGTCACAGGACTCTTTTATTTAACTGGCCGAGAGGGGCTTCAGGGTTTTATAGACATTGTGCTGTGAGCTCCATCACAAATCAAGGCCTGTGTGATGCAGACTTCTAACAATTCCACTGTATTTCCATAGTCTTCAGGGAGCTTTCATCTTTACTCTGAGATTCCGATTTAAAAAGAAAAATCTGGGCACAACAGAGGAGTCTCTAAAACACATAATTGGAAACCTAAACACATCGTACAAATCAACTGTACACACACTTCATTGTCCCAGAAGCATAGTTCTTTCCATCTCAAGCCAATTACAAAAAAAAAAAAAATCCACACGCAAAGCTTTAAATAAATAGCCCTAGTTTCCAAGGTGAAATAGAATCTCCTTTTGAATGATAACAAGTGATAAAAATATCAGTAATAAACCAATTTTTGTAAATCAATTATTTTCTAAAATGCATAAAGGGCTTTCCAAGAAGGCTCATGGCAAACTTCACTGGATTCAGTTCCTGGAAAAATATGCAACCAGCTAACATTTCCTGGGTGAAAATACTGCCAGGTCTGAGCATTTGGTAGTCGGTAAGAAACACTTGAACATTCTAGTCTGCCAATGCCTTGTTTGTCCCCCTCTCGGTCCCCAAGCAATCAATTAAGAATACGCAACACAGACACTCATGCTTTGCAAGCACAATTAATAAGATTTGGATTTTGTAGACATCTCTATATCTTGGAAATTTCAATGAGATTTCAGGTAAAATGGGGTCTAAACATATTCAGTTAAGATTTGATCAAATCACTTCTTATCATTCAGAAGTTACTCAAAGTGTCAACTCCTCAGAGTCCTTTCTGGGCCACACCAGCTAAAGCACATCCCACCCCATGCACAGGTGTAATACAGGTTTCTACCACATTCCTGATTTTACATTTTCCAAAGTCCTTATAGTACCTGTATCACCTTCTTCATCAGTTTAATGTTTACTGTCCATCCCCCATAGTAGAAAACAATGTAAGAGATGACCTTTGTACTCAGGTCCTCTGCCTGGCCCAATGCTAAATCCCTGGAGCCTCTTTCAGGGCTGGTGATGGCTGTTCAATTCTCACTACCATCCATTTCCAGGACTTTCATATTCCCAAACTGAAACTCTATGCCATTAAGCACTGACCCCCGCCTCAGCCTCTCCACCCTGCAACCTCCTCAGTTCAGTTCAGTTGCTCAGTCCTGTCGACTCTTTGCTACTCCATGAATCGCAGCATGTCAGGCCTCCCTGTCCATCACCATCTCCCGGAGTTCACCCAAACTCTTATCTATCAAGTCAGTAATGCCATCCAGCTATCTCATCCTCTGTCATCGCCTCCTCCTCCTGCCCCCAATCCCTCCCAGCATCAGAGTCTTTTCCAATGAGTCAACTCTTCGCATGAGGTGGCCAAAGTATTGGAGTTTCAGCTTTAGCATCAGTCCTTCCAAAGAACACCCAGGACTGATCTCCTTTAGGATGGACTGGTTGGGTCTCCTTGCAGTCCAAGGAAATCTCAAGAGTCTTCTCCAACACCACAGTTCAAAAGCATCAATTCTTCGGTGCTCAACTTTCTTCACAGTCCAACTTTCACATCCATACATGACCACTGGAGAAACCATAGCCTTGACTAGACAGACCTTTGTTGGCAAAGTGATGTCTCTGCTTTTTAATATGCTATCTAATTGGTCATAACTATCCTTCCAAGGAGTAAGCGTCTTTTAATTTCATGGCTGCAATCACTATCTGCAGTGATTTTGGAGTCCCCCAAAATAAAGTCTGACACTGTTTCCACTGGTTCCCCATCTACTTGCCATGAAGTGATGGAACTAGATGCCATGATCTTAGTTTTCTGAATGTTGAGCTTTAAGCCAACTTTTTCACTCTCCTCTTTCACTTTCATCAAGGGCCTTTTGAGTTCCTCTTCACTTTCTGCCATAAGGGTGGTGTCATCTGCATATCTGAGGTTATTGGTATTTTTCCCAGCAATCTTCTAGCAATTGTTATTCTACTTTTTCTCTATGAATCTGACCACTCTAGGACCTCATATAAGTGGAATCATGTGAGTTGACCATGTTGTGCTGTGTGTCAGAATTCCATTGTGTGGATACACCACATTTTGTTAATTCATACTCTATCAATGGGCATCGGAGTTGTTTCCACCTTTTGGCTATCAAAAATAATATTTCACTGAACATTGATATACAAATATTTGAGTCCTTGCTTTCAGTTTTTGGAGTATATACCCAATAGCAGAATTTCTTAATCGTATGGTAATTCTATGCTTAATTTTTTGAGGACCTGCCATGCTGTTTCCCACAGTGGCTACATTATTGTTCATCCTTTGCCAGGAGAGCACAAGGTTCCAATTTCTCCACATCTTCTTTAACATTTGTTTTTGTTTCTTTCTTTTTTTGGGTTGTGTTTTTTTGTTTCTCTTTGCTAATTACGTTTTATCTGAAGCAACAGTTCCCGTTTATGTCCATTATAGATGAATGGATCTAATGAGAAAAAACTTTTGACTTGGGTTACTACCCAATGCACACAGGTCATGAACAGCTAAATAATTTACCTTTCACAGTTCAGCCTGGGCTAACAGCACAAGGATTATTTCTGAATATTTGGAAGCCACTTCCTACTAGAAATATAAACAAGTAAAGAGAACCAACTGCTAGGTAGCTTTCTCCCCATACTGGTATTAACGTTTTCTGCAAACAGCCCCAGCTGACAGCAAGTGGAATCTCAGGCAGGAACTGCTCTGTGCAGCACTAACTATAGGCCCTGCCACTTCCGGAAGTGCATAAAAGGGACTTTGGAAACTGTGTGGTATTGGCCATTAACACTTGGAAGGAAGGAGGAGTGGAAATTACAGCCATCTGAAGGCAATTGCCTGGCTTTATCTTTGCCCAACACTCCAAGAGCCTATAAACATCAGTGGAGGGAAAAGGGCTTAATCTCCAAAGACATAAAATTTTCAGAGCTATGTGACCTCTGAAAGAATAAGGCCATCTGAGAAAACTATTTCCTGAAACTCAAATCCAGGCTTGGGGAATGAGGCCACCAGCCAAGGCTCAGTCTTTCACTTTTTAAAATGTTTGCACATCAGCCTTTCCCACTGGATTTGGATACTGGGGAGAAAAAAGCTGTGGCCAATTTAACTGTATCTCCCTGGCCCTTAGCACAGGGATTGTCGCCCAGCTGGGAATGAATACATAGTTCTTAAAACAATAAATGAACACATGACACCAATCTGAAGAGTGAGGACTTTCTGATCCCAGAGATGGGAGAATGTTGTCTTCCTGATATATTCTAGCCCTGACAAGATCTCATGGACTAGGCTTTGTGTCCTGTGAAGACCCAAGAGAGCAGTCCTTCACAGAAATCCCTATAATCATCATGTGGGTTCATGTGTAAAACAAGCTTTCTCTACCCGGCCCTGGAGCCAGCCCTAGGGAATAATAATCTGGGTAGAATGGCTTTCAATTCCCTTTCTCTATTCCCTAGCCCAAGGGTTCCCAATCTAATGCCAGTATCTAATGCCTGATGATCTGAGGTAGAGCTGATGTAATAATAACAGAAATAAAGTCCACAATAAAGGTAATATGTTTGAATCATCCAGAAACTCCCCCAACCCTCAGTCCTTGGAAAAATTGTTCCACAGAAGTGGTCCCTGGTGCCTAAAAGGTTGGGGACCACTGCTAACCCATGTCTGTGTCCTACTCTTCCGACTCCCACACGGGTGCCCCTTTTCAACAACAACAGTGGAGGTAATAGGGTCAGCAAGATTTGGCTTCATTTACTGCTTTACTGTTTTCATGGGGCTCTCAACTGCATTAGTTTATTTGACCCCCAGCACAACCTAATGGGAAAACCAAGGAGAGCGGTTTTCAGTCATCTGATTTACCAAAGGTATGTGAGCAATATGCCGTAGAATCAAGTCTCCAGGTTCAAAAACCCAGTTCTCTTTCTGTGAGTGTCCTTCTGTTCCTTAAACATTACCAAGTACATATTAATCTCAAAACCAAAACTCTCACCCCTTTAGGGCTGTTCTCAATTACCCACTGAGAGGAAAGATGGCTCCTAATGGACAGATTCTAATCATGCTGATATGTTAATGACTGCAAGTGATTTCATGTGCTTGTGGTTGTATTAAAATATGTCTACAAATTCATGCATACTCCTCTCTTCAAGAGGTGAAGCTTAATTCACCTCCATTTGAGCTTGGACTGCACTAAGTAACGTGCCTCTAAGGAATAAAAAAGGTGAAGTGGTGAGTGTAATTTCAGAGACTAGTTCATATGAGCTAGTGGTCACTGTGGCATCGGCCTTGCTCTCTCCAATCACTGTGGAGGAAGCCAGCTGCCATAATGTGAGGACACTCAGTAGCTCTATGGAAAGACTCAGGCAGCAAGACTGAGGCCACCTGCCAACAGTTGTATGAGAGAATCATTTTAGAAGCAGGTCCTGCAGCTTCAGTGAAACCTTTGGATAACTTCAGTGCCAGTCAGAAGATTGACTGGAGTCTCATGAGAGTCCTTGAGCCAGAACCACAAAGTTAAGCTTCTCCTGAATTCTTGACCCCCAGAAACTGAAAGCGAACATTTATTTTATAAAGCAACTAAATTTGTGGGGCAATCTGTTATGCCTCAACAGGAATCTGTTATACCACTTAGGAAATATATATACTTAAAGAAAGTTTACCTTTAAAAAACTTTATTTTTATACCACTAATCTATGCTTAATTAAAAATTTAAATATATATAAGAACAAACTTTTTAAATTACTCAGTCTTATTTACATAACTAATTTTATCATTTTGATATAACTTTTCATGTTTCCTACTTTTGTGTGTGTGTGTGTATATTGGTGGTCTTTATCTTTTTTTACAAAAATGAGCTCATATTACTTAGAATCTTTTTGTCATTTAACAATACTGAATTCTATTTCAAGTCATTAAAGTTAAAATTACAACAGTATTTTGAATAGTCACATAGTATTTTATTAATTATATCAAAATATATTTAACCAATTTTTTAAAAATAAGTGATTTAGCTATTACCAATTAGCATGAATGAGGCTGCAGTGGGAAACTGTCCATGTGTCTTCTGTGGGCTTGTCGGGTGTGTCCTTAGCATAAATCGATACATGTGGAACTGCTGAATAAAAAAAGGTATATACTTCTTAAATGAGTGCGAGGCACACTAACAGATTATACCAAAGACTGGGAAAATTTATATCTTCCCAACAGTTTATTATGTATTATCCCTCTCTGATAAACTCTGGTCAACCAATTAAAACCAATTCTTAAAGAATTGAATCTTTAGTGATGGAGTTGCCAGCAGCTGGCAGACCAACAGAAAGATACTTGGGTGGGTGAGGGAGCTTTCCTCTCAAGCTATGCAACATCTTGCGAAGTTCCCTCCATCTAAGTCACCACAGAACTGACTTTGACTCCTCTTTCTTCAGCCTGACAAACCAGGAAGGAAGACAGAGATTGGCTTTGCCATGAAAGGCTTCAAATGCAGTTGTGGAAAATGTGGCACCGTCCCTGGTACAGTGCATTGAGGCAGTCATGTTGTCCTTGTAGAAGGACTGAGAGATACAGCTTCCAGAAGACAGGGTGGAGCAAAAAACTCTTTCTCTCGTGGCCACTTAAAGTCAGGCTCCCCTGGAGCCTGTGTAGACCACCTATAAGCAGAGTGGGGATGGCCAGGACCATTGAACCAATCTACAAAGAGCTATGTGTCCCTCAAAGAGGTTAAGTGACTTGGACAAGGTAACAAAACCAGGTTGAAAGTGAGACTCAGAACCCAGATCCTCCCACACCCATGCCCCTCTGTGGATGACCACCCTGGTTTAGGCACGTCCAGGACAAGAATTATAAAGAGCTGGATTCCACCTGAAGCACCCTCCTTCACCTTCCTCAGTGAGCCACAGCACACACCCCAACTCCTTTGGATCCCCTGATCCATGCCTCACCCTTCTATATTAGTGTCTCCTCCCTCTTGGCCCTGAGAGGGTCTCCTTCCTCTACACCTGAGAGATCTCACCTTGCTGAGATGACCCTTGTGTTCCTAACAAACTGATTTGGGCACTATGCCCTCTTCCTCTTGATTTCCCCAGTCCCTAACACAGCATACAGAAGAGCTTGATCAAATTCGACTCAGCTGACATGAAAAGCTGGCATCATCAACCCTGAATACCTCAAGAGTGACTTCAACCAAATGAATAAAACGTGATCGCTTTGCATAAACTCCTGAAAGCATTTTTCCCCCCAGCCAAATTAGAGAACTAAAGAATGAATTGGGCTTCTCCTGGGTCCTGTTAGTGCCTTTAAAATCATCACAGGGCTGTCTTGCTTTAGTTGGCTGTCCCATTTATCCCCACAATCCAGAGTCCATACAAGGGACACTGGGACGCAAAGTGACAACCAGACCTCTGCACAGCAGAGGCTTTTTTGTCTTTTGAGAAAATTCCTCTTCAATTCATTGAAAAGTTAATAGTTTATGAGTGTCAGGCTCATCACTGCTGGGAGATACTGTTATTGCAGCTGTCTATGTTCTAGGGAAGCACACCTAGTGACCATGAGTGAAAACAAAAAACAGAAATCAGTTTGTGAAAATGTACCTGATCAACACCATTTATTCTGGAAAAAACTTATTTCTCAGCCAACTATCTGTTTGGCATGTAGCGAAATCCTTACAACTAACATCCTCAACAAGCACCTCTGTCTGCCTAAGTCCCTAGTTTACCCGGGTAGAAATGGAAGAAGACGACACTGAGATCACTTTTTAAAATGAAGATTTTTTTCTACTTTAGGAGGAAATGGAAGAGGACTACTGTGTACCAGGCAACACAAAATGTTTCATATACACTGTCAAGTCCCATCTCCACCAAATGGAGCAGATTATGTCCAACAGGAATGATTCTTAAAAGACTTCATAAGTGACAAAAACCAGCCACAAGAGAATATGTTCTCTATGACACCATTTTTATGAAATATTAGAAAATGTAAAGTTTTAGATTCATCAAGCAGATAAGTAACTGTCACTGGCCAGAGGTGAAACTTTGAGAATGATGGCAATGTTCATATCATACTTGTGGTGGTAGCTAGAGGATTGTAGACATTTGTCAAAAATCAAATTTACACCTAAAATTGCTAAATTTTATTATATGAACAGTATACTGCAATAAAACTGATTAAAAAATTTTTAATCCCATCTTGACATCAACTCTGTGAAACTCAAACATACTACGTAACTTGCAGAAATCTGCCCTCCCTGACATACTGCCAGGCTGCCTCCACTTAGAAGATCCTTCAGTATTATTATAACACTTTCCACTCCATGGCATTGATCTATTTTTTCCCCTTAAGTTTCCTCTCTTCATTTTTACTGTTACTGTTATTGGATGCTTAACTTCCTCTCTGTTAAGATGTCTCTATCAGGCATTAGCCAGATATTCACTGCTCAGTCAAGTAATTAGTTGCCTTAATCTTTCTTTATCAAACAACCTGTCTCCTTAGTCACTGTAAAGAAGACAAGTTCCAAGCTTTCCCTCAGTAGTTATAGTTGTAAGTGCTTGCAGGTTAAAAGCAAAGCTCTAAAAGCGACCTTCAGAACTGATATGACAACTCTTATCATCTTTAATCCACAGACATGTGTTAATGAAACAACTATTGCATACCAATCTTGTGTGGCAATATGGATGGACTGCAGGGTGTGGGAGGGTGGTTATCCACACAGAGCTTGCCGGATACTGAAGGCCAGCTATGTTCAGGGACATCACACGTTACTTTTAATCTGAGATACATTTGTATCCATTTTACAGATGAGCAGACTTAGATTAGAAGTCTTTCACCAAGAAGCAGGAAGGAAGGATTATGGCCTTACAGCCCCAGACCCTCTGGAGGTCTCCCACTGCTGGTGGGGGCACTGCTAAGGACCCTAGGACCTACAGAGAATGAACAAGCCCTGGGCTCGGAGGGCCAGCCTAGCTGTTCAAAAGGAAAACAACTTACTTCAAGCGAGTGCTTGCAGCAGGATCGATATGTGTCTGAGCAAGGGTGGCACTTGCAGTGGGAGGTGGTGGCACTTGGGGAAACTCCCAGTGGGACATGAGTCAGGCTGTGGTAAGAGAGAGAGGCTGATCCCAATGACCAGCCTCTCCTCCAAGTATCCTACATGCTGATCACACCGGACAGCAGTCATCTCCATGAGCATTTCCTTCTCTCAGCAACTCTCCATACAGCCTCTCAAGGCACAGGTCACTTCCTTCTTTGTTTCCACCAAATTGCCTCCAGGTGTTCAGCTGTGCAGTTCACCTTGCCAACTTTCTCTTCTCATTCTTCTGTAGTTGAATCATAGGCACAGCATTCAGGGTTCTGTGAACCCTGCAGAGAGGCAAACAGTCAGCCCAAACTGGGGGTCCCTTGCAACATTTCTCTGAACAGCTGAGCAAGGCTGATGGTTTCAATGGGCAGGAGGCCTGGGCTAACTTTCACGGTGATGCCCTGAGCCACCTTGGGATGCTGCCCTTGAGAAGTCATCAGCCAAGAGAAGCCCCAAGGGGTACACCATTGACTGTTAGGCATTTCTGCTCCCTCTTCCTGCAAAGAGCACAAGGATATACATTAAGTACCATGCGGTACAGACTGTGAGGACAATCCATCTGCCATCCATGAGTGCTAGGAAATCCATGCCTCATCAGCAGCCAAGGGTGCTCCTGCACTCTTACTTCTATTTATACAGATACATGCTTTAGTCTCCAGAAATCCTTGTTGTTGGGCTGTTAGCATCTCCAGAGCATCCTTTTAAACCAGGTGGGCACTCATACACCCAGGAGAATAGAACCAAAGAGTCTCCATCTGGTTTATATCACAGAGGAAGTACCTAATCAACCACCCCATCTTCCCAAACTAGCCTCCCACACCGGCTGCCCTCCATTCAGTCCTCAGCCTGCTGACCTAAACTTCTGACATAAGCATTTCTCTCTGTATTTTGCATTTAAGGTTTCCCTGGTGACTCAGATGGTAAAGAATCTGCCCACAATGTGGGAGACCTGGATTCAATCCCTGGGTTGGGAAGATCCCCTGGAGGAGGACATGGCAACCCACTCCAGTATTCTTGCCTGGGGAATCCCCACGGACAGAGGAGCCTGGCGGGCTACAGTCCATGGGGTCACAAAGAGTCAGACATGGCTGAGCGACTAAGCACAGCATTTTGCATTTAACTTTCCCTACTTCTAAGTTTCCTCCCTGTTCTCTCCTCCTATGGAAAAGGAAAACCTCAAATATCTATTGAGCTCCTGTATGCCCAGCCGTGTGCTAGCACAAGAGAGAAGCACACAGGTGCAGTTTGCTGCTGTGAGTTCAAGGGCCTACATGACAGATGTGAGGGCTGAAAGGGCCTTGGAGCAAAGCATACACATGCCACAGGAGTGAAAGAAAGCAGTCACCTCTCTCCAGGAAGGTCAGCAGAATGTGAGCAGAACAGGCATCCTGTTAGCAGAGGGGAAGGCCTCCGGACAACAGAACTACCGATGAGCAATGCATGGAGCTGGCGAGGCACAGCATGTGCCTGGGGACCTGCTCAGCCAGAGAGGAGAGTTTCTGGAATGACAGATAAGGCTGGAAATGGAGACCAGATGTCTACTTGTGGAAGCCAGGACCAATGTAAAAAGTTAGCCTTTGTCTTCCAGGCAACAGGAGGATATCAAAGGTTTTCTGAGCCACCGTGCTGTTTCAGTGGTGATGAAAGCAGTGGCAGCAGCCTGTGTAGGAAGAACTGGAGGTGGGAGTGACTAAAAGCTGGAAACCTGCACAGGAGATGCTCTGTGGCACCTGGGCGATCGCAGTTGCCATGGGGATAGGAAGCCGGGAGCAACAGATGCAAAGGGCTTTTTCAAGGGAAAAGACTGGAAACAATGAAGAGGAAAAGTCCAAGATGATGGGGATGTTCAAAGTGAACCCTTATCTTTTTTGGGTGCTTAGTATTTAAAAACCCTTTATATCTGGGAAGACCACATCCCCCCATGACATGCTTTTTGCTATAAGGCAGAGCCCATGTCTTCCAGAGAAGCTAAAGGAGCCAGATCCCGACTTCTTGCCTCCCCCTCCCTGGGTAGCCACTGTTCCGGTATGTGACCTACTCCACCAATCAGACAGTCCCACAGGGACTTTGAAACTTGATGGTGACCACCCTAAACCTTCAGACCACACAGCCCCTTGCTCTGCTGAGCCACGCTAGCATGTCTGAACAGAGATGCTCATCAGGCATATAACCTGTGTTGTTACTCTGTTAGCCTGCATTCCGAGGACTGGACTGCAAGGGTTATCAGATTAGAGTTCACAGCTTCTCCAGAATATGGGCACAGCTGCTGCCTCACTGCCACCCTCCCCCCCCCCCCATCCAGCAAAACCTGACC
>SJXQ01002934.1:41670-72903 GCA_006408695.1 Aepyceros melampus | reverse complement strand
GGGAGCTGCTCTATTTATGCCTGTAGATCCATCTGATTGCATTTTGCATATTCATGCCTTTTTGCCTTTTCATACTGTTCATGGGGTTCATGCCCAATACTTTGGCCACCTGATGCAAAGAACCAACTCACTGAACAAGACCCTGATACTGGGAAAGATTGAAGGCAGGAGGAGAAGGGGACGACAGAGGATATGATGGTTGGATGGCATCACTGACACAATGGGCATGAGTTTGAGTAGGCTCTGGGAGTTGGTGATGGACGGGGAAGCCTGGCATACTGCAGTTCATGGGGTTGCAAAGAGTCGGACATGATTAAGTGACTGAACTGAACTTGCATATTCAAGGCAAAATCTGCAAAGCCCCTCATGTGAGTTAAAAGTCCTTATTGCTGCAGTGTTTAGAAGATGATGTAAAAATATTGAGAAATAGAGAAATAAAAAGGGTAGGATAACATAAAAATATTTTTACAATTTTTTTGTTATAATGGGGAAGAGGAAACAAGGCTGGCCAGGCATGAGCATTAAACTCTTAAGCTAGGAAGAGGCACATGGGGATTTATTATACTATTCTATTTTGATACTAAAATTTTCCATAATTAAATCTTTAAATATTAAATAATAATTATCAAAAATTTAATTTTTATAGTCATTTAAGATTATCTTTGGAAAAGATCAGTTTTCATTCCAATCCCAAACAAGGGCAATCCCAAAGAATGTTCAAACTATAGTACAATTGTACTCATTTCACATGCTAGCAAGGTAATGCTCAAAATCCTTCAAGCTAGGCTTCACAAGCTGGATTTGGAAAAGGTAGAGGAACCAGATATCAAGTTGCCAACATTCACTGAATCATAAAGCAAAGGAATTCCAGAAAAACATCTGCTTCACTGACTAGGCTAATAAAGCCTTTGATTGTGTGGATTACAACAAACTGTGGAAAATTCTTAAAGAGATGGGAATAACAGACCACCTTATCTATCACCTGAGAAACCTGTATACAGATCAAGAAGCAACAGTTAGAACTGGACATGGAACAACGGACTGGATCAAAATTGGGAAGGAGTATGACAAGCCTGTATACTATCATTCTGTTTATTCAACTTATATGCAGAGGACATCATGCAAAATGCCAGGCTGGATGAAGCATAAGCTGGAATCAAGGTTGGCAGGAGAAATAATAGCCTCAGATATACAGATGATACTACTCTACTGGCAGAAAGTGAAAAAGAACTAAAAAGCATCTTGAGGAGGGTGAAAGAGGAGAGTGAAAAGGCTGGCTTAAAACTCAACATTCACAAAACTAAGATCATGGCATCTGGTCCCATTGCTCCATGGTAAATAGAAGGGGGAAAAGTGGAAACAGTGATTGGTTTTCTTTTCTTGGGCTCCAAAATCACTGCAATGGTGACTGGAGCCACACAATTAAAAGATGCTTGCTTCTTGGAAGGAAAGCTTTGACAAACCTAGACTGCCTGTTTAAAAGCAGAGACATCACTTTGCCAACAAAGGTCCATATAGTCAGATCTATTGTTTTTCCAGTAGTCATGTATGGATGTGCGAGTTAGACCATAAAGAAGGCTGAGCACCAAGGAACTGAAGCTTTCAAACTGTGGTGCTGTAGAAGGCTCTTTGAGAGTCCCTTGGACAGCAAGGAGAACAAATCAGTCAATCCTTAAGGAAATAAACCCTAAATATTCATTGGAAGGACTGATGCTGAAGCTGAAGCTCCAGTACTTTTGCCACCTGATGTGAAGAGCAGACTGATTGGAAAAGACCCTGATGCTGGGAAAGACTGAGGGCAGGAGGAGAAGGGGATGACAGAGGATGAGATGCTTGGATGGCATCACTGACTCTATGGACATGAGTTTGACCAAACTCCAGGAGATAGTGAAGGACAGGGAAGCCTGGTGTATTGCAGTTCATGAGGTCACCAAGAGTTGGACACAACTTAGCAACTGAACAACAACAAAAGATTATCCTTGAGTGCTGAAGAGCCGATGGAGAGGGGATTGGAATCTCTGGTGACTCTGTGGTAATTTCTTAGGACAAATAGGAAGCACTGAACTCCATGTTTTTAGAAAATCTGGGATTTAATGATGTGAAACCTCCAGTTAATAACGTATTTACAGAGAAAACAAAAGGCACTTCAGTAAGGCAATCAGTACAAAGGGATTTGAACCTGAAGAGCACAATAGTGGTGGTGGCGGTAGGGTGATGCCCTCCACTGCATAGCTCTTGTGTTCCCACCCCTATCCTGTTCTGGATGGGAACTGGAGGAGGAGAAGTTGTTGACACTATGAAATGCCTTCATATACACAGGACACTGGTCAGTTGAGTTCAGTTCAGTCACTTAGTCATGTCTGACTCTTTGTGACCCCATGAACCGCAGCATGCAAGGCCTCCTTGTCCACCACCAATTCCCAGAGTCCACCCAAACCCATGCCCATTGAGTCAGTGATGCCATCCCATCATCTCATCCTCTGTCGTCCCCTTCTCCTCCTGCCCTCAATCTTTCCCAGCATCAGGGTCTTTTCAAATGATTCAGCTCTTTGCATCAGGTGGCCAAAGTATTGGAATTTCAGCTTCAACATCAGTCCTTCCAATGAACACTCAGGATTGATCTCCTTTAGGATGGACTGGTTGGATCTCCTTGCAGTTCAAGAGACTCTCAAGAGTCTTATCCAACACCACAGTTCAAAAGCATCAATTCATCTGTGCTCAGCTTTCTTTATAGTCCAACTCTCACATCCATACATTAGCACTGGAAAAACCATAGCCTTGACTAAATGGACCTTTGTTGACAAAGTGATGTCTCTGCTTTTTAATATGCTATCTAGGTTGGTCATAACTTTCCTTCCAAGGAGTAAGCATCTTTTTAATTTCATGGCTGCAATCACCATCTGCAGTGATTTTGGAGCCCAGAAAAATAAAGTCAGCCACTGTTTCCACTGGTTCCCCATCTATTTGCCACGAAGTGATGGGACAGATGCCATGATCTTAATTTTCTGAATTTTGAGCTTTAAGCCAACCTTTCCACTCTCCTCTTTCACTTTCATCAAGAGGCTCTTTAGTTCTAGCCAGAGCATAACTTCAGGTTCAGTAAGCAGAACATGGAAAAACTTAGGGAGTCAGAAACATGCTTGTGATTCTGTACAGTTGTAACTTCCACCTTTCAGCAAACTAATTTAATCGTCTAACTCCCATTTCCTGGTTCCCAGGAAGGCTGCACACAAATCCACTTAAGGCATGTCTGATTGCCTTCCTAGTGTTAAGAAGAGGTGCACACCCCATTTGAGTGCTTTACCAAACTGCCAGCTTTTCAATGCTTAAACTCAACGTTCAAAAGATTTGCTTGAGAATGACACACACATGCTACAAATTCTTTGTTAGATGTTGAGGTAGAAAATTTGATGAATGTATAGATAACCAACAAGGACCTACTGTATAGCACAGAGAATTCTACTCAATACTCTGTAATGGCCTTATTGGGAAAAGAATCCAAGAAAAAAAAAAAAGAGTGGATATATGTATATGCATTACCATATTAAAGGTTGAAGGCAAAGGAGAAGAGGATGAGATGACTGGATAGCGTCACTGATTCAATGGACATGAACTTGGGCAAACTCCGGGAGATGGTAAGGGACAGGGAGGCCTGGCATGCTGTAGTACATGGGGTCAACAAAGAATCGGACGCAACTTAGCCACTGAACAACAACATTACTGATTCACTTCACAGTACACCTAGAACCAACACAACATAGTAAATCACTAAACTCCAACAAGTTTTTAAAAAATAAAATCAATGAACCACGCACTATAAACTCTAAGTTCATCTCTGAAGTTGTCTTCTTTTCCTTCTTCTGCAGCATCTGATTTCTGAAAGGTGTTAACTACTGGTCCAGTTCTCATCACTATCTCTAGGCTTTCGCCATCATGGCTGCAAATCCTTCTAGGCAGGGACACTCCTTCTCTTGTCTTCATGCATTGCATGCCCTGCTTCGCTGCACACAGAAGTCACTCACACGGAAGTCTCCTGGCCTCATACCCCCCACAGGCCCCTCCTCCACTCAGGACACCCTCACCTGAGACTGAGTTCCCTATCGCGCTGCCCTTGTTTTCCTTAAGTAAATGCAATTCATTTTCTGTTTCTTTAACAGATCAACACACATGAGATGTGGTCCACAACTGATTAATATTTTATTATTGTGGTAACCTCTACTAGTGATTACAAAGCTTCCTCCTTAGGGGTCTCCCTAAGGATGACTCCAGGCCATCTGGATTCCTAAGCGAACCCTCTCTGTCCACACAGGCTCACTTCCCTGGGCAGGGTTTTTTGGTCCTTCTTGAAGGGCAGTGTGCCATCCTCACTTTAAAAAGCCCTATCATGTCAATGGTCTGTGATGTGCCTTATGAGGGTCATTGGAAAGGTCAATTCCTTGGAAGTAAAAGAAACTATTTTCTCAAAGGTGTTCCTTGACTTCCTCTTTAAAATAGCATTTCTCACATAAATTGAGAAATAGTACTTCTGCATCTTTTAAAAGTGGGGCTTCCCTGTGGCCAAGTAAGTTTGAGGAACCCCTGCATGCTGTATCCCCATTGGGAGATTCACACACACATGAGCACGGTAAAGACTCTGCAGTTGAGACATGTACGTTTTTATCATCTCATTTTCCCCAATAACATCCAGTGCGAGTGGAGTTCTCGAGAACTCCTCCTTGAGATGCTGCAACTATAGCTAAACAGTCCCAAAAAAGCTAAGCAGAAGCCAGAGGGCAAACCCATGGCCTTTTGCTACTCTTAACTCTTTGCTGCTTATTGTTACTGTTATTTGCTGCTGTCATCAACACATAACCCCAAAAAGATTCCCAACCATTCCATGCTCTGCTATAACCTCAGTTCTGTGCTCTTCAGCTGACTCTGGAAATTAAGGTCTACTTCTACTAACCACTGGGCCTAGAGGATATGAAGGATTGGTTTTCAAGAAGTTCTGGTGCGTCCTGCGCATCCTCAGATTCCTTACAGTGAAGGTTCCAGGTGTGAGTTAGGTTTGGCCACCCCAATGTACTTTTGCGAAATTTGGAAAGAAACATGAGGCAGAGATCATTCTTCTGTGGTTTCTGCTCTTTTCTTTCCTCAACAAGCAAATCCAGCAGGCACCTGGTTCTTCTGTGATAGTTTCAGCCAAGGTGCCAGCTTCCTGGGTGTCAGGAGGCAGAAGCAGGGCACGTGCTTGCAGCTCTGGATCAGAGCAGTGCAGCATGGCTCTGATCGTGGGAGCCTCTCCATCCTGGCCGTCCCAGCACGGCTGTGGAGAAGCTGCTGGCTGATTGTGAAAGTATTGCCTCTACCTAGCTGTGTCTTCGGAACGCTCCAGCAGTCTTCAAGACATTTCATTCTCTATAATGAGTCCCTTCCTCCCGAAGTTTGCTAGAGTGCATTTTGCTTTCCGTGACTGGATCTCGACCTATTCTCCAACTCAAGTGGTGTCCCAGCAAGGGTGGCCTAACCTCTCAGTCTCATCTTGAAGGCAGTGGGATTCCAAACTGAGTCACTGTCCACATTCCAGGTGGGAGCCTCCTGAATGGCAGACTGTAGCCAATGAGGGAAACCTGCAGAGCTGGCTTTCTGCAGTCAAGCATATGCATCTTGGGTCAGGTCAACATAGATGTCTGCTTCCCAAGCAATAAGGACACCAAACTCCTTCTAGAGCAGCAGCTGTATATCAGTTCAGTTCAGTAGCTCACTCGTGTCCAACTCTTTGTAACCCCATGGGCTGCAGCACGCCAGGCTTCCCTGTCCATCACCAACTCCCGGAGCTTACTCAAACTCATGTCCATCAAGTTGGTGACGCCACCCAACCATCTCATCCTCTGTCATCCCCTTTTCTTCCTGCCTTCAATCAGGGTCTTTTCCAATGAATCAGTTCTTCGCATCAAGTTGCCAAAGTATTGGAGTTTCAGCTTCAACATCAGTCCTTCCAATGCATATTAGGGACTGATTTCCTTTAGGATGGACTGGTTGGATCTCTTTGCAGTCCAAGGGACTCTGAAGAGTCTTCTCCAATACCACAGTTTAAAAGCATCAATTTTTCAGCCAGCTTTCTTTATAGTCCAACTCTCACATCCATACATGATTACTAGAAAAACCATAGCTTTGACCTTTGTTGGAAAGTAATATCTCTGCTTTTTAATATGCTGTCTAGGTTTGTCATAGCTTTTCTTCCAAGGAGCAAGTATCTTTTAATTTCATGGGTGCAGTCACCATCTCCAGGGATTTTGAAGCCCCCCAAAATAAAGTCTCTTACTGTTTCCATTGTTTCCCCATCTATTTGCCATGACATGATGGACTGGATGCCATGATCTTAGTTTTCTGAATGTTGAGTTTTAAGTGAAATTTTTCACTCTCTTCTTTTACTTTCATCAAGAGACTCTTTAGTTCTTTACTCTTTCTGCCACTGTACATAGAAAGCATGTAAAATCCAGACAGAGTTTACAGGAAGAAGCAAGACAAATCCATGTCACTTAAACTTCTAATTTCAACCCATGTTACTTAAACTCTGAACAGCAGACCTCTGTTCTGCCAGGTGGGGACAGCGACATCCTTTAGCTCATAAGAAGGAAGAGAGTAGACCTTAAAGGTCTTTGAGGGGGAAAAATGTATTTTATTAAAAGGATGGCACTTACCACTACTAATTAATATTGCCACTAGCATCCAGAAATCATAACCAAGAAAAGAATCCCTTCTTTCCATACTTTAAAAGAAACTTGTTAAGTTTTTAATACATAACATTTTAGCACACTGCATTTAGAGACAAAGTTTTATGAGCTTCATAAAAAAAAAATCAGAGCACTGAAAATGAAATGCTTGCTTTAGGTTATAGCCAAGCACAGAAAAGGTTTTTAAAAATCATTTCACTTCAAACAGGATTATCAAGACTCATTGCAGGGTTATTGTTTTCATGTCAGTTGTCCTTTTGTGCCATCCTGCAAATGTCTGGAAGACTTCCTCTATCCACATAGTCCTGAGTTTTGTCGTTGCTGTTGTTGTTTTTGCTTTTAAGCAAGCATCACTCCTATTTCTTTAGTTTTCTGACACCACAGGAAATCAATGTGTCAGGTTAGTTTCACTGCTAGCCTTAAAAATGCCATGTCCCTTGGAAGCAAACCCTCTTGACACAATCTCTAAGCGCGCTCTAAGTTAACAGACAGCCATAAGGCAGGGGTTCTCAGGAAGAAATGGTCTAAACAGGCAGGAAAGAAGGCAGCAGCCAGACCAGAGGGAGAAGCTCAGAGCTCTCAACGTGCAGAGGGGGAGTGGTTAGGAACTGGGATAAGCACAGGAGGGGAATGACAGTCACCAACAGTCAGAGCTCCTGGGACTGTGGACAGCTCTGTAATTGACACACCATGTATTCCAGGGCCCAGAACAGAAGACTGCCAGCAGGTAGGGCCCAGAGCCCATGGGTCAGGCAATGTAAGGCTTACACCTGTCAGCAAGAGCTGGGTCTGTGGCAAGAGGCCCAAGCAGGCCTCTCAAAGAGGAGGAGGAAGAGGTAGGTGAGGGAGGAGGCAGAGGCCACTGATCTGGGAGCCCTGAGGGGAGGATTCAGGTCCCGAAGAGGGTTGGGTCAACATCCCTTCCACACCTGATTCTCGGATTTATAGAACACAAATGCCCTCATTAAAACAAAACAAAATACTTAACTCCACAAGATTTATTTAAGGCTCCCTAGTCTGTGGTGTCGCACAGAGTCAGACATGACTGAAGCGACTTAGCATGCATGCATGCACTGGAGAAGGAAATGGCAACCCACTCCAGTGTTCTTGCCTGGAGAATCCCAGGGACGGAGGGGCTTGGTGGACTGCTGTCTATGGGGTCACACAGAGTCGGACACGACTGAAGTGACTTTGCATGCATGCAGTGCATTTAAAATTTAGCTTTCTAAATTGTCTGATGCATACCATTTTGGGAAAATGGCAATATAAGCACCCAAACCCCACAGATCTGCAGATTTTCTTTTAGCCATAGAAAAAACAATTTCACACTGCACTGTGAAATCAGAGGAGTTGCTTTAACCCCTAAACATTCACTTTAGGATGTCTCAAGTGCTTGCTTTAACTAGATAACAAAACCCCATTTGTCATCAACAACAGGCAAAAAAATTTGGTTATAGTATAGTGCTGCACTGCCGAAACAGCAAAGAGATGTATGATTCATGTAGGTTAGCTGCTTTTTAAAATAAAGTTGGCTGCCCTTTTTTGTGTGTGTAGGAAGACATATTTGAAAATACACATAGCTACCTTTGCAAACCCAATTAATGGCAACAGATTCCACCATGGACAGTAAAGAGTGAGCTGCAAATATAAACATCTCAGGCAGGAAGGCTCTGAAAGCAGGGCCTTCGAAAGAGAGCTTTGCTGTATTCTCTAGGATCTAAAAAAAGGGAAGCTTTGTCAGGTCCCTTCCCTCCAGACACACACATCATTTTATTTGGAAGTCACATGGTGTGATTAAATTTAACTGGGTGGAGTAGTGGAAAACCACAGTATTAACAACATAATTCTTTTTGAGGAGAGAGTCTGCCAAGTGCAAAAGAGATAATTCTGAAAGCTTTGAGCCACTAGGCACTGGCTTTCAACATTTGTTTTAAATCCAGGGCATCTAGACAGAAGCATCTCTCTGCTCACTGTTGCATGGCATCTATAACTGAAACACCAGAAACTACCTGGATCTTCGTCATTTGGGCTACTGGTGAAAGAAATTATGACACATATAGAACTGATTACATGCAGCATATATATGGATATAAGTACCCACTATATGTATCCATGTGTCCAGGTAATTACTGGAAGATTACACAAGAAGTAAACAGAAGTCATCTCTGGGGAATAGAACTGATTGGGGAGGGGTGTCTTTCACTCTACACTGCACACTCTTCTGCCCTAGAATTTTCACCATGAATGTTATTTTTTTTTAATTAGAAAAACTAGCCACTTCAAGAGCTCACGGGCCAGTAACTTTGAAAAGCTCAGTGTCAGCCCTGCTCATCACCAAGAAACTGTAAAGGTAGAAATGTTTCATAGCTGTAAGATTTCTTACAGTTTATAAGGCACAGACTGCCTCCCTTTATTCCTGTAACATCATCAAAGATATCAAGACAAGGCATTCCCGAGACTGCAACTACTTCCATTTTATTTCTATAAAACAAAGGTTCTGGAGGCTAAGGGTCCTGCAGGGGCCACTGGGGGCTATAGCAACGGCAACTGGACTTGATCCCAGGCCTCCTTCCTGATCACAATCCTGTCTTCATACTGTGAATGTTGGTCAGGCCACTTCTGAGTCTCTCCACCAATAAAAAGGAGACACTATCACAAGGCATCCTTTCAACAAATGAGTAAATAATATTCTATTTTACCAAAGAGGAAACTGAAATCAGAAAGGTCAAGTAATCTGCCTGCGACACACAGGACTTGAATCCAGAAATCCTCTCACTCTACTTCTTGGCTGCTATTCCAGGCCACCTCTCTAGGCTGTCCCCTCCACCTAATACAGTGCTGGTTTCAGGCCTCCAGCTGTTCACAGAAGTCTTGATTTGTGACAATTTGCAAAAACACATGTACAAGAAACTGTGCAGTGGACACAAGGGGCCCATGGGCGGGCCACAGAGCCACCCACTCTCAAGGCACTTTCCAAAACACAGCTCCTATGCCCCAGAAGGCCTTGAGCGGCCTTGCAGATTCCAAGCTGCTCTGCAGAAAAGATTAAAAAACAAAACTAAACCCTCAGATCTGCAGACACTGACAACTAGAGAAGCAACTTTCAAGGAAAGATTCCCAGGTCCTTTCCCCAAAGTTTGAGCCTGAGCACCTGTCAGGGCTTGGCATGGACCATCTCCTGCCCACCCCCTGGCTGTGCTGTGACGTCACCCTGTCCCCACACTAGCTCTACAAAGTGAACTTGCCAGCCCAGCCTGCCCTTCCTTCCAGCAGAGAAGAGGACAACTCCTTTCTCAGGAGCTTCTGATGCCATCTGCACTGGGGCAGTGGAGTAGCTCTGTGGGTGTGAGAGCTCACTTTCAGGGCTTGCACAAGAATACTGTAAATATGTGAAAGAAAGAAAAAAAGAAAACACAGTATAAATTTAACTCCTCCCACCTAGACAAAGCAACACCCGATAGGACCAAGCAGGGAGGAAGAACTGATCTGAACAGCAGATACAGCCTTAGCATGGGGGGGTACCTTGCCCCAGGAGCCTTCACTAAGCCTTCCTGGCTCCTGTGGGAGCCAGGGATGGAGGTAACAAGCCTCAGGGACTCACCCACATCCCATGGGAGGCCAGCCAGCAGTCATCCCTGCAGAGCCCTCAAAGTCCACTCTGTAATGCTCTGCAGCTTTCAATCAATGAAAACTCAGTGATCAGTTAATCTCTACAAAATCAAAATCCATACTTGGCTCTGTTCAGGAGCAATCTGTTGAGGGCAGCCTCACATGGCAGGGCTCAAGTGCAGTGGACACACACATGGACACACACGACGCTGGCTGGAGGGCAAATACCCAAGAACAGTATTAAAATATGAATTTGAATATGTGTGGATTTTTGTTTTAACTCCACTAAGATTTAAAGCCCAGAGAGCCAAATATTTCAGCAGTGACTGGTCCGCACCACACACTGCTATAAAGTGTGGTTTTAGGCCCGAATTGCCAGATGAACCAATGGAAAACCTTTACACTTCCAAGTAGTGGCCAGTCTATTTACAAGTTCTAAGCCCTTCTGAATGGAGCCTGCCTGTGTCCACATAGGGTCATTCTGCTGGCTGCAATGACAGAAGCCAGACTTACCCTGGAATCAGTGGACTTAGAGGGGCCACGTGAAGATTTACAAACAAAAGTCCAGCACAGACCAAAAAGTGCACGCGGGAATCAACAACTATAGTTTGTTAGGCCAACTCTTTCTATTCACTTTCTTCTTCATCCTTCTCCTCCATTTGCAAAGAGGTCCTCAGGGTCAGGGAGTCATTGAGAATTAGGCCAATTCTCTAGGTAATTCCGGAAAGAAAATTACCCTCCAAATATTGAAGAGAAAGCATTTGGGAGGAGACCAATCAACATGTAATTCTGCAAAGATAACGTTCCAAACATCATATTCCCCCGAATCCCTGAAAGCAAGACCCTAACATCTCTTTGTATTCTTCAATCCCAGCAACTGACCCGACAGCACAAGATAACTGACCAATGAAGCAACTCCCAAGAGGTCAATGCCTCAGACCACTGTGTGATTAGAGCATCGGGTAAGGGGTCACATCAACCCCGAGGCTCCCCTTCACAGCTTCTACAAGGAGGTAAACCGACAGGACAGTCTCTCCCTAAAACTCAGAGCCTGCTCTCCACATGTTATCAAGTATACCACCATGAAATAGGAAGAAAGTAGGTGAGACAAGTCACCAAAGAGGAGAAACAGATATAATAGAGCAATCTCATCTCTAAGCTCTAAAAGCTATTTCCTTATGTTTGGTTTTTTTGTCTTTCCATGAAAACACGTTTCCCCTTCGCCAGTCAAATCTGGCACACAGCTTTCTAGAAATAATTCAGAAATCCAACAGAAGGCAGAGAACGGTCCCTATGGAGGCTGTGAGAGAATGATGCATGAAACTCCCTCCACCCAGAGGTCTGCAAGCTAACACCAAGCTTCTGGTCGACCTGCACAGCTGCACGTAGCCCTGGGTAGCCTGAAAAAAACACTTATCACTCAATCTTGTTCCTGCAACAGGACAGCATTTAAGACTAAGAACACAGACATCAGAACCAAAAGGGCTGTGTTGAAATCTTGGCTCTGCCTCCCACTTGTGTGACCTAGTTATTCCATCACTTCAGGCCTCAGTGTCCTCATCTGTGAAAACAGGGATGATAACAGGACCTACCATACAGCGCTACTGAAATGATTACATGAGTCGCTATACATAACATGGCTAAAATAATTACAGGAATGCAGTAAGTGCCATATAAGAGTTGCTATTAGTATTAATTACAGCTACTTAATGCACATAGTTGTCGTAAAGCTAGGAAGCCGGCACAAAAATCTCGGTTTACGACTGTCGTAATTTAGTAAACAAACCGGGATTTCCGACTAGGGGGAGGAGGGAATCTGGGCCACCAAAACAGCATGCGCAAACCGTTGCTTATTATTTCGGTTAATTGTCTAACTCCTCCTCGGGTTGCTCCTCCCTGCCGCCGGCCCTGGCCTCGGGCGTGGGTGGCTCCTCTCAGCTGCCGCTCCTGGCCTCGGGGGTGAGGTGGCTTCTCCTGGCTGCCCCAGACCTCAGACGTGGGGAGTCTTGCCATCTCTTGTTTGACCACTTCCAATTTGCCTTGATTCATGGACCTGACATTCCAGGTTCCTATGCAATACTGCTCTTTACAGCATCGGATCTTGCTTCTATCACCAGTCACATCCATAACTGGGGATTGTTTTTGCTTTGGCTCTATCCCTTCATTCTGTCTGTGGTTATTTCTCCACTGCTCTCCAGTAACATATTCGACACCTAATGACCTGGGAGTGGTGGCTGGGCAGGCACAGGAGGGCCTAGAGGAGCCCTCCTGTGTTGAAGATCAGGAACGGTGGTGGTAAGGAGATACCCCTCGTCCAAGGTAAGGTGCAGTGACTGTGCATTGCTGGAGCAGCCGTGAAGAGATACCCCACACCCAAGGTAAGAGAAACTCAAGTAAGATGGTAGGTGTTGCAAGGGGGAATCAGAGGGCAGACACACTGAAACCATACTCACAGAAAACTAGTCATTCTAATCACACTAGGACCACACCCTTGTCTAACTCAATGAAACCAAGCCATGCTGCGGGGCAACCCAAGATGGGAGGGTCATGGTGGAGAGGTCTGATAGAATGTGGTCCACTGGAGAAGGGAATGGCAAGCCACTTCAGTATTCTTGCCTTGAGAACCCCATGAACAGTATGAAAAGGCAAAATGATAGGATACTAAAAGAGAAACTCCCCAGGTCATTAGGTGTCCAATATGCTACTGGAGAGCAGATGTGAGGTAGCTCTCGGCTATGCTCAAGTGCGCCGGGCGCCTCCGCTGCCTGATATAGTGATCATCTGAGTTAAATTCATCCATTCCAGTCCATTTTAGTTCACTGATTCTTAGAATGTCGACGTTCACTCTTGCCATCTCCTGTTTGACCACTTCCAATTTGCCTTGATTCATGTACCTGCCATTCCAGGTTCCTATGCAATATTGCTCTTTACAGCATTGGATCTTGCTTCTATCATCAGTCACATCCACAGCTGGGTATTGTTTTTGCTTTGGCTCCATCGCTTCATTCTTTCTGGAGTTATTTCTCCAATGATCTCCAGTAGCATATTGGGCACCTAATGACCTGGGGAGTTCCTCTTTCAGTATCCTATCATTTTGCCTTTTCATATGTTCTTGGGTTCTCAAGGCAAGAGTACTGAAGTGGTTGCCATTCACTTCTCCAGTAGACCACATTCTGTCAGGCCTCTCCACCATGACCCGTCCGTTTTTGATGGCCCCACATGGCATGTCTTAGTTTCATTGAGTTAGACAAGGCTGTGGTCCATATGATCAGATGGGCTAGTTTTCTGTGAGTATGGTTTCAATGTGTCTGCCCTCTGATGCCCTTTCGCAACACCTACCATCTTCTTGGGTTTCTCTTACCTTGGGCGTGGGGTATCTCTTCACGGCTGCTCCAGCAAAATGCAGCCACTGCTCTTTACCTTGGACAAGGTCACCCCTCCTGACCTTGAGCGTGGAGTAGCTCCTCTCAGCCCTCCTGTGCCCATGCAGTCGCTGCTCCTTGGATGTGGGATAACTCCTCTCGGCCAGTCTTGCGCCACTGCAGCCTGGCACTCTTGGTCACCGCTCCTGACCTTGGGAGTGGGGTAGCTCCTCTTGGCCGTAGTCCTTCCCAGCTGCCGCGCTTCTGCGCATTCCACCGCATATACCTTTTCAGTTCAGTTCAGTCACTCAGTCGTGTCTGACTCTTTGCAACCCCATAATCGCAGCACGCCAGGCCTCCCTGTCCATCACCAACTCCCAGAGTTTACTCAAACTCACATCCATCGAGTCATTGATGCCATCCAGCTATCTCATCCTTTGTCGTCCCCTTCTCCTCCTGCCCCAATTCCTCCCAGCATCAGAATCTTTTCTAATGAGTCAACTCTTCACATGAGGTGGCCAAAGTACTGGAGTTTCAGCTTCAACATCATTCCTTCCAAAGAACACCCAGGATTGATCTCCTTTACAATGGACTGGTTGGATCTCCTTGCAGTCCATGGCATTCTCAAGAGTCTTCTCCAACATCACAGTTCAAAAGCATCAATTCTTCACTGCTCAGCTTTCTTCACAGTCCAACTCTCACATCCATACATGACTACTGGAAAAACCATAGCCTTGACTATACAGACCTTAGTCAGCAAAGTAATGTCTCTGCTTTTGAATATACTATCTAGGTTGGTCATACTTTCCTTCCAAGGAGTAAGCACTAGCCATCCATTAGTCTTCTATGGGAAAATGTCTGTTCAGTTCTGGACTGGTTGGATCTCCTTGCAGTCCATGGCATTCTCAAGAGTCTTCTCCAACATCACAGTTCAAAAGCATCAATTCTTCACTGCTCAGCTTTCTTCACAGTCCAACTCTCACATCCATACATGACTACTGGAAAAACCATAGCCTTGACTATACAGACCTTAGTCAGCAAAGTAATGTCTCTGCTTTTGAATATACTATCTAGGTTGGTCATAACTTTCCTTCCAAGGAGTAAGCACTAGCCATCCATTAGTCTTCTATGGGAAAATGTCTGTTCAGTTCCTCTGGCCATTTTTTAATGAAATCATGTGTCTTTTTGCTATTAAGTCATTGAGGTGCTATTAAGTTACTGAGTGCTTTATATATTTGGGATATTAAGCTGTAATCAAATTTATGATTTGCAAACGTTTTCAAACTTTTTGTTATCTCCTTCACTGATTTCTAATTTTTATATGTTTCCACCTTTAAATGCTGTAGTTTTCAAAAGGCATTGAGTTCTCTCTTAGGACCATAGTAAGCCTCTTCATGTTCCTCATTCGATGACAAGGCATTTGGCTACCTTGAGAGATTGTTAGTTACTTTCATCATTTACCAGAACTTCATTGTATTTCTTCACTTCGACATTCAGAACACTAGGCAGATATCATACTGCATTAGCTCTCAACATGGGCCTTTGTGAATACATGAAAATTTTAATATATTTTGTAGCTGCTGGTTATTTGTTCTAATCCTCTTATATTTGGTGGTTCATGGGAATATGTTGTTTCTAGATTTTGGTGTAGATAGATTTTGGGGTTTACTGTCCTGTCAGCAATACGTGAACCGTGAACTCCCTGATGTTCAAGCTGGTTTTAGAAAAGGCAGAGGAACCAGAGATCAAATTGCCAACATCCGCTGGATCATGGAAAAAGGAAGAGAGTTCCAGAAAAACATCTATTTCTGCTTTATTGACTATGCCAAAGCCTTTGACTGTGTGGATCACAATAAACTGTGGAAAATTCTGAAAGAGATGGGAATACCAGACCACCTAACCTGCCTCTTGAGAAATCTGTATGCAGGTCAGGAAGCAACAGTTAGAACTGGACATGGAACAACAGACTGGTTCCAAATAGGAAAAGGAGTACGTCCAGGCTGTATATTGTCACCCTGCTTATTTAACTTATATGCAGAGTACATGATGAGAAATGCTGGACTGGAAGAAACACAAGCTGGAATCAAGATTGCTGGGAGAAATATCAATAACCTCAGATATGCAGATGACACCACCCTTATGGCAGAAAGTGAAGAGGAGCTAAAAAGCCTCTTGTTGAAAGTGAAAGAGGAGAGTGAAAAAGTTGGCTTAAAGCTCAACATTCAGAAAACGAAGATCATGGCATCTGGCCCCATCACTTCATGGGAAATAGATGGGGAAACAGTAGAAACAGTGTCAGACTTTGTTTTTTTGGGCTCCAAAATCACTGCAGATGGTGACTGCAGCCATGAAATTAAAAGGCGCTTACTCCTTGGAAGAAAAGTTATGACCAACCTAGATAGTATATTCAAAAGCAGAGACATTACTTTGCCGACTAAGGTCCGTCTAGTCAAGGCTATGGTTTTTCCTATGGTCATGTATGGATGTGAGAGTTGGACTGTGAAGAAGGCTGAGCGCCGAAGAATTGATGCTTTTGAACTGTGGTGTTGGAGAAGACTCTTGAGAGTCCCTTGGACTGCAAGGAGATCCAACCAGTCCATTCTGAAGGAGATCAACCCTGGGATTTCTTTGGAAGGAATGATGCTAAAGCTGAAGCTCCAGTACTTTGGGCACCTTATGCGAAGAGTTGACTCATTGGAAAAGACCCTGATGCTGGGAGGGATTGGGGGCAGGAGGAGAAGGGGATGACAGAGGATGAGATGGCTGGATGGCATCACGGACTCAATGGATGTGAGTCTGGGTGAACTCCGGGAGTTGGTGATGGACAGGAAGGCCTGGCGTGCTGCGATTCATGGGGTTGCAAAGAGTCGGACACGACTGAGCGACTGAACTGAACTGTCCTATTTGCTGTTTATGTTTTACAAGAAATTTCAAGGAGATTGCAATATTACACTGATGCCATTTTTTCAGAATCCTCCTGCAGCACTGATTTTTCATGAAAACTGAGAAAAACTCAAATATCCAGCAATAGAATACTAATTAAACAAATTATAGTATACCATACAAATTAATAGTATAGTTGTTTAATAAAAAGGGGTCAATCTAAATACTCATGAAACTTTCCTAAATATTGTTAAAAAATTTTTTAAAGGAAATTTATAAAACAAAGTAATATGTGACCATATTTTGTTAAAATATGTTAGTTAGGGGAAAAACTATAAAAATATGTAAAATGTTAAGATTTCTTTATGGTAGGTGGGATTATACAAAGCTTTTATCTTTCCTAATTAAACATTTCATCAATATTTGAATTTTATGTAATAGACATGTATAATTAATGTTTGTCATCAGAATACTTAATACCTCACAATACTTAATACTCATCTAAAACAGGTAATTTAGGAAGTAGCCAAACTTATATTCTTTTCCTGAAAGTTCATTAGCATAGAAAATCTTAAAACAGAATAAATGGAACTAGATTTTATACTGCAAAATGATGTTTTCTGTTTGGGACTCCTACAATAATGTGGTCTAAAGTCAGTGGATTAGGTTCATCTAGAAGAAATACTTTAAATGGCAATGTTACCCTTTACTCATTCTAGCAACTGATTGATACGATTGTAAAAGATCTATCAAATACTTTGAATAAGATTTCAAAAAAAATATTTTTTAAACTTCTGTCACATCCTATTCTTTTGAAGCACTGAAATAATTCACAAAGCAAGAACCCAAATAATCTGTTAGAACAAGGGTTGCCAAACTAAGACCAGGCCCAATCTAGTCTGATGCATATTTTTCTGCAACCTGTAAAACTAAAAATGATTTCTCCATTTTCAGTGGTTGGAAGAAATCAATAGAAGAATACTTTATTCACTTCAGTTCAGTTGCTCAGTCGTGTCTGACTCTTTCGACCCCATGAACTGCAGCACTCCAGGCCTCCCTGTCCATCACCAACTCCTGGAGTTTACCCAAACCCATGTCCATCGAGTCAGTGATGCCATCGAACCATCTCATCCTCTGTCGTCCCCTTCTCCTTCTGCCCTTAATCTTTCCCAGCCTCAGGGTCTTTTCAAATGAGTCGGCTCTTTGCATCAGGTGGCCAAAGTATTGGAGTTTCAGCTTCAACATAAGTCCTTCCGATGAACACTCAGGACTGACCTCCTTTAGGTTGGACTGGTTGGATCCCCTTGCAGTCCAAGGGACTCTCAAGGGTCTTCTCCAACACCACACTTCAAAAGCATCAATTCTTCGGCGCTCAGCCTTCTTCACAGTCCAATCTCACATCCATACATGACCATTGGAAAGACTAGACGGACCTTAGTTGGCAAAGTAATGTCTCTGCTTTTGAATATGCTGTGTAGTTTGGTCATAACTTTTCTTCCAAGGAGTAAACGTCTTTTAATTTCATGGCTGCAGTCATCATTTGCAGTGATTTTGGAGCCCAGAAAAATAAAGTCTGACACTGTTTCCACTGTTTCCCCATCTATTTGCCATGAAGTGATGGACCAGATGCCATGATCTTCATTTTCTGAATGTTGAGCTTTAAGCCAACTTGTTCACTCTCCTCTTTCACTTTCATGAAGGAGGCTCTTTAGTTCTTCTTCACTTTCTGCCATAAAGGTTATGTCACCTGCATATCTGAGTTTTTTGATATTTCTCCTGGAAATCTTGATTCCAGCTTGTGCTTCCTTCAGCCCAGCTTTTCTCATGATGTACTCTGCATATAAGTTAAATAAGTAGAGTGACAATATACAGCCTGACATACTCCTTTCCCTATTTGTAACCAGTCTGTTGGTCCATGTCCAGTTCTACTGTTGCTTCCTGACCTGCATACAGATCTCTCAAGAGGCAGGTCAGGTGGTCTGGTATTCCATCTCTTTCAGAATTTTCCACAATTTATTGTGATCCACACAGTCAAAGGCTTTGGCATAGTCAATAAAGCAGAAATAGATGTTTTTCTGGAACTCTCTTGCTTTTTCCATGATCCAGCGGATGTTGGCAATTTGATCCCTGGTTCGTCTGCCTTTTCTAAAACCAGCTTGAACATCTGGAAGTTCACGGTTCACATATTGCTGAAGCCTGGCTTGGAGAATTTTGAGCATTACTTCACTAGTGTGTGAGATGAGTGCAATTGTGTGGTTGTTTGAGCATTCTTTGGCATTGTCTTTCTTTGGGATTGGAATGAAAAGTTACATGTGAACATTATAGGAAATTTATATTCAAGTGTCCATAAAAAAGTTTATTAGAACACAGCCTTGATCTTTCATTTACACATTGTTTATGGCTGCTTTTGCACAATGTCAGATTAAGAGTTGAATTGTTGTGAAAGAAACTATATGGTCCACAGATTCTAAAAGATTTACCATCTGGACCTTTACAGATAATAATTTGCTAACCTTTGCCTAGAATACCTCATTAACTTAGAAAAGTGCAGTCCATTAGAATCATAGGTTTTAAATCTCTCCAATTCTATTTTGATTTAAATAGAGTGATGAACAAAACAATTTGTTTGATCCTCAGTTAGTAGTTTTTTGTTTCATTCATGACTTAATATAAACTCTTGAGAGCAAAATGTAAAATAAAATATTTGAAATAGCTTTATTTATCCTGAACTAAAATCGTACCTCACATCTGTCATGCTAGAGTAAAAGGGATGACTAACATATCATTTTGTGTTGGGCCACATAATTAATGGACCAGTGCACACATTGATGAGTTTAGATGAAAAGTGACTGAAATTTGAACTGTTAGCTTTCCCTTTCTTGTTACTTCAAAACTAGTTTGGGATTTAAACATCAGCTTAACAGGTGCTTATCTTTTCTTCTTGTCAGATAAATAGGCTTCCTAAGACTTAGTTCTGTAGTTTGAAAAAGAAAAACCCAAGATTCCTACAATGAATCACAGATAAAGACTAGACTATCTCATTGCCCCTAAATATTGCCTCCACCCATTGACACAGCCTTTGTATCCGTTCAGATACAAAAATTAGTACTGTCACCACTGAATACTAAGTTAGTGAGTAATCACACAGAAAAGTTATTACCTTAAATTTGAGCACTGACTAGAATTCAGTTTGGTAATTCATGGTATGATCCCTGAGTCGGGAAGATTCCCTAGAGAAGGGAATGGCAACCCACTCCAATATTCTTGCCTGGAAAATTCCATGAACAGAAAAGGCTGGTGGGCTACAGTCCTTGGGGTTGCAAAGAGTTGGACACAACTGAGAGACTAATAACAACAAATTCATGGTACAAGTATTAAAACCTTTAATACTTAACCTAAAATTAGATATTTGAATTATTACCTTATTTAAGTTTAGATCACAAAAGCTATTTTGTTGGAAGTAAGATTTTGGTCAGCTTAGCAGGAGCAGATCATGAGAGATTTTCATTGACTTTATTGTGCTTTTATGTAGTTTCTACTTTTGATGAGTTCATATTTTACTAGGATTAAATTATCTAAAATTCTGGAAAGAATATTTAGAATATTATTAAAACTATAATGCTTGTTTTCCTTATTTCAATCCAAAATGATGTAGTTGTTAGAAAAGTATGATGTGTATATGTTTTTGTTTCTGCATTTAATATTTTAATGTAACATTAGTCATTTCTCCTAAGCTATACCATGCTTTAAAAGAAATTTCCCCATGGTTCTTTACAAACATAGTAAAGGTCTCCAGTGAAACTCCTCATATTAATAGCAGTTTAAATTCTATATATATTGACAGTATATTTTAAAATATTGGTTAAAAACTACCAACAATTAATAGCTTCATCCTCCATCTGAAACAGTTGCTGAGCTATACTGGTTTGTTTTATCTAATTGTTATGTTTAAATATTCAATTTACATATGTACTCTTTGCCTTGCTCTTTATTGTTTGGACTTTTTATTTAGTTTTTTCCCAGATGGATGATTTATGAGCCAAAACATAGGAACACTTTCTGAATTTACCTTTAGGCATTAAGACAAAAGAAGTAGGGGTATTATAACCTGACTTGTTTAAAACATCACCATACTACTTTGAATGACAGTTTACAATTTACAAGTAGGGTGTGGCTAATAAAGTCACTGAAGCAGACATAAGCATAGGTTTTCCTTTATACACAGTTCTGGCCTGTCAATCATACCTTCTAAATGCTTTGTTGCACAGGCATGCCAATAACCAAAACCACATTTTATCCTTTTGTACCCAAAGGCTTTAAAAGGCTGTGCAACTACATCAGTGTTTGAAAACCCAAGATTAAAGTGTAAGTCTTCAAGGAGAGACTTCTGTTCCATCTAGAGGAGTAAAATTTCCTTGCAATTAAAATAATGTATTATAAGAATTATAAATACTACATTTTAACAAAATTGTTAAAACTTGGTATTAAAGTGCTTGCTCTGACTTGCTTCCAAATAACTTTTACAAATCTAGAAAATATTAATATGAGTGACTTAAATATATTATATGTATTATCTTCAGTGGTATAATGAATATTTATGCATGTTAAGGTATGGTAAAAACAAAACAACAGCAAAACAAGAAAAACCTATGGCTATGAATATGCTGATTATATCTCTTTCCCATGCTGCCCAAACATGGCATCCTTAGTAATTTTTTAAAATGTATTATCTATGTATATTCTATCTTTTGTGTAGTAATCTGGTACAGAGTTTTAACTCAACAAAATAGATTTTGGTGGTAGAAGCAGGGTTTAGGCCAATAAAATTTCTCTATACGTCTCAGTACTTTTTAGTTTTAGAAAATTTGTTCCTATTATAGCAGATTGGAACTTCCAGATGTTCAAGCTGGTTTTAGAAAAGGCAGAGGAACCAGAGATCAAATTGCCAACATCTGCTGGATCATCAGAATCACTTCATGGGAAACAGATGGGGAAACAGTGGAAACAGTGTTGGACTTTATTTTGGGGGGCTACAAAATAACAGCAGATGGTGATGCAGCCATGAAATTAAAAGAGGCTTACTCCTTGGAAGGAAAGTTATGGCAAACCTAGATAGCATATTGAAAAGCAGAGACATTACTTTGCCAACAAAGGTCCATCTAGTCAAGGCTGTGGTTTTTCCTGTGGTCATGTATGGATGTGAGAGTTGGACTGTGAAGAAAGCTGAGCACCAAAGAATTGATGCTTTTGAAGTGTGGTGTTGGAGAAGACTCTTGAGAGTCCCTTGGACTGCAAAGAGATCCAACCAGTCCATCCTAAAGGAGATCAATCCTGGGTGTTCATTGGAAGGAGTGATGCTAAAGTGGAAAATCCAATACTGTGGCCACCTTGTGGAGAGTTGACTCATTGGAAAAGACCCTAATGCTAGGAGGGATTGGGGGCAGAAGGAGAAGAGGACGACAGAGGATGAGATGGTTGGATGGCATCATCTACTCGATGGACATGAGTTTGGGTGAACTCCGGGAGTTGGTGATGGACAGCAAGGCCTAGCGTGCTGTGATTCATGGGGTTGCAGAGTCGGACACAACTGAGAGACTGAACTGAACTGATAGCAGATTGGAAAGCTGGACATGAGGTTTTTGGGAGCTTGATAACTTCTTGCATTCCTTCTATGGTTAGGGCATGGGATGAGAAAGTAATGATAGTCATAAGGTGCAGCAGAAGAGTGGGTGAATCTGAACGAACATGCATAGCACTAAGCTAAATGTGACGTAGTTGACTGTAAGTATGACTCTGAAAGGCTCTAGGAAATTTTTAGCTAAAATGAATAGATGGATGTGTCCTGGAGGAAAATGTTTTTTCCAGCTTTGATGATGTCTCCTGATGACTTTTGTTTTTTGTTTGCCTTTTAGAAAGTTTTCACTGCCTTACTAGGTTTCTAAGTCTGAAGTTCTCCCTAATTAGTGATTGATGAGAGTTTATAAAGTTATCTAGTACTGCAGAGGAGAAGCAGGTATAGAAGTCAAAATTACTAAGTAGTAAGGCAGAGGAACCAGAGATCAAATTGCCAACATCTGTGGATCATGGAAAAAGCAAGAGAGTTCCAGAAAAGCATCTATTTCTGCTTTATTGACTATGCCAAAGCCTTTGACTGTGTGGATCACAATAAACTCGAAAATTCTGAAAGAGATGGGAATACCAGACCACCTAACCTGCCTCTTGAGAAATCTGTATGCAGGTCAGGAAGCAACAGTTAGAACTGGACATGGAACAACAGACTGGCTCCAAATAGGAGAAGGAGTACATCAAGGCTGTATATTGTCACCCTGCTTATTCAATTTCTATGCAGAGTACATAATGAGAAATGCTGGACTGGAAGAAACACAAGCTGGAATCAATATTGCCAGGAGAAATATCAATAACCTCGGATATGCAGATGACACCACCCTTATGGCAGAAAGTGAAGAGGAACTAAAAAGCCTCTTGTTGAAAGTGAAAGAGGAGAGTGAAAAAGTTGGCTTAAAGCTCAACATTCAGAAAATGAAGATCATGGCATCTGGTCCCATCACTTCATGGGAAATAGATGGGGAAAACAATAGAAACAGTGTCAGACTTTATTTTTTTGGGCTCCAAAATCACTGCAGATGGTGACTGCAGCCATGAAATTAAAAGACACTTACTCCTTGGAAGAAAAGTTATGACCAACCTAGACAGTATATTCAAAAGCAGAGACATTACTTTGCTGACTAAGGTCTGTCTAGTCAAGGCTATGGGTTTTTCCTGTGGTCATGTATGGATGTGAGAGTTGGACTGTGAAGAAGGCTGAGCACCGAAGAATTGATGCTCTTGAACTGCAGTGTTGGAGAAGACTCTTGAGAGTCCCTTGGACTGCAAGGAGATCCAACCAGTCCATTCTGAGGGAGATCAGCCCTGGGATTTCTTTGGAAGGAAAGATGCTAAAACTGAAGCTCCTGTACTTTGGCCACCTCATGTGAAGAGCTGACTCATTGGAAAAGACCCTGATGCTGGGAGGGATTGGGGGCAGGAGGAGAAGGGGACGACAGAGGATGAGATGGCTGGATGGCATCACGGACTCAATGACGTGAGTCTGAGTGAACTCTGGGAGTTGGTGATGGACAGGGAGGCCTGGCGTGCTGCGATTCATGGGGTTGCAAAGAGTCAGACATGACTGAGTGACTGAACTGAACTGAATATTCATCAAATGAATGTAGTAAATTATTATTTACTGGTTAGTGCTAGACCTGTGTTTGAATTTTCTTTTAGATACTGAGCCAGGTATATTTGCAGATGACTTCTCCATTGCCTGGCCTGTAACTCTTACTTTTAGGGGCTTGTCTCTAAAAAATTCTTGATTAGGTTAGGCATTGCTATGTGTAGGCATACAATTGTTTATTCCTATTGTCTCAGTTTATTAAAACAGTGGAAAATTTATTATTAGAACTTAGGCAAAGTTTTATACACTTTTTTTAAGGTTAATTAAGCAGGGCAAGGGGGTTATAAAAATGGAAGATGAAATAATGTGTAAGTCCCAGAAGACTTTAAGTATTTTTGATGAGGGGGTTTGTCTTCCTATTCTATGGTGGATCCTTTCCTATAGTTGCATGGAATATTGCTTAGGAGAATCATCTCTAGGCTCTTAAAGATATATTGTTTGGGCTTGATAAGATAGGGTTACTCTTACAAGCAATTCAGCTTTACCTGGACAGAAACTTATGTAAAGCTGAAAATTAAGACTCAAAATCAGAATCATCCATATATATGATTACTCCTGATACATTATAAAGCATCAACCTTTGGAGTCTGGCCGAAGCATTGCATGGATTTAAAGGGCCATCACAAGTTTTAGTTCAAGAGTATTTGGAAGACTTTTTCACGTACAGTTCTACCCAGTAAGTCCAGAGTCTTTACGACTCACACCATCAGAGCTGTAAGGTATTAGCACAGTAGGAATTCCCCCACCCCAACCCCTTTTTAAAAAACAAGACAGTGGCTAAAATTGAAGATCTTATGTACCACGGCTGAAAATTAGGAATACAGGAATAAGAACTGCTGGCTTGGATAATAATTACATTGTTTGCCATGCTAAATAACAAGTCTTTTCTTGCAGTTATAGTGATCATGAACTCTTTTTGTCTCCTGGTCTGAGGAGGCCAAGAGGAGGCAGCACATTTGGTCAGAATTCTATGAGTGGATAGAGCAGATGGTGCACATAGGTAGGTGGTTTTTAGACTATGCTTAAGGCCCTGCCTAGAGGTGAAGCTTGCAGCATTTGAGTCTTCAGTACAACATTGATATACAATTCTGCATTTATAGTGATTACATTTACAGTGATTTTATATACATCTATAAGCTAGTTAACTAAAAAGCCTCTTGATGAAAGTGAAAGAGGAGAGTGAAAGAGTTGGCTTAAAGTTCAGCATTTAGAAAACGAAGACCATGGCATCTGGTCCCATCACTTCATGGGAAATAGATGGGGAAACAGTGGAAACAGTGTCAGACTTTATTTTTGGGGGCTCCAAAATCACTGCAGATGGTGATTGCAGCCATGAAATTAAAAGATGCTTACTTCTTGGAAGGAAAGTTATGACCAAACTAGATAGCATATTCAAAAGCAGAGACATTGCTTTGTCAACAAAGGTCCATCTAATCAAGGCTATGGTTTTTCCAGTGGTCATGTATGGATGTGAAAGTTGGACTGTGAAGAAAGCTGAGCGCCAAAGAATTGATGCTTTTGAAGTGTGGAGTTGGAGAAGACTCTTGAGAGTCCCTTGGACTGTAAGGAGATCCAACCAGACCATTCTGAAGAAGATCAATTCTGGGTGTTCTTTGGAAGGACTGATGCTAAAGCTGAAACTCCAATACTTTGGCTACCTGATGTTAAGAGTTGACTCATTGGAAAAGACTCTGATGCTGGGAGGGATTAGGGGCAGGAGGTGAAGTGGACGATCGAGGATGAGATGGCTGGATCGCATCACCGACTCAATTGACATGAGTTTGGGTGAACTGTGGGAGTTGGTGATAGACAGGGAGGCCTGGCGTGCTGCAAGTCATGGAGTCACAAAGAGTCGGACACGACTGAGCGACTGAACTGAACTGACTGATAAGCTAGTTAATACTTCATTTGCCTTTCAGTATAGAAGTGTCACAAGGACTTAAAATTTGAACATAGTAAGACTACATTTGTTTCTGCTGCTGCTAAGTTGCTTCAGTCATGTCTGACTCTGTGCGACCCTATAGATGGCAGCCTACCAAGCTCCCCCGTCCCTGGGATTCTCCAGGCAAGAACACTGGAATGGGTTGCCATTTCCTTCTGCAATGCATGAAAGTGAAAATGAAAGTGAAGTCGCTCAGTTATGTCCCACTCTTAGCGACCCATGGACTGCAGCCTACCAGGCTGCTCCATCCATGGGATTTTCCAGGCAAGAGTACTGGAGTGGGTTGCCATTGCCTTCTCCGACATTTATTTGTAATCTACATTAAAATTATAACATTGTATTATCTTATTAAAATTATGAGTGATAGGTACACATTCATTATCTATGACTGACTACAGCAAAGGAAAACTGATGTCATATATTTATTTTAGAAGAGGAAAAAGTAGAAAAAAAGCATAAAAAAAATGGGGAAGTAGCACAAGAAACCAATTATCTATAAAATGGATAAAGTCTTTCATTCTTTTAGTCCCTGATAGACAAAAATGAGAATTAATTATATCAGTACTGAATAAATATTGTTGTTGTATTCAGTTTCTAAGTCATGTCCAACACTTTGCAACCTTATGGACTGCAAATCTTCTCAGTACTTTGTTGTTGCTGTTCAGTCCTTAACTCGTGTGCCACTCTTTGCAACCCCATGGACTGCAGCATGCCAGGCTTCCCTGTTCTTCACTATCTTGTGGAATTTGGTCAGACTCATGTCCATACAGTTGGTGGTGCCATCCAACCATCTCATCCTCTGTCATGTCCTTTTCCTCCTGCCTGCAATCCTTCGCAGCATCAGGGTCTTTTCCAGTGAGTAGGCTTTGCACATCACGTGGCCAAAGTATTGCAGCTTCAGCATCAGTTCTTCCAATGAATATTCAGGGTTGATTTCCTAGAGGATTGACTAGTTTGACTTCCTTGCTGTCCACAGGACTCTCAAGAGTTTCTCTAGCACCACAGTTTGAAAGCATCCATTCTTTGGCACTCAGCCTCCTTATGGTCCAACTCTCACATCATACATGACTATTGGAAAAACCATAGCGTTGACTATATGGAACTCTGTTGGAAAAGTAATGTCTCTGCATTTTAATATGCTGTGTACGTTTATCATAGTTTTCCTTCCAAGGAGCAAGCGTCTTTTAATTTCATGGCTACACTCACAGTCTGCAATGATTTTGGACCCCAAGAAAATAAAGTTAGTCACTATTTCCACTTTTTTCCTACATGTTTCCCATGAAGTGATAGGACTGCATATATGAACTTAGTTTAATGAGTTTTGAGTTTTAGGCCAGCTTTTTCATTCTCCTCTTTCACCTTCATCAAGAGGCTCTTTAATTTGTCTTCACTTTCTGCCATTCGGGTGGTGTCATCTGCATATCTGAGGTTATTGATTTTTCTCCTGGCATTCTTGATTCCAGCTTGAGTTTCATCCAACTCTTCATTCACATGATGTACTCTGCATTTAAATTAAATAAGAAAGGTGACAATATACAACCTTGACGTACTCCTTTCCCAATGTTGAAGCAGTCTGTTGTTCCATGTCCAGTTCTAACTGTTGCTTCTTGACTGGCATACAGATTTCTCAGGAGGCAGGAAAAGTGATCTGGTATTCTCATGTCTTGAAGAATTTTCCACAGTGTGTTGTGACTGATCTACACAAAGGCTTTAATATAGTCAATGAAGCAGATGTTTTTCTGAAATTCTCTACCTTTTTCTATGATCGAACTGATGTTAGCAGTTTGATTTCTGGTTTCTTTGCTTTTTCTAAACCCAGCTTATACATCTGGAAGTTCTTGGTTCAGATACCGTTGAAACCTAGGTTGAAGAATTTTGAGCATTACCTTTCTAGCATGTGACATGAGCACTGTTGTGTAATATTTGAGCATTCTTTGGTAATGCTCCTCTCTAGGATTGAAATGAAAATTGCCCTTTCAAGTCCTGTGGCCACTGCTGCGTTTCCTAAATTGCTGGCACATTGAGTATAGCATCATCTTTTAGGGTTTTAATTAACTCAATTAGAATTCCATCACCTCCACTTGCTTTGTTCATAGTAATGATTCTTAAGGCACATCTTTCACATTCCAGGATGTCTGGCTCTAGGTGAGTGGTCACACCATCATGGTTACCGAGGTCATTAAGACGTTTTTTGTACAATTCTTCTGGGGATTTCTGTCACCTGTTCTTAATATCTTTTGTTTTTGTTAGGTCCGTACTGTTTCTGTCCTTTATTGTGCCCATCTTTGCATGAAATGTCTCCTTGCTATCTAATTTTCTTGAAGAGATCTCTAGTCTTTTCCATTGTATTATTTTCTTCTATTTCTATGCATTGTTCACTTAAGACTTTCTTATCTCTCCTTACTATTCTTTGGAACTCTGCATTCAGATAGGTATATCTTTCCTTTCTTCCTTTGCATTTCACTTCTCTTCTTCTCTCAGCTATTTGTAAGGCCTCCTCAGAAAACCATTTACCTTGTTGCATTTCTTTTTCTTGGGGTGGTTTTGGTCATTGCCTCCTGTACAGTGTTACGAACCTCTGTCCATAGTTCTTCAGGCACTCTATCAGATCTAATCCTTTGAATCTATTTGTCACTTCCTCTGTATAATTGTAAGGGATTTGATTTAGGTCATACTTGAATGGTCTAATGGTTATCCCTACTTTCTTCAATTCAAGTCTGAATTTTGTAGTAAGGAGTCCATGATCTGAGCCACAGACAACTCCAGGTCTTGTTTTTGCTGACTGTATAAAGCCTGCATCTTTGGCTACAAAGAATATAATCAATCTGATTTCAGTACTGACCATCTATCTGGTGATGTCCATTTGTAGAGTCATTTCTTTGTTGGAAGAGGGTGTTTGCTATGATCAGTGCATTCTCTTGGCAGAATTCTGTTAGCCTCTACCCTGCTTCATTTTGTTCCAAGACCAAACTTGCCTGTTACTCCAGGTATCTGTTGACTTTCTACATTTGCATTCCAGTCCCCTAAGATGAAAGGACAACCTTTTTTTTTTTTTTTTTTTTTGGTGTTCTAGAAGTTTTTCTAGATCTTCACAGTACCATTCAACTTCATTTTCTTTGGCATTAGTGGTAGGGGCATAGACTTGGATTACTGTGATACTGAATGGTTTGCCTTGGAAATGAACAGAGATCATCCTGTCATTTTTGAGATTGTACCCACTTACTGCATTTTGGACTCTTGTCCACTATGAGGGCTACTTTATTTCTTCTAAGGGATTCTTGCCCACTGTAGTATATATACTTTTGCAAAATGATCATTTGCAAAAAGCATAGAGTGAGAAATTAGCATTAACATGATATATAATATAACCACATTTATTAAGAATATATTCCAATACCAAACAGCAAATTTGAACAGTGCAAAAACCGCAATTATGTTTGCACCAACCTAATATGGAGCTATCAAGCTTCCCTAACACTGCTTGTTGAGGAGAGTGTCTTTTCTCCATTGTATATTCTTGCCTCCTTTGTTGTACATTAATTGACCATCATATGTGGGTTTATCTTGGGGTTCTCTATTCTATTCCATTGAGCCAGATGTCTTTGTTTGTCCCAATGCCATGCTGTTTTGATTAGTGTAGCTTTGTAGTATAGTCTAAAGTCTAGATGGCCTATGCTTCCACCTTTTTCCTTCTCAGGATACTTTGGCAATTTGGGGTCTTTTGTGCTTTCTTATAAATTTCAGGATTCTTTATTAAAGAATAAATATCATTTTTTTACTTTGATTTATAGGGCAGTAGGGAAAACCACTAGACCATTCAGGTATGACCTAAAACAAATCCCTTATGATTATACAGTGGAAGTGAGAAATAGATTTAAGGGCCTAGATCTGATAGATACACTGCCTGATGAACTATGGAATTAGATACGTGACATTGTACAGGAGACAGGGATCAAGACCATCCCCATGGAAAAGAAATGCAAAAAGGCAAAATGGCTGTCTGAGGAGGCCTTACAAATAGCTGTGAGAAGAAAAGAAGCAAAAAGCAAAGCAGAAAGGAAAGATATAAGCATCTGAATGCAGAGTTCCAAGGAATAGCAAGAAGAGATAGGAAAGCCTTCTTCAGCGATCAATGCAAAGAAATAGAGGAAAAGAACAGAATGGGAAAGCTAGAGATCTCTTCAAGATAATTAGAGATACCAAGGGAACATTTCATGCAAAGATGGGCTCAAAAAAAGACAGAAATGGTATGGACTTAACAGAAACAGAAGATATTAAGAAGAGGTGGCAAGAATACATGGAAGAACTGTACAAAAAAGATCTTCATGACCTGGATAATCATGATGGTGTGATCACTCATCTAGGGCCAGACATCACATGGAATGTGAAGTCAAGTGGGCCTTAGAAAGCATCACTAGGAACAAACCTAATGGAGGTGATGGAATTCCAGTTGAGCTATTCCAGATTCTAAAGATGATGCTGTGAAAGAGCTGCACTCAATATGCCAGCAAATTTGGAAAACTCAACAGTAGCCACAGGACTGGAAAAGGTCAGTTTTCATTCCAATCCCAAAGAAAGGCAATGCCAAAGAATGCTCAAACTACCACACAATTGCACTCGTCTCACATGTTAGTAAAAGAATGCTCAAAATTCTCCAAGCCAGACTTCAGCAATACGTGAACCGTGAATTTCCTGATGTTCAAGCTGGTTTTAGAAAAGGCAGAGGAACCAGAGATCATATTGCCAACATCCGCTGGATCATGGAAAAAGCAAGAGAGTTCCAGAAAAACATCTACTTCTGCTTTATTGACTATTCCAAAGCCCTTGACTGTGTGGATCACAATAAACTGTGGAAAATTCTGATATGGGAATACCAGACCACCAGACCGGCCTCTTGAGAAATGTGTATGCAGGTCAGGAAGCAACAGTTAGAACTGAGTATGGAACAATAGACTGGCTCCAAATAGGAGAAGGAGTATGTCAAGGCTGTACATTGTCACCCTACTTATTTAACTTATATGCAGGATACATCATGAGAAATACTGGACTGGAAGAAACACAAGCTGGAATCAAGATTCCGGGAAAAATATCAATAACCTCACTTATGCACATGATACCACCTTTATGGCAGAAAGTGAAGAGGAACTAAAGAGCCTCTTGATGAAAGTGAAAGAGGAGAGTGAAAAAGTTGGCCTAAAGTTCAACATTCAGAAAACGAAGATCATGGGATCCTTTCCCATCATTTCATGGGAAATAGACGGGGAAACAGTGGAAACAGTGTCAGACTTTTATTTTGGGGGGCTCCAAAATCACTGCAGAAAGTGATTGCAGCCATGAAAGTAAAAGAGGCTTACTCCTTGGAAGAAAAGTCATGACCAACCTAGAGAGCATATTGAAAAGCAGAGACATTACTTTGCCAAGTAAGGTCCATCTAGTCAAGGCTATGATTTTTCCTGTGGTCATGTATGGATGTGAGAGTTGGACTGT
>SJXQ01002934.1:0-41008 GCA_006408695.1 Aepyceros melampus | reverse complement strand
GACTGAAATGAACTGAACTGAACTGAGTTGAGATCCAGACATAGAGAACAGACTTGTGGACATTGATGTCTTGATAGGGATTGGTTGGCAAGGAGATCCAACCAGTCCATTCTAAAGGAGATCAACCCTGGGATTTCTTTGGAAGGAATGATGCTGAAGCTGAAGCTCCAGTACTTTGGCCACCTCATGCAAAGAGTTGACTCATTGGAAAAGACTCTGATGCTACGAGGGATTGGTGGCAGGAGGTGAAGGGGACAACAGAGGATGAGATGGCTGGATGACATCACTGACTCAATGGACGTGAGTCTGAGTGAACTCCGGGAGTTGGTGATGGACAGGAAGGCCTGGCGTGCTGCGATTCATGGGGTTGCAAAGAGTCGAACACGACTGAGTGACTGAACTGAACTGATACATATGTCCATGGGTTCGCAAAGAGTCAGACATGACTGAGCAACTTTCACATATGACCTTCCTCCCACCCCCACCCAATCCCACTTCTCTAGGTTGTTACATAGCACTGAGTTGAGCTCCCTGCATCATACAGCAAATTCCTACTAGCTATCTATTTTACATATAGTAATATATATATTTCAGTGCTATTCTCTCAGTTCATCTCATCCTCTCCTTCCTTCACTGTGTCCCCAAGTTTGTTCTTTGTGTCTGTCTCTATTGCTGCCATACAAATAGGTTCACCAGTACCATTTTTCTACATTCCATATATATGTGTTAATATACAATATTTGTTTTTCTCTTTCTGACTTTGTTGTTGTACAGTTGCCAAGTATTTTCCAACTCTTTGCAACCACATGGACTTCAACATGACAGGCCTCCCTGTCTCCCACCATCTCTTGGTATCTGCCCTAGTTCATGTCCATTGAATCAGTGATACCATCTCATCCCCTGTTGCGCTCTTCTCCTTCTGCCTTCAATCTTTCCCAGCATCAGGGTCTTTTCCAATGAGTCAGTTCTTCACATCAGGTGGCCAGAGTGTTGGAACTCTGGCTTCGGCATCAGTCCTTCCAGTGAATATTTGGGGTTGATTTCCTTTAAGATTGACTGGTTAGATCTCATTACTGTCCAAGGGACTCTCAAGAGTCTTCAGCACAACCATTCAAAAGCATCAATTCTTTGGTGCTCTGCCTACTTTATGGTCCACTCTCACATCTATATATGATTATGTGAAAGACCATAGTTTTGACTATATGGACCTTTGTCAGCAAAGTGATGTCTTTGCTTTTTAATACACTAAGTTTGTCATAGCTTTCCTTCCAAGATGCAGTCATCTTCTAATTTCATGGCTGCAGTCACCATCTGCAATGATTTTAGAGCCCAAGAAGAGGAAATCTGTCACTGCTTCCAATTTTCCCGTTTTATTTACCATGAAGTGATGGGGCTGGATGCCATGATCTTAAGCTTTCTGACTGTTGAGTTTTAGGCCAGCTTTTTCATTCTCCTCTTTCACCTTCATCACGAGGCTCTAAGTTTGTCTTCATTTTCTGCCATTAGAGTGGTATCATCTGCATATTTGAGGTTGTTATTTCTCCCTGCAATCTTGATTCCAGAGTGCAGGGGGCCAGCGTGAGGAACTCCGCCCGTGGCAGAGGTCATGAGGAAGGAGGCTTGGCATACGCAAAGGTGTGATCAAGTCTCAGGAAACCCCCTGTTCCCGAGCATCTACCCCCAAAACCAAGAGTCTGTTTTATGCTCTCACCTACACCTCTGACTTTACGGGGGCTCTCCCCCATAACCATTTCTCTCGGAGAAGGAGTTAACTTGCAGCTCCAGTTGATAAAATTCCTGGGCGTGACAAGAGTGTTTCAGCTTACGGACTCCTCTGAAGGTTATCTAGCCTGCCTGTATAGGTTCGTCCAGCCAAATGTGATTGTTTACAGCCTCCCAACAGCGAGAGGCACGAGATGTTTTAGACTTACTAAAGGCAGATTCTTTTGGGAAGTTAGAATTTATTAGTATAGTGGATTGATTAGGAATTGTATTGGTGAAGGGTTTTTCGTTTGTTGTGCCAATAATTGCTTCTAATTCCCTGCCCTTATAATGCATATAACTAGCATATAAGAGAAATAAGTATTAACCTTTAAGATTAATCATGTTAACCTTGGGTTAAATAAATTCCTTTCTTGATTGTAACTCATTATACCTTTACTCTATAGGAATGTACCTTTATCTGGAGGGTGGTGCCTGGTTTAAGAAAAAACACCCTTGGAAAAAATGAGTTTTTTGGTTATCAGAAAGAGAGGGTCATAAAGTGTCAGAGGCCTCATGGCCTGAAGATGATGTAAAACCCCTAAGACCTTTTTTTATGTAAAGCACCCGATTTTGATAAAGGTCAGGACTGCTGACCCCCGCGTGACTTTGTATTCATCCTATGTGTAACAAAAGGTATATAAGCAAACCTGAAAATAAAGAAAACGGATCAGTTTCCAGAAAGACTGATTCCCCCATGTCGTTCTTCCTCATCCTCTGTATTTCTGGCTGAATTCCCATCTGGAGCATGGGTGCCCGCCATGTCTGCTTACTTGCCCCGGCTTTCAAGTCCATGTGAAAAGGTGCCCAAGGAGGGGCACCTTTCGATATTCAAGTGGCGCCGGTGGCCCAACGTAGATGGTGCAAATTCCTTGTCTTGGAATTTTATTGGTATCCCATGTAAACCAAGTTATTCAGCCTCTTTCTCTCCTCTAATACCTCTCACTATTTTCTGGCTGAATTCCCATCTGGCACTTGGGTCCTCACCAAGCCTACTAACTCTGCCTGGGCTTCTAAGATCGGACCAGGGAGGCCTCAGTGCCTCCTCTCCTTCGGGAGAATGGAAAGACGCCTGTGTCCTACGTAGGTGGTGATTGGCATCCCATGTAAGCCAAGTTATTCAGCCCCTTTTTCTTGTAATTTCCTAATCTCTCTCTATCTGTAATTGAATAAGTTCTTTTCTAGTACGCCGACTCCGTCTCCACCTTCGAATCACCCTGGATCCACCGGGGCTGGACCCCGGCACCAGAGTGTAATTCATCCAGCCTGGCATTCCACATGATGTGCTCTGCATATAAGTCAAATAAACAGGATGACAGTATACAGCCTTATATTACTCCTTTCTCAATTTTGAATTAGTCAGTTCCATATAATTTTCTGTTGCTTCTTGACCCGTATACAGGTTTCTCAGGAGACAGGTAAGATGATCTGGTATTCCCATCTCTTTGTTTTCCACAGTTTGTTATGATTCACACAGTCTAAGGCTTTTGTGTAGTCAATAGAACAGAAGTAAATGTATTTTTTGGAATTCCTTTGCTTTCTCTATGATCCAGTGAATGTTGGCAGCTTGATCTCTGGTTCCTTTGCCTTTTCTAAACACAGCTTGTCTATCTGGATGTTCTCAATTCAAGTACTGTCAAAGCTAGCTTGAAGGATTTTGAACATAACCTTACTAGCATGGGAAGTGAGTGCAATTGTCCGGTAGTTTGAACATTCTTTTAGACTATCCTTCTTGTGAACTGGGATGAAGATTGACCTTTTCCAGTTCTGTGGCCATTGCTGGGTTTCTGTATTTGCTGATATATTGAGTGCAGCACTTTAATGGCATTGTCTTTGGGGATTTGAAATAGCTCTACTGGAATTCCACCACCTCCACTGCTGCTGCTAAGTCGCTTCAGTCATGTCTTACTCTGTGCGACCCCACAGACGGCAGCCCACTAGGCTCCCCTATCTCTGGGATTCTCCACGCAAGAACACTGGAGTGGGTTGCCATTTCCTTCTCCAGTGCATAAAAGTGAAAAGGGAAAGTGAAGCCGCTCAGTCGTGTCTGACTCTTAGTGACCCCATGGACTGCAGCCTACCAAGCTCCTCCCGTGGGATTTTCCAGGCAAGAGTACTGGAGTGGGTTGCCATGGCCTTCTTCCACCTCCACTAGGAGGCACTTTTTTGGCAGCAGTGCTTCCTAAGGCCCACTTGATTTCACAGTCCAGGATGTCTGGCTCTAGGTGAGTGACCACATCATCATGGTTATCTGGGTCACGAAAATCTTTTTTGTGCAGTTCTTCTGTGTATTCTTGCCATCCCTTCTTGATCTCTTCTGCTTTTATTAGGTCTTTACCATTTCTGTCCTTTATTGTGCCCATCTTTGCATGAAATTTTCCTTTGATATCTCGTTTTCTTCAAGAGATCTCTAGTGTTTCCCCTTCTGTTGTTTTCCTCTATTTCTTTGCATTGTTCATTGAAGAAGGCCTTATTCCTTTTTCTAGTCTCTGGTACTCTGCATTCAGTTGGGTGTACCTTTCCCTTTCTCTGACTTACCTCACTCTATAATTGGCTCTATGTTCATCCACCTCACTAGAACTGTCAAAATCATTCCCTTTTATGGCTGAGTAATGTCCCATTGTATATATCTACCACAGCTTCTCCATCCATTCATCTGTCAGGATATCTAGGTTGCTTCCATGTCCTGGCTATTTTAGACTCTGATGCAATGAACATTGGTTTACATGTGTCTTTTAGAATGGTCTTCTCAGGGTATATGCTCAGTAGGGGGATTGCTGGTTTATATGGTAGTTTTGGGATTCCCTGGTAGCTCAGCTGGTAAAGAATCTGCCTACAGTACAGGAGATCTCACTTCTATTCCTGGTTTGGGGAGATCTGCTGGAGAAGGGATAGGCTACCCACTCCAGTGTTCTTGGGCTTCTTTTGTGGTTCAGCTGGTAAAGAATCTGCCTGCAAAGCAGGAGTTCAGTTCAGTTCAGTTCAGTTGCTTAGTTGTGTCTGACTCTTTGCAACCCCATGGTCCACAGCACACCAGGCCTCCCTGTCCATCACCAACTCCCAGAATTTACTCAAATTCATATCCATTGAGTTGGTGATGCCATCTTCTCATCCTCTCTCATCCCCTTCTCCTCCTGCCTTCAATCTTTCCCAGCATCAGGGTCTTCAAATGAATCAGCCCTTCACATCAGGTGGCCAAAGTATTGGAGTTTCAGCTTCAACATCAGTCCTTTAAATGAACACTCAGGACTGATCTCCTCTAGGATGGACTGGCTGGATCTCCTTGCAGTCCAAGGGATTCTAAAGAGTCTTCTCCAACACCACACTTCCAAAGCATCAATTCTTTGGTGCTCAGCTTTCTTTATAGTCCAACTCTCACATCCATACACGACTACTGGTAAAACTATAGCCTTGACAAGACGGATCTTTGTTGGCAAAATGTCTCTGCTTTTGAATATGCTGTCTAGGTTGGGCATAACTTTCCTTCCAAGGAGTAAGCGTCTTTTAATTTCATGGCTGCAATCACCATCTGCAGTGATTTTGGAGCCCCCCCAAAATAAAGTCAGCCACTGTTTCTACTGTTTTCCCATCTATTTGCCATGAAGTGATGGGACTGGATGCCATAATCTTAGTTTTCTGAATGTTGAGCTTTAAGCCAACTTTTTCAGTCTCCTCTTTCACCTTTACAAGAGGATCTTTAGTTCTTCACTTTCTGCCATAAGGGTGGTGTCATCTGCATATCTGAGAGACCTGGGTTCAATCCCTGGGTTGGGAAGATTCCCTGGAGAAGGGAAAGTCTACTGATGGAGAATTCCATGGAGTATATATAGTTCATGGGGTTGCAAAGAGTCAGACATGACTGAGTGACTTTCACTTTATTTCGTGGTAGTTTTATTCCTTTTTTTTTTTTTTTTTTGGTTCTTTTTTAAGAAATCTCCATAGTGGCTATATCAATTTACATTCCCACCAACAATGCATATGTTGAAAAGCTGGTCTGGTGGTGTTTAGCTCTTAGTTTTTTCTTACCTGAGAAGCTTTTGATTTTTCCATCAAATCTGAATTGAGAGCCTTGCTGAGTAGAGTATTCTTGGTTGTTGGTTCTTCCCTTTAAATATGTTGTGCCACTTCCTTCTGGCCTGTAGAGCTGCTGCTAAAAAAATCAGAGAATAACTCATGGGAGTTCCCTTGTATGTTATTTGTCAGTTTTCTTTTGTTGCTTTAATATTTTATTTTTGTCTGTTTGATTACTATGTGTCTTAGCATGTTCCTCCTTGGGATTATCCTGCCTGGGACTGTCTGTGTTTCCTAGACTTGGGTGGCTCTTTCTTTTCCTGTTAGGGAAGTTTTCAGCAATTATCTCTTCAAATATTTTCTCAGGCCTGCTCTCTCTTTCTTGTCCTTCTGGGAACCTATAATAAACATTTAATATTGCTCCATAGGTCTCTTAGACTGTCTTAATTTAATTCTTTATTTTGTGGCAGTGATTTCCAGTATTCTGTCTCCATGTCACTCATCTGTTCTCTAATTTATTCTTTTTTGATTCCTTCCAGTGTATTTTTAATTTCAGTTATTTTATTATTCATCTCTGCTTGTTTGGTTTTTAGTTCTTCTGCTAAGTTGCTTCAGTCGTGTCCGACTCTGTGTGACCCCATAGACGGCAGCCCACCAGGCTCTCCTGTCCCTGGGATTCTCCAGGCAAGAACACTGGGTGGGTGGGTTGCCATTTCCTTCTCCAATGCATGAAAGTGAAAAGGGAAAGTGAAGCCACTCAGTCGTGTCCGACCCTTAGCGACCCCATGGACTGCAGCCTACCAGGCTCCTCCATCCATGGAATTTTCCAGGCAAGAGTACTTCTAGGTCTATGTTAAACATTTTAATGCATCTTCTCGATCCTTGTCCCCATTGTTTTTCCAGGATCCTGGATCATCTTCACAATCATTATTCTGAATGCTTTTTCCAGAAGATTGCCTATTTTTACTTCACTTAGTTGTTTTTCTGGGGTTTTATTTTGTTCCTTCGTCTGGGACATAAATGCTTGCCATTTAATTTTATTTAATTTTCTGTATTGTGGTTTCTGTTCTACAGGCTGCAGGACTGTAGCTTTTCTTGCTTCTCCTGTCTGCCCTGTGGTGAATCAGGCTAAGAGGCTTATGTAAGCTTCCTGATAGGAAGGACTGGTGGTGGGTGGAGGTGGGTCTTGTGTCTCTCTGATGGGCAGGGCTATGCTCAGCAAAACTTTTAAATTGCTTCTCTGCTGATGAGTGGGGGGTATATTCCTACCCTGTTGGTTGTCTCGCCTGCAAACCTACAGGCTGTTTGGTGAGGCAAATGACAGCCTCCAGGAGGACTCAAGCATCCCAGCATTGCTAGTGCCTGTATCTTTGTCTCCATGGTGCTCCAGCTGCCCCCCAACCTCCGCCAGCGACCCTTCAATACTAGCAGGTTGGTCTGGTCCAGTGTCTTAAGGGGTCAATGCTTTTTTCCTATGGGCCCTGGTACACATGAGATTTTTTGTGTGCCCTCCAAGGGTGGAGTCTTTTTCCATCAGTTCTCCAGTCAAAACCCTACTATCCTTCAAAGTGTGATTCTCTAGGGACTCTTCTACCTGCTCCCAGACCACAAGGGGACTAAGAACTTGACATGGGGCTAAGAACTTTCACTCCTGTGGGATAACTTCTGTTGTATCTTGTTTTCCAGTTTGTGGGTTGCTCACCAGAGGTGTATGGGATTGAGTGTATTGCATTGTGCCCCTCCTACCATCTCACTATGGCCTTCTCTTTGTCTTTGGACATAGGTGTAGGTTCCAGAATTTTTTTGTTGATAGTTGTTCAGCAGTTTGTTGTGATTATGGTGATTTTCTTTTAAAGAAGAGGTTGAGCTCACATCCTTCTTCACTATCTTGTGGTAATCCAACTTCTGCCATTTTCATTATATCTTGGTGTGGGAATGTTTGAGTTTCTCCATGCTTTCTGTATCTGGATATCAGTTTTCCTTCTTTAGGTTTGGGAAGTTTTTAGACACAATTTCTTCAAATACACTTTCAATCCCCTTTTGTCTGTTTCTCTTTCTGGAGCCCCTATTATGGGTAACTTGGCATGTTTTATATTATCTCAGAGATGTTGTATGTTGTTTTCAATTTTTTCTTTTGTCTGTCTTCTAATTACATTTCCATTATTCTATCTTCCATATCAATTAATTGTTCTGTTTCATTTAGTTGGCTGTTCATTGCTTCTCTACAGACTTTTATCTTGGGCAACTGTTTTTGATTGGTTAATCTTTAGTTTCTAGTTCCTGTCATAGTGAACTGTGTTTCTATCAATAAGTTTCTTTAATTCTTTGAGTATTTTTATTACCACATTTTTGAACTTAGGGTCTCGACTGGTGAGCTCTGTTTCATTATTCTTGAAGGGGATTACTCTTGTTCTTTCAATTGCGAGTAGTTCCTTTGCCTTTTTAACTCTCTGTTTCCATGAGCTTAGGAGAAACAGTTATCTATTGTGATCTTGAAGAACGTTTTTATGAGGGAGCATCTCTGTGTAGACTGTGTGTGTCCAGTGTTTTTGGTATGGATGCCAGCCACATCTTTCTTCAGGTATGCTGGCAGTTATCCCCTTCATAGGGGTTACAGTTATGCAGGGTGTGAAGTGAGGCTTCATCTCTGCTCTGTGGCTTCTGCTGTTCTGACCAGGGTGGAGCCTGCTCCCCATTAGTTAATAGGAGTCCTGAGGGTTTGGTTTGATCAGGCTCTGTTGTCTTAAATGTGTGCTCTTCTCCAAAGGAGGTGAATGCTGAAGCAAAGGAGGCCTGTGTGGTCACAAAGGACCTAAGTGCCACCTGTGTTGGCATCTGGGGTTCCATTCAGATGTTACTCAAGGTCATGTCCCTTTCTCTGTTGTTTTGTCTCAGATGGTAAAGAATCTACCTGCAGTACAGGAGACCTGGGTTTGATCCCTGGGTCAGAAAGTTCCCCTGGAAAAGGGAATAGCTTCTGACTCTAGTATTCTTGCCTGGGAACTCCCATGGACAGAGGACCCTGGAGGGCTTCAGTCATGGGGTTGTACAGAGTTGGACATGACTGAGCAACTTTCAGATAGCACAAGGCTATAGTTTAGAGTAGGTTGGGGCTGGGATTTGAAGCTCTGTGGCTGCAGGAATTAAGGTGGCTGTGCTATTCATTGCCTGAGATCTTGGCTGCCTCTGTGTCCTAGGGATTTTTGCAGCAGGAAAAGGGGCTTTTCTTCTCTCTACAGGATTCCTGGACTGGGATGCCTAGATTGTGACTTGATCTGCTCGCTCCCTAGGGTGTGGGTCTGCCCATGCAGACCTCTTCCTTAGATCCCTCCCCTGGGCACCCGTCCCAACCCAGTGGGATTTTATCCCCATCATACCTGGTTATGTGAAAATCTTTCATACAGCTTTGGTTATATATGAGTTATGCAAGTTTCTAGTTAGTATTCCATGAATACCATTCCACATGTAGATGTATTTTTGATGTTTTATGGGGTGGAGGGGGTAAATCAGTTCCACTTACTCCTCTACCATCATGATTCTACTGCTCCATATAAAGTTTTCAATGATCTTATCTGTATCTGGCATTAAACTTCCTAGAATTTTGACAGAAATTGACTTAAATCTATATAACAATTTGGAGAGAACTGATGCCTTTTCTTTGGTGAATCTTCCAATTCATGAATGTTGCTGGGAGAAATATCAATAACCTCAGATATGCAGATGACACCACCCTTATGGCAGAAAGTGAAGAGAAGCTAAAAAGAGGAGGCCTGGCGTGCTGCGATTCATGGGGTCGCAAAGAGTCGGACACGACTGAGCGACTGAACTGAACTGAACTGAGTATGTTTCTAGCTTGATTTAAATCTCTGATTTTTTCATAAGTGTTTTATATTTTTCAGCAGAAAAGTCCTGCATTTTTTGGTCAGATGTACACCTAAATATTTGATTGTTTTGAGCAATTGTATATGTATTGTATTTTAAATCTTGGTATATATGTGTTTATGATTAGTTCTATAGAAATACAGCTAAGTTTCAAAATCTCTTATCCTGCAACCTTTCTGAAATCATTTATTAGCGCTAAACGGTTTTATTGTTTTTAGATTCCTGCACTTTTCTATATAGACCATCATGTCAACAGCAGATAGAAATAGTTTTAATTCTTCTTCTCAGTTTGTATGCTTCCCCCCTCCCCACCACTTTTTGCCTTATTGCACTGTCTAGAACTTCAAGAATTTTGCTGAATGGCAGTGATATGTGTGAATATCTTCGCCATGTTCCCAACTTAGGGAAAAAAATTGTCTTTCATCATTAATTACAATGCTTACTGTAGGCCTAACATAGATGCTCCTTATCAAGTTGGAGAAGTCCCACACTTTTTCTGTTTTCCTCACTTTTTTCCATCATGAATGAATGTTGAATTTCCTCAGATGCTTTCTTTACATTGACTGATATGATCATGTGATTTGTCTTCTTTAGTCTGTTCATGGAGTAGGTTACATTCAAATACCAAACCAGTCATTTAGGCCTGGTATATTTCACTTCATAATATGAGTTAATTTTATATTTTGCTGAATTCCATTGCTTAATATTTTGTTAATTTTTTTTTTTCCATTTATCTCCATGAAGAATATTGAGTTGATCTTTTCTTTCTTGTACTGTGTTTGCCTGGCTTTGGTATCAGGGTCATTCTGGCTTTATAAACTGAGTTGGAAAGTGTTCCCTTCTCTACTTTTTTCTTAAAGAGATGGTGTTGAATTGGTGTTTATTCTTCTTTAAGTTTGGTAGATTCTCCAACATAGTCATCTAGGCCTGAAGAAACTTCTGAAGTTTTCAAATTGTAAATTCGTAAGACCATTTAGATTATCCATTTCATACTGGGAGTTCTGGTAGATATGGAGAATTATTTATAGTATTCCTTTATTATCTTTTTGATGTTTGCAGTTCTTTTTTCTTCCCAATAGTAGTAGAACAGAAAGTCATCTTCTCTCTCCCTCTTTTTTGATCAGCCTTGCTAGAAGTTTATTTTATTGACCTCATCAAAGAACCAGCCCTTCTTTCTCTGTTATTTTCCTGTTTTCAGTTGTATTGACTTATGCTCTTCTTATTATATTCTTCCTTCAGCTTACTTTATTTTGCTTCTCTTTTTCTAGTTTCTTGAGGTGAGAACTTAAGAATACTGATTTGAGACTTTTAACATAATAGGAAGCACTTAATGTTACAAATATGCCTTTTGGCATTTCTTTAACATGTCTCACAAATTTCAATGTCATATTTCATTTTTACACAGTTCAGTATATTTTAAAATTTCCTTTGAGACTTCCTTTTTTTGATTTAGGGATTGTTTAGAATGGTACTTTTTAGTTTCCAACTGTTTGGAGATTTCTTGTTATATTTAGATTATTTTTCTATACTATCAATATCTACTTTGACTTCATAAGATCCAGAGAACTCAGTTGTTTTAAATTTGTTGACATTTGTTTTTTGACTCAGTATATGGTCTCTCTTGGTATTTATTTCACAAGCAATGGAAAAGTATATATATTCTGATGTTGTTGGGTATTTGATGGTGCTATTGAATTCTTCTGTCTTTGCTGAATTTGTCTAGTTGTTCTACCAGTTGTTGAGAGAGGGGTGTTGATGTCTTTGAGAAACATGGGCTTGTCTAATTCTTCTTTCAATTCTGTCCTTATTTAGCTTCACTTATTTGGTAGCTCTCTTGTTCAGCACATACATCTTTAGGCTTAGTATGTCTTCTTGCTGTGTTGCTCTTTTATGATTATGTAATGTCCTATGTCCATGGTAATTTTCTTTCTTTGAAGTCTACTTTATTTGACATTAATAGAGCTAGTCCTGATTTCTTCTGATTGTTTTGACAGTATACTTTTTTCTATCCTTTTACACACAGCCTACCTGTATCACTGTACCTCAAATGAGTTTCTGGTAAATAGCATATATACTGGGCCATCTTTTCTTAACATTCTGCAAATCTCTGTTTTTGAAAGTTGACTTTCAGTGTTGTATTCATTTCTGCTATACAGCAAAGTATATCAATTATACATATATCCATTCTTTCCTACTGGAGAAGGGAATGGCAACCCACTCCAATATTCTTGCCTGGAAAATCCTATGGACAGAGGAGCTGGCAGGCTAGTCTGTGGAGCCGTTTAGTCGGACACGACTGAGTGACTAACGTCATGCTACTCTTTTCTAGATTCTTTTCCCATGCAGATCACTACGGAATACTGAGAAGAGTTCCCTGTGCTATACAGTAGGTCCTTATTAGTTATCTATCTTGTATATAGTAGTGTATCAATCCCAGTCTATTTATTGGTGATGGTGGTGGTTTAGCGGTGGTGGTGCTGGTGGTTTAGTCGCTAAGTCATGTCTGACTCTTGCGACCCCATGGATTGTAGCCTGCCATGCTCCTCTGTCCATGGGATTTTCCAGGCAAGAACACTGGAGTGGGTTGCCATTTCCTTCTCTAGGGGATCTTCCTGACCCAGGAATCGAACCTGGGTCTCCTGCATTGCAGGCAGATTCTTTACCAACTGAGCTATGAGGGAAGCCCCTCCTATTTATTACTCTCCCACAAAGTTGTTTTAAAGTTGATGTATTTAGACCACTGACATTTAATTACTGCTATGGCTTACATATGTAATTTCATTTTTTTTTCTTTTAAAATGATACATAATTGATATATGACACTGTACTAGTTTAGGTGTACATATAATGACTTTTATTATGATATATCATAAATACATATGTGTAAATTATATAATAAGATTAGTTAACATCCATCACCATACACAGTTACAGTTCTTTTTCCTGTGTGAGAACGTTTGTATTTACTCTTGTAGCAACTTTTGAATACACAATACAGTACTGTTAAGTATAGTCACCATGATGTATATTACTTTACCAGGACATTATCTTACGATCAGAACTTGGTACCTTTTCAGCAACTTCATTCACTTCATCCAGCCTCTGCCTCTAATAACTACAGATCCATGGGTTTTTCTTAGACTCCATGTATAGTAAGATCATATAGTGTTTGTATTTCTCTGACTTACTTCACTTAACATAATGCTCTCAAAATCTTTCCATGTTATCATGAATGGCAAGATTTCCATTTTCATTTAATGGCTTACCGACATCACGTTGTGCATGCATGTGCATACCTGTATGCCTACCATGTTTGGCTATTGCAAATAATGCTTCTCAGTGAATGTGAACGTGCAGGTAGCATTTGAGTGTCTTTGTTTCCTTCAAATAAACAACCTAAAAGTGGAATTACTTGATCATATGGTAGTTCCATTTTTAATTTTTTGAGGAATTTCGTACTGTTTTCCATACTGGCTATACCGGTTTACACTCATACCAAAGGTTAAAGGTCCCTTTCCCCATATCCTCACAAACACATGTTACTTCTTTTTAAGAACAATTATTTCACAGGTGTGAAGTGCTGTCTCATTGTTTTTTGATTTGCATTTCCTTAATTATGAGCATATTTTCATGTACCTTTTGTCAGTCTGTATGTTTTCTTTGGAAAAATGTCTATTCAGATCCTCTGCCCACTTTAAACTAGATTGTTCAATTTTTTTTTCTGTTTAGTTGTGTGAGTTCTTTATATAGATTTTGGATATTCACCCCTTATCAGAAATATGATTTGCAAATATTTTCTCTCACTCTGTAGGTTGCACTTTTATTTTGTTGATGGTCCCAGTTAGTTTGCTTTAGTCCCACTTACTCATTTTTACTTTTGATGTCCAATCCAAACTATCAATGTCAAGACTGATGTCAAGGAGCTTTCCTATGTTTTCTTCTAGGAGTTTCATGACTTCACATCATATATCAAGTCTTTGATCCATCTTGAATTAATTTTTTGTAAGCTGTAAATAAGAGGGTGGTTCAGTAATTCTTTTGCACATGGCTTTACAGTTGTACAGTCCTAATGCTATTTATTAAAGAGTCTGTTCTATCCTCATTGAGTATTCTTGGCTCCTTTGTTGTAAATTAGTTGACTACATTTGCATGGATTTATTTCTGGATCCTCCATTCTGTTTTATGGGTCTCTGTGTCTATTTTAATGCCTGTACCACACTGTGTTTTGATTACTACAGTAATGAGGAAGCTTGATGTTACAGCTTTGTTTTTCTTCCCCAAGACTGTTTTGGCCATTTGGGGTCTTTGTATTTCCATACAAATTAAGATTATTGGTTTGGTTTCTGTGAAAAATGCCATTGGAATTTTGATGAGGATTGCATTCAATCTGTAGGTTGCTTTTGGTAGTATGGAAATTTGAACAATATTCTTCCAACTCATGAACACGATTTATCTTTCCACTTACTGTGTCTTCTTCAATTTCTTTTCAATTTTGTAGTTTTCAGTGTTCAGGTCATTGACTTTATTGGCTAAATTTATTCCTATTCTTTCTGGTGCATTTGAAAATAGGATTGTTCTCTTAATTTTTCTTTCTGATAGTTCAATATTACTGTATAGAAATGCAACAGATTTTTGAAAATTGATTTTGTATTCTGAGAGTGTACTAAATTTGTTTAATAGTTCTTTGTCTTTAGGGTTTTCTGTATATATTATCTGCAAATGGTGACAGCTTTTTTTCTTCCTTTTTGACTTAAATGTCTTTTATTTCTTTTTCTTCCTTAATTTCTCTTGTTAAAACAGCTAATACTCTATTGATTCAAAGTAGCAAGGGTGGGTGTCCTTGTCTTGTTACTCATCTAAGAGGAAAAGTGTTAAACTTCCCACTAAGTGTTGAGTATGATATAAGTTATGGGTTTGTCATATTTGGAATCAATAGCACAAAAAAAACCCCACTCCAGTACTCTTGCCTGGAGAATCCTATGGACGGAGGAGCTGGTAGGCTGTAGTCCATGGGGTGGCTAAGAGTCGGACACGACTGAGCGACTTCAATTTCAATTTTCATTTTCATGCATTGGAGAAGGAAATGGCAACCCACTCCAGTGTTCTTGCCTGGAGAATCCCAGGGACGGGGGAGCCTGTGGGCTGCTGTCTATGAGGTTATACAGAGTCGGCCACGACTGAACCAACTTAGCAGCAGCAGCAGCAGAAAAAAAATGAGGTGGAAGTGAATAAGTGAGCAGGAAACTCCAGAAAGTGGTCATAGAGGGAACCTACCTCACAATAATAGAGCCCATATGTGACAAACCCACAGTAACATCATTCTCAATATTGAAAAACTAAAAGCATTTCCTCTAAGATCAGGAACATGAGAAGGATGTCCATGCTTGCCCCTTTGATTCAACATAGTTTTGAAAGTCCTAGTCATGGCAATGAGAGAAAAAAAAAAGAATCCAAATGGGAAGAGAAGTAAAATTGTCACTGCTTGTAGCTGAAATGATACTATTTATAGAAGACCCTAAAGATGTTACCAGAAAACTACTAGAGCTTATCATTGAACTTGATAAAGTTGCAGGTTACAAAATTAACACACAGAAATCTATTGCATTTCTATATATTAGCAATGAAAGATTCGGATGAGAAATTAAGGAAATAATCCCATTTGCTAACACATCAAAAAAGAATAAAATCCCTAGGAATAAAACTACCTAGGGAGCAAAAGAACTGTACTATGAAAAACTATAAGACACTGATGAAAGAAATCAAAGATGAGACTAACAGATGGAGAGATAAACCATGTTCTTAGAAGAATCAATACTTCTAATACTACCCAAGGCAATCTAAAGATTCAGTGCAATTGCTATCAAATTACCAATGGCATTTTTCACAGAACTAGAACAAAAAATCTTGAAATTCATATGGATACAGAAAAGACCCAAATAGCCAAAAAAAAATCCCGAGAAAGAAAAACAGAGCTGGAGGAATCAGGCTTCCTGGCACCAGAAAAAGCTATGGTCTCAAAAGAGTATGGTACTGGCACAAAAATATAGATCAATTTAACAGGAGAGAAATCCCAGAAATAAACCTATGAACCTGTGGTCAACTAGTGTACAACAGAGAAGACTATATAATGGAGGAAAGATAGTCTCTACAACAAACCGTGCTGGGAAAACTGGGCAGCTAAATGTAAAAGGGTGAAATGAGAATTCTGTGTATGCACCACACACAAAAAAACTCAAAATGGATCAAAAACCTAAATGTAGGGCCAGAAACTATACAACTCTTAGAGGAAAACAAACACAGAACACTTTGACATAAATTGCTGCAATATCTTTTTGAATCCACCTCCTAGACCAATGAAAATAAAGATAAATGGTTATTATGTTTGTAATTATCAAAAACAAAGATGTAATTAAACTTAAGAGCTTTGCACAGCAAAGGAAACCATCAATAAAATGCAAAGACAATTCACAGCATGGGAGAAAATATTTGCAAATGAAGTGATCAACAAGGGATTAATCTCCAAAATATACAAATAGCTCATGCAGCTAGCTGTATGTCAAACAAACAAAAAAAAAGAAATAAAAAGGAAAAAAACAGAAACAAAAACAAAAAATGGACAAAAGATCTAAATAGACATTTTTCCAAAAAAAAGGCCAAAAAGTACATGAAAAGATGCTCAACATTACTAATTATTAGAGAAGTGCAAATCTGAATTGCAGTGAGGTATCATCACTTCATACTGGTTAGAATGGCCATCATGAAAAAGTCTAGAAACAAATGCTGAAGAGGGTGTGTAGAAAACTGAACCCACCTACACTGTTAGTGGGAATGTAAATTGGTACAAACAATATAGAGGTTCCCTAAAAGACTAAACAATATAACTACCCTATGATCCAAGAATCCCATTCCTGGGCATACATATATTCAGAGAAAACTATAATTTGAAAAGATAAATGCACCCCAGTATTCACTGAAGCCCTGTTTACAACAGCCAAGACATGGAAGCACTTCTAAATGTCCATAGGCAGAGGAATGGTAAGGAAGAATTAGTAAAAATATCAATGTAATACTACTCAGCCATAAAAAAGAATGAAATAATGTCATTTGCAGCAACATAGGTGGACCTAAAATCATTATACGAAGTGAAGTCAGAGATAGACAAATATCATATTATCACTCATATGTAGAATTTAATTTTAAAAAAGATGTAAATGAGCTGGTTTACAAAAGAAAGAAAGAAAACCAGACTCATACAGATTTCAAAACTTATGGCTACCAAAGGAAAAAGTTGTGAGGAGGGATAAACTAGGATCTTGGGAAACAGATAACCAGGATCTACTGTATAGCATGTGGAACTGTACTTAATATTCTATAATAACCCAGAAGAATTGATGCTTTTGAAGTGTGGTATTGGAGAAGACTCTTGAGAGTCCCTTGGACTGCAAAGAGATCCAACCAGTCCATTCTGAAGGAGATCAGCCCTGGGATTTCTTTGGAGGGAATGATGCTAAAGCTGAAGCTCCAGTACTTTGGCCACCTCATGCGAAGAGTTGACTCATTGGAAAAGACCCTGACGCTGGGAGGGATTGGGGGCAGGAGGAGAAGGGGACGACCGAGGATGAGATGGCTGGATGGCATCACGGACTCAATGGATGTGAGTCTGAGTGAACTCTGGGAGTTGGTGATGGACAGGGAGGCCTGGCGTGCTGTGATTCATGGGGTCGCAAAGAGTCGAACACGACTGAGCAACTAAACTGAACTGAACTGAATAACCTATATGGGAAAGGAATCTGAAAAAATGGAATATATGTATAACTGAATCACTTTGCTGTATACCTGAAATTAACACAAAATATTGTAAGTACACTAATATCCAATACAATTCAAGATTTACTTGAAAGGTAAGACAATATTAAGTAGGGTGGAAGAGTTTGCTTCACACCAGAATTCCATCTGAGAAGAAATAAAAATCTGAATAAAATTTTTTAATTTTATCTTTTTCACTTGCCACAAATTGTATCATACACAATACATATTATTATATGTGTCTTTATAAATTATGTATGTACACACATACACATGTAGGTATAGAGGAAGGTCAGAGGTAGGCTGAATTTTACTAAAATTACAACCCAGCATCAATTCAGCACAGTAACTGATTGGATTTAAGTTGTCATCCCTCATTCTTGCCTAGCTTAGGAAAAGGAAAATCTTCTCTGGAGGAATATAACACCATTGATACATGTATAATTTTTTGAATTCAATAATTAGAATTCAGTAAAAATAACTGGCAATGCTAAGAGATATCATACAAATGAAAAACAAGAGAATAGGTAGAGGATAAAAACCAGTTTACAGGTCGTCCAGGTATAGGCCATTAGTAGACAAGGACCACTATAATTTGGTTATTAGTTTTGTTTTATTGTTGTTGGTTTGTAGTCTCTCTTAGGTAACCTCAGGAGCCAACTCTTTATTTCTTTCTCAATGGTGCTTCTGTTCCACATATCTGCTCCAGTCTCCTTTTTAAAAAGAAAATCAATGCATATAAGACAAATACACAAAAATTTATTTATGAAAGCATACAGAAAATGAAACTCAAAATATACCACTTATAATAGCATACATATCCTAAATATTTAGAAATTAAGAATTTCTGCATTGAAAATTATGAAATATTCATAAAAAGTAGACTTGAATAAATGGAAAGATATATGGAAGATTCAATGTTCTACAGATGTCAGTTCCTTTTAAATTGATTTTACAGACTGAATGCAGACCCAATTAAAGCCCTAACAGAGCTTTCTGTGTTGATAGTTGTTTGTAAAATGAAATGAAAGTGCATAGGGCCAAGAACAGTCAGGCAATTCTGAACAAAAACAAACCAAAAAGACTCACATAACTAGAAACCCAGACCTTTTATAACTCTATAGTACTTGAAACAATGATGATAGATACAGTGCAATTACCTGATTTAAAACAAACGTGACACTGCAGAGCAATAGAGAAAGGATAATCTTTTAAGTAATTGGTGCTGGTTCTTGTGGATATCCATGTGGTTAAAACACACATTTTTTAAATCTTTCCCACAATGTATACAAAAATAAATTTTATATGGATTACAGATCAAAGTATAAAAGGTAAAACAAAGATCTTAAAACATACTATGTCTCTTCAATACCTTGGAGTATTACAAACTTTTTAAAACAGGGCACACAATCTAATCAACATAATGAGAAAAAATGAGAAGCTGCAGTACATTACTATTAAAAACTTCCGCTCATCAAAATATATTAGAAAAGCAAAAAAAAAGGGAACTTAAGTAGTAGAAAATATTTGCAGTTAAATATCAGGATTATATAAAGAACTGAAAAAACATGAGAAAAAGAACTTTACAAAATATAATCAGACTGCCAAAAACATATAACTAGATGCTCAGTTTCAGAAGTCACCAAAGAAATACAAACTACATCTATAATAGCAATACACACCCTTTAGATTGAGTTAAGATGATGGCGAGGAATAACAATTGTTGGCAAAGATGAGACTAAACTGTAGTTCTCATGTACTGCTACTGCTAAGTCACTTCAGTCGTGTCCGACTCTGTGCGACCCCATAAACATCAGCCTACCAGGCTCCCCCGTCCCTGGGATTCTCCAGGCAAGAACACTGGAGTGGATTGCCATTTCCTTCTCCAATGCATGAAAGTGAAAAGTGAAAGTGAAGTCGTTCAGTCGTGTCTGACCGTCAGCGACCCCATGGACTCCAGCCTTCCAGGCTCCTCTGTCCATGGGATTTTCCAGGCAAGAGTACTGGAGTTGAGTGCCATATAAATTGCTTCAGCTACTATGAAGAAATCTTTGGAGGTATCTATTGAAGTTGAATATATATAGAAATGGATGGGTATATTCACAAAGGATATTTAAAAGGTTATTTATAAGAGCTTCAAACTGGAAGCAACTGAAATACCCATCATTGACAAAATGAATAAACACATTGTGTTATATATTGCTATATACAATGGAATAATATACATAATATGTGCGCATTTCACAAAATTAATGTTAAGTGAAATAAGTCAGACCCCAACCCTGCCCCAAAAGACCTACTAGTCATCAACATACATTACTAAAGTACATATATTTATGAGTAAACCTATTAATATTTCTAGAGAAGGACAGACAATTTTCATACAAGATCAGTTAATATGTTTGTCCATTCATCTGTTGCTGGATGCTGAGGTTGTTTCTACATCTTGTCTATTGTAAATAATACTGCAATGAAAATTGGTGTTCATCTTTTTGAATTTGTACTTTTGTTCTTTTCAAATAAATTACCAGAAGTGAAAAAAAAAAAAAAAGATCAGTTAAAACTGACTTGTAGTATTAGAAGTCAGAAATGTTTATTCTTTGGAGGTTTGAGAAGGTGGGGCAAGGGAGATTTGTTAGGGTGTTGTGAAGTTCAGTTTCATTATCTGGCTGTTATATGGGTATGTTTCCTGAGTAAACATATATACATTATATACATATATACATTATATACATATATACAGTATATACATTTCTCCAAGTGTATGTCATACTTTACCATTTACTAGTGTACACAGTTGTTTTCCTATGACAGAAACAAAATTCAGCCCTTTAAAAGCAAGCCTTGTGATCTAACCATGTTCTTTGCTGAAATCCCATGCTTTGGGACAGGAATTCGTAATGAAAGCTAAATAATTGCAAAGGCTTCAGACAACATGAAAAGTAGGTGATAGAAATGTTATCATTGAATTTTTGGTCAACAAATAGATATATAAACTCTAAACAAACAGGAAAGATATAGGCATCTGAATGCAGAGTTCCAAAGAATAGCAAGAAGAGATAAGAAAGCCTTCTTCAGCAATCAATGTAAAGAAATAGAGGAAAAGAACAGAATGGGAAAGACTAGAGATCTCTTCAAGAAAATTAGAGATACCAAGAGAACATTTCATGCAAGGATGGGCTCGATAAAGGACAGAAATGGTCTGGACCTAACAGAAGCAGAAGATATTAAGAAGAGGTGGCAAGAATACACGGAAGAACTGTACAAAAAAGATCTTCATGACCCAGATAATCATGATGATGTGTTGACTAATCTAGAGCCAGACATCTTGGAATGTGAAGTCAAGTGGGCCTTAGAAAGCATCACTACGAACAAAGCTAGTGGAGGTGATGGAATTCCCGTTGAGCTGTTTCAAATCCTGAAAGATGATGCTGTGAAAGTGCTGCACTCAATTTGCCAGCAAATCTGGAAAACTCAGCAGTGGCCACAGGACTGGAAAAGGTCAGTTTTCATCCCAATTCCAAAGAAAGGCAATGCCAAAGAATGCTCAAACTACCGCACAATTGCACTCATCTCACATGCTAGTAAAGTAATGCTCAAAATTCTCCAAGCCAGACTTCAGCAATATGTGAACCGTGAACTCCCTGATGTTCAAGCTGGTTTTAGAAAAGGCAGAGGAACCAGAGATCAAATTGCCAACATCCGCTGGATCATGGAAAAAGCAAGAGAGTTCCAGAAAAACATCTATTTCTGCTTTATTGACTATGCCAAAGCCTTTGACTGTGTGGATCACAGTAAACTGTGGAAAATTCTGAAAGAGATGGGAATACCAGACCACCTGACCTGCCTCTTGAGAAATCTGTATGCAGGTCAGGAAGCAACAGTTAGAACTGGACATGGAACAACAGACTGGTTCCAAATAGGAAAAGGAGTACGTCAAGGCTGTATATTGTCACCCTGCTTATTTAACTTATATGCAGAGTACATCATGAGAAATGCTGGACTGGAAGAAACACAAGCTGGAATCAAGATTGCTGGGAGAAATATCAATAATCTCAGATATGCAGATGACACCACCCTTATGGCAGAAAGTGAGGAGGAGCTAAAAAGCCTCTTGTTGAAAGTGAAAGAGGAGAGTGGAAAAGTTGGCTTAAAGCTCAACATTCAGAAAACGAAGATCATGGCATCTGGCCCCATCACTTCATGGGAAATAGATGGGGAAACAGTAGAAACAGTGTCAGACTTTGTTTTTTTGGGCTCCAAAATCACTGCAGATGGTGACTGCAGCCATGAAATTAAAAGGCGCTTACTCCTTGGAAGAAAAGTTATGACCAACCTAGATAGTATATTCAAAAGCAGAGACATTACTTTGCCGACTAAGGTCCGTCTAGTCAAGGCTATGGTTTTTCCTGTGGTCATGTATGGATGTGAGAGTTGGACTGTGAAGAAGGCTGAGCGCAGAAGAATTGATGCTTTTGAACTGTGGTGTTGGAGAAGACTCTTGAGAGTCCCTTGGACTGCAAGGAGATCCAACCAGTCCATTCTGAAGGAGATCAACCCTGGGATTTCTTTGGAAGGAATGATGCTGAAACTGAAGCTCCAGTACTTTGGGCACCTTATGCGAAGAGTTGACTCATTGGGAAAGACCCTGATGCTGGGAGGGATTGGGGGCAGGAGGAGAAGGGGACGACCTAGGATGAGATGGCTGGATGGCATCACAGACTCAGTGGACGTGAGTCTGGGTGAACTCCGGGAGTTGGTGATGGACAGGGAGGCCTGGCGTGCTGCGATTCATGGGGTCGCAAAGAGTCGGACAAGACTGCGCGACTGAACTGAACTGAAACAAACAGATAACGTCTGCCGGTAGGCACTCCTAATTTTAAAGGAAATAAGAGATTCCTCCCCAACCTGAATTGGCAGGGCACATTACCCTAATTCACTTTCCTCTGAGTAAAAGACTTTCCTCAACATTTAAGCAGTTGAACTCAATTCTTTTTGATAGATAACAGGGTTAAAAAAAAAAGACTATACTACACTCTACAGATCTTTAAGTACTATTTATTTAGGCCCTTTTAAAAGGTACTGTTTTTCTGACTTCTTGCAGTTCCTGACCTGAGTCATCTCTGTGATATGTCATACCCTGTCACATCTAGTTACCTTACACTGAATAAAGAGAAGAAAGGTTATAAACAGCATGCATACCACCTGACATAAAACATTTGCCAGGTATTTCTTCTGCTTAAATGAATACATTCTAAATATCTAGACTATTAGCTTGAAAAACTATAAATTTTATAAAAAATAATGAAATAGCCATCTTTACTTATTATAGTATAGTACATATATTTATGACTACACCTAATTCTAGATAAGGAATAAGTTTTACTAGAAACAACATGCTTCTCTTTCACATTTTGTCTTCACTTTTGACCGTGCAATATGTATGTATATGTCTTAGAGGCAATCTTACCAGGAACACAGTAACTAACTAATTGTGGAATTTAGCCAGAAAATAAAAAAGAACCAATTGAATTTTAACAGAAAATTTGCCCCGGAAGTATTTATCATGCTCAGGTTAACAAACCATTTGTTATGAAAAAGTGTTAAGAAGATCTAAATACTTGTGTTTCTGATTATTAAGGCAACGTGAAATGAGAAGTCTGTAAGAAAAAAGAGTTTTTTGACTTAAGAAATCACTCCTCACCCACACTTCATGGCCTCTGTTAATGTAAATTATTTAGCTACACTGTAAGCAATTTACTGTAATAATGCTTAGTCTTCTATCTCATATTTTGTTATTATAAATACAACTTTAAATCAAAACACTCAACAAACAAGTCAATTTCTTTTAACTTTGGAGAAATTGCTGATACTTACCACTGAATAGGTAAAGGAACTGTTTAGAGCTCAAAGTCTAAGGTAGAGAAATTCAGTTCCACAGTAGTACTATAATCTGCCAACTCATTGCTCAAAGTTATTATAGAGATTGTATAAAACACTGATCAAAGCTACTTTCCTGCATTATGCTATGAAAATGGTACAAGTACTTACTTTTGGCATTGTTAGGATAATTCAGTAAACAAAGGTGACAAACCTTAGGATAATTTGGTAAACAAAGATGACAAACTAAACCTCACTATCTTTTTTTTTAATGAGAGCCCCCCACCCCACAAAGACAAACAACTCAAAAAATAAGTAACATTAGGCAGTAAGAAATATATGGGAAATTAAGCACAGCACTATGCTGGGCAAGTAACATGTGCTAGTCTATAGTAATTTTTGTTTTTGATGAAGATTGGTTCTTTTATTCTCCTACTTTGATAGTTCATTTCTGGACTCAGCACAGTAGAGAAGAACACATGCTTTCAGAAAGAAGGACTTATATGTAACAATCTTTGTGCATCATACTTTGTTCATCTGTAAAACAGATATAAGATTACTGTGAGATAATGCAGCGTTCAACATACTCACCAGCTAAAAGTATGCACTTGATAGACAGTGGCTAAAATTATAAGACCTAAATTCTGGCTCTAGTTGTTGCATTGATCACTATGTAGTATGTATGCAAGGCACTCAGCCTCTCTGAATTTCATTTAAAAAATTAACAAAACATCTGTCTTGTGTATCTTTTAGGGTTGCTAAGATAATAAAATGATGCAGGTAAGCACTCAGAAAACCAGAAGGTGCATAAAAATGGATGGTGTTATTATGGTTCTGATGGCAGTTTAGAGGTTAAGTACCATAAAAATGGGATTTTAAAATCTTTTTCATATAATCAGAAAGCTGTACTTGTTTCACAGACAGTACACAAGTGATGAAGGTTACAAAAAGACTTTTTCTGTTTTAGTTTATTGTAGTCTGGATCAGAAAAGGTGAACATTTTTTCTTGTTTGTCTCTCAGGAGTGGGGTATTAAGACTTGAATTTATATACACTGTAGTACAGAATATATGACAAACTGATTGTTGAACATTTTTGTTATACAGAAAGGCCTTTTTGACCTCAGGAATTCACTAACAGGAACAATACATCATTATAAGATTAATTATAATTAATCTTGTAAAATCCTTTAAAGAAATTCTATAAATGCTTAGCATTTTTAGCTACTAACATCTAACAAGGTTAAGCACTTCTTCAAAATGAGCTACTGCTTGCTTGATGAGTTGGTTTTAAAATAACCTGACATGCCACAAATGGCAGCTGCTCTATCATGTGAGTGATTTAATGATTATAGCAATCATTAGAATGTCTGTGATTAAATAGTTGAATTATTGTTTATTCCTCTAAGATTATTGTTGTCTCAGAAAACTAAAGCACTGAAGAATTAAATAAATCATTTGATTCCACACATCACACTGGCACAGTGTTAAGGATCAAAGGTCTGTAAGACTTTTGAGGTACTGATGCTTATAGTTGCACTGTTCAGTATGGGGACTTACTACTGTGGGTGGCTACTGAACTCTTGAAACATGGTTAATATGACTGAGGAACTAATTTTTAAATTTAACAGACTGGTTCCAAATAGGAAAAGGAGTACATCAAGGCTGTATATTGTCACCCTGCTAATTTAACTTATATGAAGAGTACATCAGGAGAAACACTGGACTGGAAGAAACACAAGCTGGAATCAAGATTGCCGGGAGAAATATCAATAACCTCACACATGCAGATGACACCACCCTTATGGCAGAAAGTGAAGAGGAGCTAAAAAGCCTCTTGATGAAAGTGAAAGAGAAGAGTGAAAAAGTTGGCTTAAAGCTCAACATTCAGAAAACGAAGATCATGGCATCTGGCCCCATCCTTCATGGGAAATAGATGGGGAAACAGTGGAAACAGTGTCAGACTTTATTTTTTTTGGCTCCACAATCACTGCAGATGGTGACTGCAGCCATGAAATTAAAAGGCGCTTACTCCTTGGAAGAAAAGTTATGACCAACCCAGATAGCATATTGAAAAGCAGAGACATTACTTTGCCGACTAAGGTCCGTCTAGTCAAGGCTATGGTTTTTCCTGTGGTCATGTATGGATGTGAGAGTTGGACTTTGAAGAAGGCTGAGCGCCGAAGAATTGATGCTTTTGAACTGTGGTGTTGGATAAAACTCTTGAGAGTCCTTGGACTGCAAGGAGATCCAACCAGTCCATTCTGAGGGAGATCAGCCCTGCGATTTCTTTGGAAGGAATGATGCTAAAGCTGAAACTCCAGTATTTTGGCCACCTCATGCCAATGGACGTGAGTTACTCAATGGACGTGAGTCTGAGTGAACTCTGGGAGTTGGTGATGGACAGGGAGGCCTGGCGTGCTGTGATTCATGGGGTCGCAAAGAGTCGGACACGACTGAGCGACTGAACTGAACTGAAAAATTTTTAATTTGAAAACTGGTGCTCAGTAATTGGAAAAACTTTTAAGAATGTATGGACCAACTTGGGTACCTGAAATTACTTCTTCAACTGAAAACTGTGAACTCTAAATACAGATAAAATATTTCTGATGAAAATTTAACATGTAATTTGAGATGTACTTTTAACATGTAGAAAAGTTAAGGTTAACATATATGTTATATTGCATTATATTTCCGTTGAACAACATTGCTATATAGGTTCAAAGACAAGCAATAAATTACCCAGCATATGGACCTTGCTCTCTCTCATATACATCTGGAGAAGGATTCATGAAAGTTAAAAATTCAGTTCTGGGAGTTGTACAGTTAGGAACAGTTACAGATCTTGTCTTTGATATATGGACACTTGGCTGACAGGAACCATAACCTGGGATTACCTCAGTCATGTGCTATTAAATGACTAACAACCAGCTCTTCAAAAACAAACCTAACAAAGGCCCCCAAAACAACCATTTTCCTGATTTCTGTGGTGGAAAATATTTGTACCATAGCCAGTTTTGAGTTACCAACATGATGTCCTTGAACTTGGAACTGGGAGAAGATAGCCTAAATTGGCACTTGCAAGGCCACTGGAGTTAGTCTTAGTGAGTGAGTGAAAGTCGCTCAGTCGTGTCTGACTCTTTGTGACCCCGTGGACTGTAGCCTACCAGGCTTCTCCATCCATGAGATTCTCCAGGCAAGAATACTGGAGTGGGTTACCATTTCCTTTTCTAGGGGATCTTCCCAAACCAGGGATCAAACCCAGGTCTCCTGCGTTGGAGGCAGACACTTTAACCTCTGAGCTACCAGGGCAGCCAGAGGTAGGAAGGTATAGGTCAAAACTGCCATCATGACACAATAAATAGACAATAGGTAAAGTGGAGCCAAAAAGGGATTCGCCTGAATGTATCACCTTAATCAAACAGAATATAGCCTCAAAACTGCAACGTAGGTAAACAGTTAACCACAATTCAAATTGTTTGTAGAAAGAAAAACTTTTGTAGCTTAATTTTAGAATAATTTTATATTAATAATGAGATTTTAGGTATAAAAGAGGAGAAGGCAATGGAAACCCACTCCAGTACTCTTGCCTGGAAAATCCCATGGGCAGAGGAGCCTGGTGGGCTGCAGTCCACGGGGTTGCTAGGAGTTGGACATGACTGAGCGACTTCACTCTCACTTTTCACTTTCCTGCATTGGAGAAGGAAATGGCAACCCACTCCAGTGTTCTTGCCTGGAGAATCCCAGGGACGGGAGAGCCTAGTGGGCTGCCGTCTATGGGGTCGCACAGAGTCGGACATGACTGAAGCGACTTAGCAGCAGCAGCAGCAGCAGCAGGTATAAAAGAATCTTTCATGTTTTATCACCTATAATTCTATACACTTTAACAATGGTACTATGATTTTATAGTAAAACCAGTAAGGCATTTAGGAAGAAGAAAACATTAAAAATGAGGCTTTTGAATGTTTTTAATTACATGGGAATGTAGGCACAACATACCACTGGGTAACAAAAAAGGAAGATGAAGGAGTTTTGTTAAACATATAAGAAAAAAAAAAAAGTTGACTAACATTATCAGTTATCTCTGGGTGACAATGAGTAATTTTTTTTAGCCATCCCATGTGGCATGCCGAACCTTGGTTCCCCAACCAGGGACCAAACCTGTGCCCTCTGCAGGAAAGCATGCAGTCCTAACCACTGGACTGCCAGGGAAGTCCTTGATATTCTCTAAAGTTCAAAATTATGCACAAATAACCTTTCATATCAGAATTTTAAAATATATTTTAAAAGGAAATGGCAAAGCTTCAGCTTTGGAAATTATAAAGCTTCAGCCTTTTATAGTATAGTATCTGAAAGATCATATATGATGAGTGTATTTAGAAATATAATACATTTGGAAGAATTTCTTAATATATAGACAGCCATATTATGTGTAGCAGGGAATAATTTTTGAAATAGGTTTTTCAGTTCATTTAAATCACTTTATTTCTGTGCATATGAGGATCATATAAAAGAAGTTCTCCCATTTTGCTTTTTGTCTAAATAGTATTCTTCAAAACTCAGTGCAACAGATGAACAGGTAGCTTTCCCTCAAGTGGCAACTGCTTTTAGCTGTGTTTCTTTCTGCTGTGTATATGGTCATCTCAATTAACAGAGTTTCCAAATTTTCTTACAGTTAGGTGTAGCTTTGTGACCAGGATTTCTCCAATGGAATATGTGTAGAAGTGGTGGTGTGGAACAACTCCTGGGGTTGTACCCTAAACAAGAAAAGAATGTGCCTGCCTTCTTTTTTCTCCTTCTTGTAGGCAGGACTGAAAATCATACAGCACACAGACAAAATACTCTAGATATAACAAAGCAACATAATAGATCTCTTCAAGAAAATTAGAGACACCAAGGGAACATTTCATGCAAAGATGGGCTTGCTAAAGGACAGCAATGGTATGGATCTAACAGAAGCAGAAGATATTAAGAAGAGGTGGCAAGATACACAGAAAAAAAAAAAAGAATACACAGAAGAACTGTACAAAAAAGATCTTCATGACCAAGATAATCATGATGGTGTGATCACTCACCTAGAGCCAGACATCCTGGAATGTGAAGTCAAGTAGGCCTTAGAAAGCATCATTATGAACAAAGCTAGTGGAGGTGATGGCATTCCAGTTGAGCTATTTCAAATCCTGAAAGATGATGCTGTGAAGGTGCTGCACTCAATATGCCAGCAAATTTGCCAGTCCAGCAGTGGCCACAGGACTGGAAAAGGTCAGTTTTCATTCCAACCCCAAAGAAAGGCAATGCCAAAGAATGCTCAAACTGATGCAAAATTACACTCATCTCAGTTCAGTTAAGTTGCTTAGTCGTGTCTGACTCTTTGGGACCCCATGAATTGCAGCACGCCAGGCCTCCCTGTCCATCACCAACACCTGGACTCAGACTCACTCAGACTCACGCCCATCAAGTCAGAGATGCCATCCAGCCATCTCATCCTCTGTCGTCCCCTCTTCCTCCTGCCCCCAATCCCTCTCAGCATCAGAGTGTTTTCCAATGAGTCAACTCTTCGCATAAGGTGGCCAAAGTACTGGAGCTTCAGCTTTAGCATCATTCCTTTCAAAGAAATCCCAGGGTTGATCTCTTTCAGAATGGACTGGTTGGACCTCCTTGCAGTCCAAGGGCCTCTCAAGAGTCTTCTCCAACACTACACTTCAAAAGCATCAGTTCTTCGGCGCTCAGCCTTCTTCACAGTCCAACTCTCACATCCATACATGACCACAGGAAAAACCATAGCCTTGACTAGATGGACCTTAGTCGGCAAAGTAATGTCTCTGCTTTTGAATATACTATCTAGGTTGGTCATAACTTTTCTTCCAAGGAGTAAGCGCCTTTTAATTTCATGGCTGCAGTCACCATCTGCAGTGATTTTGGAGCCCAAAAAAACAAAGTCTGACACTGTTTCTACTGTTTCCCCATCTATTTCCCATGAAGTGATGGGGCCAGATGCCATGATCTTCGTTTCTGAATGTTGAGCTTTAAGCCAACTTTTCCACTCTCCTCTTTCACTTTCAACAAGAGGCTTTTTAGCTCCTCCTCACTTTCTGCCATAAGGGTGGTGTCATCTGCATATCTGAGATTATTGATATTTCTCCCAGCAATCTTGATTCCAGCTTGTGTTTCTTCCAGTCCAGCATTTCTCATGAGATGGGAGAAATATTAACAAGATGGAACGCTGGACTGGAAGAAGCACTCATCTCACATGCTAGTAAAGTAATGCTCAAAATTCTTCAAGCCAGGCTTCAGTTCATGAACCGTGAACTTCCAGATGTTCAAGCTGGTTTTAGAAAAGGCAGAGGAACCAGAGATCAAATTGCCAACATCCACTGGATCATGGAAAAAGCAAGAGAGTTCCAGAAAAACATCTATTTCTGCTTTATTTATTATGCCAAAGCCTTTGACTGGGTGGATCACAATAAACTTGAAAATTTTGAGAGAGATGGGAATACCAGACCACCTGACCTGCCTCTTGAGAAATCTGTATGCAGGTCAGGAAGCAACAGTTAGAACTGGACATGGAACAGACTGGTTCCAAATAGGAAAAGGAGTATGTCAAGGCTGTATATTGTCACCCTGCTTATTTAACTTATATGCAGTGTACATCATCAGAAACGCTGGGCTGGAGGAAGCACAAGCTGGAATCAAGATTGCTGGGAAGGAATAACAATAACCTCAGATACCCTTATGGCAGAAAGTGAAGGTGAACTAAAGAGCCTATTGATGAAAGTGAAAGAGGAGAGTGAAAAAGTTGGCTTAAAGCTCAACATTCAGAAAACGAAGATCATGGCATCTGGTCCCATTGCTTCATGGGAAATAGATGGGGAAACAGTGGAAACAGTGTCAGACTTTTTTGGGGGGGGGCTCCAAAATCACTGCAGAAGGTGATTGCAGCCATAAAATTAAAAGACGTTTACTCCTTGGAAGGAAAGTTATGACCAACCTAGATAGCATATTCAAAAGCAGAGACATTACTTTGCCAACAAGGTCCGTCTAGTCAAGGCTATGGTTTTTCCTGTGGTCATGTACGGATGCGAGAGTTGGACTGTGAAGAAAGCTGAGCTCCGAAGATGCTTTTGAAGTGTAGTGTTGGAGAAGACTCTTGAGAGTCCCTTGGACTGCAGGGAGACCCAACTAATCCATTCTGAAGGAGATCAACCCTGGAATTTCTTTGGAAGGAATGATGCTAAAGCTGAAACTGCAGTACTTTGGCCACCTCATGTGAAGAGTTGGCTCATTGGAAAAGACCCTGATGCTGGGAGGGATTGGGGGCAGGAGAAGAAGGGGTGACATAAGATGAGATGGCTGGATGGCATCACTGACTTGATGGACATGAGTCTGAGTGAACTCCGGGAGTTGGTGATGGACAGGGAGGCCTGGTGTGCTGCAATTCATGGGGTCACAAAGAGTCAGACATGACTGAGTGACTGAACTGAACATGATAGAAAGAGCTTAGTAATTTGATACCTGCCTGCTCTACCAGTTCTGACCACCTCTCAAGATTGCTACATGAGAAAATAAAACTATTTCTTAAATCATTGTGGTCTCCTGTGGAGCAGCCTGGAGTGTTATATACTTAACATTGTAGCACCATTATATTATCACTAGGGCATTAACAATGAAGCTCATGTTACCCTGACTACTTTGATTCAATATTTTATTGGAGGTCCTAGCTACAGAAATCAGGCAAGAAAAAGAAGTAAAAGGCATTCAATTCAGAAAAGAAGTAAAACAGTCTTATTTTGCAGATGACCTATGTAGAAAACTAAAAGAAAGTGAAAGTGAAGTTGCTCAGTTGTATCTGACTCTTAGCGACCCCATGGACTGTAGCCTACCACGCTCGTCCGTCCATGGGATTTTCCAGGCAAGAGTACTGGAGTGGGGTGCCATTGCCTTCTCCAGAGGATCTTCCCGACCCAGGGATTGAACCCAGGTCTCTTGCATTTTAGGCAGATGCTTTACCATCTAAGCCACCAGGCAAGTCCAAAACTAAAGATGTAGAAAACTAAAGATGCCACCAAAAACTGTTGGAACTAATAAAAGAATGCAGTGAAGTTAGAGAATACAAAATCAGTACACAAAATCCGGCTGAGTTTCTATATACAAATAATAGATAATGATAGAGAAATTAAGAAAGCAATCTCATTTATAACTGCATAAAAGCAGAATAAATTTAACCACAGAAATTAAAGATCTATACACTGAAAACAATGTCTTTATTATTTTGCAGATGACCTATGTAGAAAACTAAAAGAAAGTGAAAGTGAAGTTGCTCAGTTGTATCTGACTCTTAGCGACCCCATGGACTGTAGCCTACCACGCTCGTCCGTCCATGGGATTTTCCAGGCAAGAGTACTGGAGTGGGGTGCCATTGCCTTCTCCAGAGGATCTTCCCGACCCAGGGATTGAACCCAGGTCTCTTGCATTTTAGGCAGATGCTTTACCATCTAAGCCACCAGGCAAGTCCAAAACTAAAGATGTAGAAAACTAAAGATGCCACCAAAAACTGTTGGAACTAATAAAAGAATGCAGTGAAGTTAGAGAATACAAAATCAGTACACAAAATCCGGCTGAGTTTCTATATACAAATAATAGATAATGATAGAGAAATTAAGAAAGCAATCTCATTTATAACTGCATAAAAGCAGAATAAATTTAACCACAGAAATTAAAGATCTATACACTGAAAACAATGTCTTTGAAAGAAATTGAAAATGACAGAAATGGAAAATAGACCATATTCATGAATTAGAAGAATTAAACTATTAAAATGATGATACTACTTAACACTATCTGTAGATTCAGTGCAACCCCAATAAAAAGTTGCAGTAGCATTTTTTCACTGAAATAGGAAAAACAATCCTTGAATTTGTGTGGAACCACAAAAATCCTTGAACAGACAAATCCAGATAAAGAACAAAGCTGGAGAAAACACACTTCCTGGTTTCAAACTATACTATAAAGCTTAATAATCAAAACAGTACAGTTCTGGGATAAAAACAGACATATAGAGCAATGGAACAGAACAGATAGTCAGAAATAAATACACGCATATGTATCAACTAATATTTGACAAGGGAGTTAACACTCAGTGGGGACAGGGTAGTCTCTTCAGTAAATGGTAGTGGGAAAACTGGATAAATACATGCCGAAAAGTGAAATACACCCATATCTTACACCATTCACAAAAACTGGCTACTCAAAATGAAATAAAAACTAAAGAAATGAAACCAAAAAGTTCTTAGAATGAAACATAGGGAAAAGGTCCATGACCTTGGTCTTGGCAATTTTTTTTTTAAGTATCAGCAAAGCAAGTGACAATGACAAAAATAAGTGGGACTATACCAAATTTAAAAGTTTCTATGTGGCAAAAGAAATAGTTTAAAACAACTGAAAATATTGGCAGAAGACCTGAATAGACATTTTTCTGAAACAAACATCCAGATGGCCAACATGTTCATGAAAAGGTGCTCAATACCAGTTTTAACCAGGGAATATGGAATATGGAAATCAAACCCATAGTGAGTTATCATTTCTCACCTTTTAGAATGGCTGTCATCAAAAATAATAGAGATAATGTGTTGATGACATGAGAAAAAGGAACCCTTGTGCACTGTTGGTGAGAATGTACATGGTACAGCCAAAAAAAAAAAATTTTTTTTTTTTTGGGAATAACAGTATGGAACTTAACAAATTAACAACAGAACTAACATACAATCCAGAAATCTCACATCTGGATATACAAAGGCAATTACAGAAATATTGAAAAGATATCTGTACCCCCACGCATATTGCAGTGTTATTCACATAAACTAAGACATGGAAACAACTTAAATGTCCCTCAATGACATTTACTTGGTAAAGAAGAGGTTGTGTGTTTGTTTAAATTGCACACAATGGAATATTGTTCAACCACAAGAAAAAGGAAATCTTGCCATTTGTGCCCACTTGGATGGATCATGAAAGCATTATAAGTGAGACAGAGCAAGTCCATATCACTTTCATGAGGATCTTAGGCTCATCTTATAGAAACAAAATTACTGATGGTTACTAGGGAGTGAGGGGTAGCAGGATGGGGAGATACTGGTCAAAGGGTGCACATTTCCAGTTATAAGATGTGTAAGTTCTGGGGATCTAATGTACAACATTGTGATTACAGTTAATAGTGCTATAGTGGCTTATTAAAATCACTAAGAGTAGAGTTTAAATATTCCTCACAACAAAAACAAAATGGTAATTATGTGATGTGATGCAGGTGATAGCCAAGACAATGATAGTAATCACATTGCCATACATAAATATCAAAAATGCATTGTGCATCTTAATTTACACAATATTGTAAGTCAGTTGTATCTCACTAAAATTGAAAATCATTAAATTAAAAAGAAACAATATCACAGAAAATAAGGTCATAGGAATATATATTAATAAAAGATGTGCAGGATAATTATGAGAAATTGACGAACATCACTGAAGAAGGTTCAAGGCCTGATAAAAGGAGATAGGTGCCACATTCATGACAGGATTATTCATTATAAGGATGAAAATATTAGCTTAATGCAGTTTCACTTGAAATACCTGTGAAGTTTTCATGAAACTTGACAAGCTAATTCTCAGTGAAGTTCATATGGTAAGGAAGAGTGCATGAACAGCTAAGGAAATTTTGAAGAAAAGGTAGAGGATGTCCTATTAGGTAACAGTTTTGTGAAGAAAAATAGTCTGGACTGGTACAGGGATATACAAAATCTCTATTTTTCAGAGACTTTCTCCCTGGAAAATCATCTGATCACTGACTTTTTTTTTTCTTTCATTTTCTCCTTTTCCTGTTTTAATTTTGTATTATAACTCTTCATGCATTCACGTATTCATTCATTCAACAAATACTTACTGAGTTACTTATTGTGGGAAGGTCTACACCATGTGCACCCATCCCTTTCTTAACACACCCCCAAATAATGGCTCCTGGCCTCTCTGGTGAGTCCCAGCTTTTCTGAGTTTACCCACACTTTTCTGAGTTGCCACACTCCAGCCTATGTCTGCAACAGCCAATCTAATCCCAGATCTGACAGCTGAAGCCTGAGCTTCAGCACCAAGCCTTCACCCAGGCCGATGGCCTAGCATCTGCCCCTAATGTCCCAGAAGTGCACAGACCCTTGTTGTCACTACAAGACCTGCAAGAAGTCACCAACCACTGTCCCGAGAGTGCCAGGCCACTGCTGCCACTATGAGACCTGCAGTAAGATGATAATTGCTGCCCCCATTGTCCTAGGCTCACCCCTCATGAAAACACCAAAATCACAGCCAACTGGTAAACAACCATTGACAAAAGAGATTGGAACATACCAAAAAAGATATTTTACATCCAAAGACAAAGATGCCACAACTAGAAAGTAGGAGGAGCACTTTAGTCAAATTCCATATCCACCAGGTAGATGATCCATAAACTGGAAAATAATTATATTCCAGAGGTTCACCCATGGGAGTGAGAGTTGTGAACCCCATATCAGGCACCCCAGCCTCAGGATCTGGCATTGTGAGGATCCCCTAGAGCATGTGGCTTTGAAGACCAGTGGGGCTTGAGTGCAGGAACTCCACAGGGCTGGGGGAAACAGAGTTCACTCTTGAAAGGTGCACACAAGGTTCCATGTGCACTGGGAACCAACACAAACCAGTGACTCCATAGGAGTCAGCGTTAAACCTACCTGCAGGTTTTAGCGAGTATCCTGGGGAAGTGGGGATCAGCTGTGGCTCGCTGTGGGGGCAAGAACACTGGTGGCAGAGGCCCCAGGGAGTACTGATTGGCATAAAGTCACCATTTCGGCACCAAAACCTGGCTACAACCAACAGTGTGCAAGCTCCAGTGTTGGGATGCCTCAGGCCAAACAACCAACAGGGTGGGACAGAGCCCCACCCATCAGCAGGTGGGTTGCCTAAAGTTGTAGTGAGCTCACAGCCACCTATAAACAGACCACTTGACATGACCACCAGAGGGAGAAGATCCAGCTCCACCCACCAGTGGGCAGGCACTAGTCCTTCCTAATAGGAAGCCTGCACAAGCTCCTGGACCAACCTCAACCACCAGGCAGCAGACATCAGAAGCAATAGGAATTATGACCCTGTGGAAAGGAAATCACAAACACAGAAAGTTAGACAAAATTAGATGGTAGAGATGTATGGTCCAGCAAAGGATAAGATAAAAACCTAGAACAACTAATAGTCAATCTACCTGAAAAGAACTGAGTAATGAAAGTAAACATGCTGTAAGATTTGGAAAAAGAATGGAAGCGCAAACCAAGAAGATACAAGATAGGTTTAATGAAGAGCTGGAAGACTTAGAATTGAACAATATATAGTAACTGAAATGAAAAATTAAGAGGGACTCAATAGCAGAATAAATGAGGCAGAAGAACAAATAAGTGAGCTGGAAGATAGAGTGGTGGAAATCACTGCTGCAGAACAGAGTAAAGAAAAAGGAATGAAAAGAAATGAGGACAGTCTCAGAGACCTACAGGATAATATTAAATGCACCAACATTGGCATTATAAGGGTTCCAGAAAGAGAAGAGAGAGGGGGAACCTGAGGAAGTATTTGACAGTTATAGCCAAAAACTTCCCTAACATGGGAAAGGAAACACTCACTCCAGTCCAGGAATTGCAGAGAGTCTCAGGCTGGATAACCCAAGGAGGATATTAATTAAACAAAGGCCAAGACATATATTAATTAAACAAGGAAAAAACAATCAGAATATATTAAATGCAATGAAATAAAAGCAACAAATAACATACACGATAATACCCTTGAAGATATCAGATAATTTTTCAGCAGAAACTGCAGGCCAGAAGAGAGAGGCACAACATATATAAAGTGATAGAAGGGGAAAATCTATCCCTTTTAAGAATACCCTACCAAGCAAGGTTCTTGTTCAGATTTGATGGAGAAATGAAAGGCTTTATATTTATAGACAAGGAAAAGCTAAGAGAATTCAGCACCAACACCAAACCAGCCTTACAATAAATGCTAAAGGAGTTTCTCTAGGTGGAAAAGAAAAGGTCACACTTAGAAACAAGAAAAAATTATGAATGGAAAAGCTCAGAGATAAAAGCAAATATACAGTAAAGATAAGAAAGCATCCACAGACACATATGACAAAGCCTGCAATCACGAGGAGAGTACAAATGCAGAATATTGGAAATGCATTTGAAATTAAAATGCAACTTAAAGTAATTTTTATACATATATATAGACTGCTAATTAAAATCTCATGGGAACCACACTCCAAAATTCTACAACAGATAAAATTTTACAACAGATACAGACACAATAAAGAAAAAGCAGTCCAACACAACACTAAAGATAGTCATCAAATCCCAAGAGGAAAGAACAAATCCAAACAAAAAATGACAATAAGAACATACATATGACAACTACCTTAAATGTAAATGGATTAAATGCTCCAACCAAAAGACACAGACTGGCTGAATGGATACCAAAAAAGAAAACCACAAAACCAACCCTCATATACATGTGTCTACAAGAGACCTACTTCAGATCTAGGGACACATACAGGTAGAAAGTGGGGATTTAAAAAACATCATGGGTAGCAATACTCATATCAGACAAAATAGGCTTTAAAATAAAGACTGTTATGAGGGATAAGGAAAAACTACATAATGATCAAGAGAGCAATTCAAGAAGAAAATATAAAAATTGTAAATATATATGTACCCAACATCAGGCTTCCCCTGATGACTCAGCCAGTTAAGAATCTGCCTGCAATGCAGGAGATACAGAAGACGTGGATTCAGTCCTTGGATTGGGAAGATTTGCCAGACATGGAAATGGCAACCTACTCCAGTATTGTTGTCTAGGAAATCCCACGGACAAAGGAGCCTGGTGGGTTACAGTCCATTGAGTCACAAAGAGTTGGACTGAGATCACTCATGTCTGACTCTTTGAGACGCTATGGACCGACTGTATTCTTCCAGGCTTCTCTGTCCATGGGATTCTCCAGGCAACAAAACCAAAAGATGCCATTTCTTCCTCCAGGGGATCTTCCTGATCCAGGGATTGAACCTGCACCTCCAGCATTGGCAGGTGCATTCTTTATTACTGAGCCACCAGGGAAGCTCCTGGAGCACCTCAGCATATACGGCAAATGCTAACAGCTATAAAAGGGGAAATGAACAGTAACACAATAGTGGGGGATGTTAACACCCACTTACATCAATGGAAAGCTCTTCTAGGCAGAAAATAAGTATAAACACAGGCTTTAAGGACAGACCAGATGGACGTACTTGATATACCTATGGGACACAGCAAAATCACCTCTAAGAGGGAAGTTTAGAGCAATAAAATGCTACATCAGGAAAGAAGAAAAATCCGAAATAAAGGACCTAATCTTATACTTAAAGCAACTAGAGAAAGAACAAACAAAACCCAGAGTTACTAGAAGAAAAGAAACCATAAAGATCGAAACAGAAGTAAATGCAATAGAGAACAGAACAATAGAAAAGATCAATGAAACTTAAAGCTAGTTTCTCTGAAAGGATAAACAAAATTGATAAACCTCTAGCAAGACTCAAGAAAAAAAAAAAGGAGATGGCTCAAATCAATACAATTAGAAAGGAAAAAGAGGGTACAACTGACATTCCAGAAATGCAAAGGACCATAAGAGACTAAGCAATTATATTCCAACAAAATGGAGAGCCTAGAAGAAACGGACACATTCTTAGAATGGTTAACCTTCCAAGACAACCATGAAGAAATAGAAAATACGAACAGACCAATTACAAGTACTGAAATTGAAAATGTGATTAAAAAAAAAACAACCTGCTAAAAAAAAAAGCAGCAGCAACAAAAATTCCAGGACCAGATTAATTCAAACATTCAGAGAAGAGTTAGCACCTATCCTTTAGAAAATCATCCCAAAAATTGCAGATAGGACACTCCCAAACTCATTCTAGGCCACCATTACACTGATAACAAAACCAGACAGATACCACACAAAAAAAGAAAATTTCAGACAAGTATCACTGATGAATGCAAAAGTCATCAACAAAATACGAGCAAACCAAATCCAATAAAAGGATCTTACAACATGGTCAACTGGAGTTTATCACAGAGATACAAAGATTCTTCAATATCTGCAAATCAATCAGTGTGATACACCATATTAAGAAATGAAGAATAAAAACCTTATGATCATCTCAATAGCTGCAGAAAAAAGCTTTTGACAAAATCCAGCACCCATTTATGATAAAAACTATGGAAAGTGGGCATAGAGGGAACCTGCCTAACAATAAAGGCCATATATGACAAACTCACAGCTAAAATTCTCAACACTGAAAAGCTGAAAGCATTTCATCTAAGATCAAGAGAAAGATGTTCATTCTCATTACTTTTATTCAGCATACTTTTGTACATCCAAACCATGCAATCAGAAAAAAAGAAAAGTAATTCAAATTGGTAAAGAAGTAAGACCGCCATTCTTTGCAGATGACATGATACTATACATTGAAAATCCTAAATGTGTTACCAGAAAACTACTAGAGGTAATACGTGGTTAAGTTTCAGGATACAAAGTTGATAAACAGAAATTTCATGCATTTGGGATTAATATTACACACTACTATATATAAATAACAAGGACCTACTGTATAGCTCAGGGAACTCAATATTTTATAATAATCTATATGGGAAAATATCTGAAAGAGAATGGATATATATGTATAACTAAATCATTTTTGCTGTACACACGAAACTAACATAACATTGTTAATCAACTATACTACAATATAAAATAATTTAATTAAAAATTTTTCATTCAAAAACTAGACATTTAAATAATATTTAAACATTATAAATATTCAATAAGTATAAAACTTAATATACTTAAATATAACATGGTAACTCTGGAAATAACTTTTTTCTAAGGTTTGTTGTTGCTATTTGTTGTTTGTTTGGTGACTTTTTAAAACTGAATCTGCAGTCTATATCCTTTTCTGTGTGCAGCCAGTGAAATTTCTTTTCAGTTACCTTAAGAGTCACCTATAGATGAACACAATTTCAACTTAAACATCCATATTGTACTATTTACCTAAGCTTAATTATTTTTCTTAGAGACACTGTATTCACAGAAAAAGTAATTCAAATTAACCAACCATGCCCTACAAATATAAATAGAAGTGATACCAAATAAGCATTGATGAAAACAAAAAGCACTTTAAAAAACAGCATTAAATCTTACCAACTCCAGAGGTTATTGATTCTGCATCAATATCACTAGCTCTCCTTCTTGCCACTTCAGCTAGGGCCAGTCTCCCTTATCTAGTGCAAGGTAATGGATGTCCTTTGGAAATACAGCAAAATAAAAGATTAGTCCAAAATGAATCTTAGTCAAGTTACAAAGGAGATTTTGAAAACAAAACAAAACAAAACAAAACACTTACTGTTCAGATTACAAAACAGACATGGCTGATGAACATTCTTTTTTTAATTTTCTAAGTTTTCTAGTACAAGCAAATTTTCTTGAATTGCAAATCCTAGCTATAACTAGTGGCTGTTATCTAAATAAATTTGAGTCTTTAGGGAAAAAGACAAGCTGTTAAATGTTCAATATACTCAGTTTTCTCAGGGAATAAAAATCTTAGTTGCTGTTTTCTATAATGAAATTTTACTATCTCAGATAGCTTCTTCAAAATTCAGTTGTTCATTATGATAAGCAGTTTACAAGGAATATTATTACACAAATTGTCTCTGATATTTAGGCACTTGGCACATATTACTTTGTTAATATTATTAATACTACTATTATCTTGAATTCATTCAGTCAACAGATAATCAGTGCCTATTAAGTGCCAGGCACTGTTGTGGAAAGAGGTCAATTACAATACCATTTCTCAACAAGCTTTGAGTCCAGTAGGGAGAAAGACCACTGTAAACAACAGCTAATAACTTAGTGTGATGGGTTTTATGGTAGAGTTAAGAATGGTATGGAACCAAAGAGGAGGAACTGATCCTTGATCTGTGGTTTGAAGGATAAATAAGAGTTATAATAGAAGGGAAAAAGGAGGTAAGCCAACAGAAAATGAATGGTATCTGACACATGTATGTAGAGAAGATTGAACAACCACAGTTCTATCAGGCAATAACAGGTCTTTCAATACGGAAGGAATGTTTGATGTGTGAGAGAATGCAGTGGAAACTAATTCTAAACAAGTAGACAGAGCTACTAAAAAAGACTTAGAAATCTTTGGTACACAAAATAATTGTTGGAATGAGAATTTTCTTGCAATAAAATGGTAAAAAGAACAAGTTTTCAATGATGAAATATAAATGGCTATAATCATGAGCTATCAGTTGGTAAAGAATCTGCCTGCAATGTAGGAGACCCCAGGAATTCCCTTAAAATTCCTGGGTAGGGAAGATTCGCTGAAGAAGGGATAGGCTGCACACTCCAGTATCCTTGGGCTTCCCTTGTGGTTCAGCTGGTAAAGAATACCCCTGCAACACAGGAGACCTGGGCTCAATCCCTGGGTTGGGAAGATCCCATGGAGAAAGGAAAGCATACTCACTCCCTATTCTGGCCTGGAGAATTCCGTAGACTATGGAATGAGGTTCGTGACT
>SJXQ01002933.1:204869-294800 GCA_006408695.1 Aepyceros melampus | reverse complement strand
TGCCATAAGTGTGGTGTCATCAGCATATCTGAGGTTATTGATATTTCTCCCGGCAATCTTGATTCCAGCTTGTGTTTCTTCCAGTCCAGCATTTCTCATGATGTACTCTGCATAGAAGTTAAATAAGCAGGATGGCAATGTACAGCCTTGACGTACTCCTTTTCCTATTTGGAACCAGCCTGTTGTTCCATGTCCAGTTCTAACTGTTGCTTCCTGACTTGCATACAGATTTCTCAAGAGGCAGGTCAGGTAGTCTGGTATTCCCATCTCTTTCAGAATTTTCCACAGTTTTTTGTGATCCACACAGTCAAAGGCTTTGGCATAGTCAATAAAGCAGAAATAGATGTTTTTCTGGAACTCTCTTGCTTTTTCCATGATCCAGCGGATGTTGGCAAGTTGATCTCTGGTTCCTCTGCCTTTTCTAAAACCAGCTTGAACATCTGAAAGTTCATGGTTCACGTATTGCTGAAGCCTGGCTTGGAGAATTTTGAGCATTACTTTACTAGCATGTGAGATGAGTGCAATTGTGCAGTAGTTTGAACATTCTTTGGTGCTGCCTTTCTTTGGGATTGGAATAAAGACTGACCTTTTCCAGTCCTGTGGCCACTGCTGAGTTTCCCAGATTGCTGGCATATTGAGTGCAGCACTTTCACAGCATCATCTTTCAGGATTTGAAACAGCTCAACTGGAATTCCATCTACTCCACTAGCTTTGTTTGTAGTAATGCTTTCTAATGCCCATTTGACTTCAAATTCCAGGATGTCTGGCTCTAGGTGAGTGATCATACCATCGTGATTATCTGGGTTGTGAATCTCTGTTTTGTACAGTTCTTCTGTGTATTCTTGCCACCGCTTTTTAATATCTTCTGCTTTTGTTAGGTCTATACTATTTCTGTCCTTTGTTGAGCCCATCTTTGCATGAAATGTTCCCCTGGTATCTCTAATTTTCTTGAAGAGGTCTCTAGTCTTTCTCATTCTTTTGTTTTCCTCTATTTCTTTGCATTGATAGCTGAGGAAGGCTTTCTTATCTTTACTTGTTATTCTTTGGAACTGTGCCTTCAGATGCTTATATCTTTCTTTTTCTCCTTTGCTTTTGCTTCTCTTCTCTTCACAGCTACTAGTAAGGCCTGCTCAGACAGCCATTTTGCCTTTTTGCATTTCTTTTCCATGGGGATGTTCTTGATCCCTGTCTCCTGTACAATGTCACGAACCTCATTCCATAGTTCATCAGGCAGTCTGTCTATCAGATCTAGTCCCTTAAATCTATTTCTCACTTCCACTGTATAATCACAAGGAATTTGATTTAGGTCATACCTGAATGATCTAGTGGTTTTCTCCACTTCCTTCAATTTTGGTCTGAAGTTTGTCATAAGAAGTTCATGATCAGAGCCACAGTCAGCTCCCAGTCTTCTCTTTGTTGACTGTATAGAGCTTCTCCATCTTTGGCTGCAAAGAATATAATCAATTTGATTTCGGTGTTGACCATCTGGTGATGTCCATGTGTAGAGTCTTCTCTTGTGTTGTTGGAAGAGGGTGTTTGCTATAACCAATGCATTCTCTTGGCAAAACTCTATTAGCCTTTACTCTGCTTCATTCTGTACTCCAAGGCGAAATTTGCCTGTTACTCCAGATATTTCTTGACTTCTACTTTTGCATTCCAGTCCCCTATTATGAAAAGAACATCTTTTTTTGGGTGTTAGTTCTAAAAGGTCTTAATGGGCCCCTAACTGCCTAAGGTTACTTGGAGGATTCCCTGTGGTTATTTTGAATCCACTGTGGGCCTAGGGCACAACTGTGGGGTTTGGAAAATCTCTGTGGTTATTTTGTAGCATATCTGTTAGCTCTCCTGGGTGTGTCTGGGATGGAGTTTATAGATCAGGTTGCATCCCTTTCAGCCAGGCCACCCCTTGTTGCTCATGACTAACTTCCATCTAGCAGTATATTAAATATAGTTTTGACTTAAGATATTTTCAATTTATCATGGGTTTATTGAGAAATAATCCTTTCATACTTTGAGGAATATCTGTATCAGTTCAGTTCAGTTCAGTTGCTCAGTCGTGTCCGACTCTTTGCGACCCCATGAATTGCAGCACGCCAGGCCTCCCTGTCCATCACCAACTCTCGGAGTTCACTCAGACTCACGTTCATTGAGTCGGTAATGCCATCCAGCCATGTCATCCTCTGTCGTTCCTTTTTCCTCTTGCCCCCAATCCCTCCCAGCATCAGAGTCTTTTCCAATGAGTCAACTTTTCACATGAGGTGGCCAAAGTCCTGGAGTTTCAGCCTCAGCATCATTCCTTCCAAAGAACACCCAGGGTCGATCTCCTTTAGAATGGACTGGTTGGATCTCCTTGCAGTCCAAGGGATTTTCAAAAATCTTCTCCAACACCACAGTTCAAAGGCATCAATTCTTTGGCACTAAGCTTTCTTCACATGCAACTCTCACATCCATACGTGACTACTGGAAAAACCATAGCCTTGACTAGATAGATCTTTGTTGGCAAAGTAATATCTCTACTTTTGAATATGCTATCTAGGTTGGTCATAACTTTCCTTCCAAGGAGTAAGCGTCTTTTAATTTCATGGATGCAGTCACTATCTGTAATGATTTTGGAGCCCCCCAGAAAGAAAATCTGACACTGTTTCCACTGTTTCCCCATCTATTCCCATGAAATGATTGGACTGGATGCCATGATCTTTGTTTTCTGAATATTGAGCTTTAAGCCAACTTTTCCACTCTCTCACTTTCATCATATATTATTATACATCACAATAATACAGAGCCAGATCTAGTTAGAGGATTTTACCTTCAATATGTACATAAAAGGGGTGGAGGTGAGGGACTTTAAGCAGAAGGAAGAATAATTTGACTGACATTTTGCTATTTATTAGATGAACTTATCCTCTCATACATCCACCAAATATTTACTGAGTACATATAAGGTGTGAGCCTCTGAGTCACAAACCCAAGATAATCTTGCTATCAATATGGGTGATTGAGTGAGTAAGAATGACAGTATGGGAGGCTAGCAAGAAGGCTATTATGATGCTTAAGATGAAGCTGACAAGATTCTGGAAAGTGTGGCAGTGGGGGAGTGGATTAACCATGAGATGCTTAGGATATTTCCTAAAGCCTTCACTTGACCTAATTTGATATGAGAAGGCGGAAAAAGACTAAAATGACCCCTAGACTGCCAATTTAGGCAAATAGGCAGTGTGTAGTGATACCATAGTGCTTCCCTGATGGCTCAGTGCTAAAGAATCCACCTGCAATGCAGGAGCCACAGGAGATGGAGGTTCCATCCCTGTGTTAGGAAGATCCCCTGGAGGAAGCCATAGCAATCCACTCCAGTATTTTTGCCTGGAGAATCCTGTGGATAGAGGAGCCTAGAGGGCTATAGTTCATAGGGTTGCAAAGAGTCAGAAACAACTGAAGTGATTTAGCATACACATAGTAATACCATTAGCTAGATCAGAATACCAAAGGAAAAACACATGAAATGGTGAAGTGATGAAATATTGTGTAGTAGGAGAATGCCATCTACCTAGCTGCAGTGGCCTGATCTCTCATGGGTGCAAAATGTAACCAAAACCATTGAAAATATTTTAATGGCTAAAAAAAAAAAAAAAAAAATCCCTGCTTTTTCTTTGAACTGAAATACCAGCTCTGTAACTTCCACTTACTGTCTTACTTTGATAAGGAACTCAAAATCAGTCTACTTTGGAGAGCTCCTGCAGCTGAATTCCCAAAGAAATGTCTATAAATGAGATGTATATATCTAATCCCACTAACTTCTGCTTTCATTTGTCTCAATTTCTAAGGGTTTGTGATTTGACAGTGATTCTCCCCACCCTAATTGTTCCTTTCTATACCTAGTTCTTCTCAACAGTCTTAATGATTAAAACGTGAACATTTATATGTGTCAATCAAATTTGGTGTTAAGGTACTCTAGAATCATCTTTTTGAGAAATGAGTCATTACCCCCTTCCAAAGGGATTTTGTAAACTTCTCTTTTAATCAGGCTTAAAATCAGCAAACAAAACCCTATGCTCAACCTCATTGAATTGAAAGCTATTTTCTCATCCTTTGACTTTTTTTTAACAAACATTTCTCTTAGGTTTTTATTCACAGCCAGAGGTCTGTGTCTTACCGACTCAGAAATATCATTATCACAATTTTTTTTCTTTCAAAGCAGCACAGTGCAGACCTCAAGGCACCAATTATCCTTATATCCCTAACATTATTTTTACTGAACTCCTCGTCCCTTAGCTAGAGTAAAATCAACAGTTAAAGGTCTGCCCTTCACTTTCTCTCAGATCTATGGGTTGTTCAAGTTTAAAGGCCAATTTTTGTTGCATCATTGTTTTAGGGGAAGCTAATGATATCATTGAATAGAACACCCATCTGAAAAACACTTATTCCACATACTTATTCTTGTTTTTAAAGAAAAGGCTATTTTCTGAGATTAATATTGACACATTCCCATAGGAGAAAATGTGAAAAATGAAGAAAAGCATAAAGGAAAATGTCACGATTGCCCATAAGCTCACTACACAAAAAAATTGCAATTTATTGCATTTTCTTCCTGAATTTCTTCCAAAGTATATAATTTTACAGTGAACATCAGGTACCTTTCTAATATTTTCTGCTTTTTATATGATACTGTAGTTTTGCATGCCACTTAAAATTCTTTTTCAGCATATAATACTGAAAAAATAATCCATCATATGAAAATATCAAACTCTAGCTTAACAGATCTTAAATTTCTAGTCATTTAGTTTCCAGTGTTTGGGATGTCACAAATAAAGCTGCAACAAATAATGTTTTAATGATGCCTGTCTTTTGAATGGTAAAATACAGATTCCCAGCTATGGAATTTCTGATCTGAAGGAAATGAACTTTCTAAAACAGAGCAATTTTTTTCCCTTCCTCCTATGCATTTTTACTAACTTGAGATGACACTACACATATGTACTTCTGTTGCTTTTTTTCATTTCACGTTATACTTATTTTACTTGCAAGTTCCCCAAATGTTGGACTTTTGATGGTATTTTAATAAAAACCCATGATCTTAAATTTGGTTACATTCATGTTATTTATATAAGATAAAAATAACAGAGGTAAAATAATTTCATAGAAGGATCTGAATGAGATAAAGAAATGATTTTATTGCATTCTTATTGTTATATCTTTAGTTTCTATAATCTCTAAAGAAACTGAGCATTTTTTCAGTTTTTGGGGTATCCTTTCCCAGTCTAACTTTGCTTTTCCTTTAATTAAATGTGATTCCTGGTTATAAGAAACATTATACATAAAAGTTATACAAAGAGCATTCATATTATTTTAATAACTGTGTAGTTTACCGTTTGTGTGGCTATATTATAGTTGATTTAACTGTGCATCTATAGGTTGACATTTGTTTCTAGTTTCTGAAATGTTAAGTAATGCTACAACGAAACCTGTATATGCATATGTATCTTTTACATTCCTGATTATGACTTCTGCCTATAAATTCTTTTGTGGGTTATTGTTTTATATTGATTTAAAGAGATTCCAAATACACACACAGACACACACAGACACACACACACACACTTCCCAATTTATTTGCAATGTTTCACTTGATAAAACTCTACTTCTATGCAAACTCTACTTCTATGTTTCACTTGATAAAACTCTACTTCTATGCAAACTCTACTTCTATGTTTCACTTGATAAAACTCTACTTCATGCAAACTCTACTTCTATGCAGTTAAATCTGTCAGTTTTTTGTTTTTGTTGTTTGTTGTTGTTCTTTTGTTTTTCATTTAAGGCTTTTAGTTTTGAATCACACTTAACAAATTTTCAAGATTTGCTGTTCAAGGTTATATAACTATTCTCCTATACTTTATCCTGGAACATTTAATGATCTAATTTTAAATGTATGCATTTGGAATATAATCTGTGCATACATGAAATAGAGATCTGAAAGAGATGGGAATACTAGACCACCTGACCTGCCTCTTGAGAAACCTGTATGCAGGTCAGGAAGCAACAGTTAGAACTGGACATGGAACAACAGGCTGGTTCCAAATAGGAAATGGAGTACGTCAAGTCTGTATATTGTCAGCTTGCTTTTTTATATTATATGCAGAGTACATCATGAGAAATGCTGGGCTGGAGGAAGCACAAGCTGGAATCAAGATTGCCAGGAGAAATATCAATAACCTCATATATGCAGATGACACCACTCTTATGGCAGAAAGTGAAGAAGAACTAAAGAGCTTCTTGGTGAAAGTGAAAGAAGAGAGTGAAAAAGTTGGCTTAAAGCTCAACATTCAGAAAATGAAGATCATGGCATCCGGTCCCATCACTTCATGGCAGATATATGGGGAAACAGTGGAAATAGTGGCTGACTTTCTTTTTCTGGGCTCCAAAATCACTGCAGATGGTGATTGCCACCATGAAATTAAAAGACGCTTACTCCTTGGAAGGGAAGTTAGACAGCCTAGACAGCATATTAAAAAGCAGAGACATTACTTTGCCAACAAACGTCCACCTGTTCAAGGCTATGGTTTTTCGAGTGGTCATGTATGGATGTGAGAGTTGGACTATAAAGAAGGCTGAGCGCCAAAGAATTGATGCTTTAAAACTGTGGTGTTGGAGAAGACTTTTGAGAGTCCCCTGGACTGCAAGGAGATCCAACCCGTCCATCCTAAAGGAGATCAGTCCTGGGTGTTCATTGGAAGGACTGATGTTGAAGATGAAACTCATTACTTTGGCCACCTGATGCAAAGAGCTGACTCATTGGAAAGGACCCTGATGCTGGGAGAGATTGAGGGTGGGAGAAGGGGACGACAGAGGATGAGATGGTTGGATGGCATCATCAACTCGATGGACTTGGGTTTGGGTGGACTCTGGGAGTTGGTGATGGACAGGGAGGCCTGTCGTGTTGTGATTCATGGGGTCACAAAGAGTTGGACATGACTGAGCAACTGAACTGAACTGAAAATAGAGATCTAATATATTTTTCTCCAAATGGTTGGCCAACTATCCCTACATAATTTTTTGAATAATACATCTGTTTCTTACTGCTTATTGTGTCTATATTTGTATATGCACTTTGACCTTTTGCTGGGCTGTCTTCTTATCCACTAATATTTTTGTTTATTCTTCATGCTTCTTTAAATCACTGAAGCTGTATAGTCATTTAAAATCTGATAGGGTGAGTCTTAATGTATACATCTTCTGTTTCAGAATAGTCTGTTAGATCCATCAATGAATGCTAAAATTACTAGGCAAAATTTATGCATAAATAAGATACTTGAATAGTCTCAAAGAATCTCTTCCCAACTATATCTAATTACAGGAGGCAAAAAAATAAATTTATAAGAGAGAATCCTGGCGTATTAGCACTTCCCCAAGAGATCAAAGTTTGCATTACTAATAACACATGTCAATATCACATACACAGATACGACTCACAGAGAATGGTAAATCACTTCTGAAACATCCTTCCCAATAATGCATAACTTCAATCTAATTGTTGGAGGGGGGACCCCTTCCAGGGCCCGAAATGGCTCTTGTCTAAAACTTGGAAATGAATTATCCAAGGAGACACATGTGTTGACAAAGCAAGAGATTTTATTGGGAAAGGGTACCTGGGTGGAGAGCAGTAAGGTAAGGGAACCCAAGAGAGCAGCTTTGTCTCATGGCTCACAGTCTTGGGTCTTATGGTGATGAGATTAGTTTCTGGGTTGTCTTTAGCCAATCATTCTGACTCAGAGTCCTTCCGGTGGTGCAAGCCTTATTCAGCCAAGATGGATGCCAGAGAGGATTCTGGGAGGTGGTCGGACACGTGGTGTTTCCTTTTGACCTTTCCCAAACTCTTCCGGTTGGTGGAGGCTTATTAGTTCTGTGTTCCTAACTGGGACCCCTTGCCACTTATGCAAATGGTTACTATGGTGCCTGGCCAGGGTGGACTGTTTCAACCAGTGTGCTTCCCCTAACATAATGATGGAAAGCAGCAGACAAGCACAAATTAGGGACCAAATTAGAAACCAAATTAACATCAGACAAAATCAAATAGAGGGTTACTAACCAGTAGTCTACAAATGTGTCAAAGTCACAAAGGAACCGTCACTTGTCGGAGGAAACTAAAGACACATGACAACTAGGTGCAACGTGGAATCCTGAAACACCAAAGGTGTGTTAGTGGAAAACTGACGATATCTGAACATATTCTGAAATTTTAGTCAATAATATTATAGCAAGGTTAATTTCTTAATTTTGGTAACTGTTCCATGGCTATGTAAGTTGCTAATGTAAGAGAAAGCTAGATGATGAATACTATAAAGAATGACACCATTTTTGCAACTCTTTTGTAAGCTTAAAATTGTCTCAAAATGAAACAAAAAAGTTCTCACCGATTTTAATGCATATATTCTTTCCAGTGAGATGTTACTATCCTTTGTCAAGCTCTCCTCCCACTAACACAAAGTAAAAAAATAGGCCCTGACATTCTCATTGTGATTGGGTTGAATGTGTATGCTAATTTAGGAACGTTGGGCATCTTTACAGTGTTTAAGCTTCCATTCAAAAGAAGCATATATACTTTCCTTTGTTCAGACTTTATGTTATGTTCTTCAGTTGAATTTTCATCTTCATAAAACTATTATATGCTTCTTTTTATTTATACACATTTTATAATTTTGATTCAGTTGAGTGACAGTGGAGGGTGTAGGTGTTTCTGTGTTATTTGGGACAGTGAAAATGCTTATAGCATCAAACCACTAAATAAGTTTATTAATTATTGCTATAATAAGACTTTATCTTCTGTTAGAGGTTTCTTTCTTTTTATTTAGAGTTTTCATGGGAATCAATACCAAATTTTGTTTTAAAAATTCAACTTCTATTAGATAGGATCACAGTCTTTATTTTTCTCTTTATTTTCTTCATGAAGTATGAGACCAAATTTTCTTTCTCTCCTTCCTTTTGTTTGTGTTGTTTTTCTTTTTTTTTGGCTGGGGGTGGTCACGTGATGTGGCTTGTGGAGATCTGTCTCCCAATCAGGGACTAAATTTGAATCCAGGCCATTTTTGTGAAAGCCCAGAATCGTAACCACTAACTAGGCCACCAGGGAACTCCCCAGATATTCTAATGTTGAGCCAACCTTGCACCTCTGAGATAGAGCTTCATTAATCAATTTAATCACAGTGTACTGTTCCTTTCTCATGTGTTTTAGGAGCTGGGGGAGTTCATTTATTTGTAATAGATATGTTCAGTTCAGTTCAGTCGCGCAGTCGTGTCCGACTCCTTGCGACCCCATGAATTGCAGCACGCCAGGCCTCCCTGTCCATCACCAACTCCCGGAGTTCACTCAGACTCACGTCCATTGAGTCTGTGATGCCATCCAGCCATCTCATCCTCGGTCGTCCCCTTCTCCTCCTGCCCCCAATCCCTCCCAGCATCAGGGTCTTTTCCAATGAGTCAACTCTTCGCATGAGGTGCCCAAAGTACTGGAGCTTCAGTTTTTGTACTAGTGCATAATTTTAAAACCTTGTTCTTAAATAAGACTATCAGTTTATTGAGAGTAGAAATAATATTTAGCAAATAGACTCAAAATGAATGTTCTCACATATTGAAGAGAGTCTCAGTTTGTTCTGGACATGAGAATTGGGGGCGTTTGTTGGGTGTTCAGATGGATGTTAGTTTCAGAGACTTTCTCACTTTCCAAAATAAAATCTACTTTTCAGACCTCTTTCAGAGGTCTCAAACTCAGCCCATGAAACAAATTTGCCTTGTCAGTGTGTTACACAGCCACATGATGTTTTGAAAAGTTCAATTTAATTGATAATATTTAAATGTAAAATTTTACAAATAAATCTAGGTCTCTTGTTTCTCTTGAAAAATCATAGCTGTGGAATGTAGGATTACTAGACTCTTACTAAATTATAGTCCAGCTGAAAAATCTAAGCGTCATGAGCAGTGACGCTTAGTAATGACTATAAGTGGTAAAGGTTTACAGCAGAGAGAGGTTGTCATGAATGGGAGAGGTGAGGCAAAAATGTAATATGAGGAGGTCATATTACAGAGACCTGGGTTTGATCTGTGGGTGGGGAAGATCCCCTAGAGAAGGGAATATCTATTCACTCCAGTATTCCTGCCTGGACAACCCCATGGGCAGAGAAGCCTGAAGGGTACAGTCCATGGGGTCGCAAGAAGTCAGACATAACTAAGCAACTAACACTTTCATACTTTCACATGACTGAAAAAAGTAAACATGCTAGATGAGCTACAAATAAGACATTTATTGATTTATAAGATTTGTTATTATATGGCCTTTAGTGTAGTGAATAATAGTTGAATTATTAAGTTAGTCTTGATTCGGGTTTTAAGCATTTTTAAGCCACAGTATATCCAATTGATTGATTCGTTCTCATGCAGTTGTACCCATAAAGGTATACAAGACTAAGATTGGAAAGGACTTTTGGGGTCACTTATTCCAATTCCATCCCATTTCATAGATGAGGAAACTGAGAGTTAGATTGGTGGGGTGATTTAAGTTCACGCAGTTTTTATGTGATAGAATAATCACACACAATAGCTGCTTAGTCGCGTCCAACTCTCTGTGGCCCCATGGACTGTAGCCTGCCAGTCTTCTCTGTCTGTGAAATTTTCCAGGTGAGAATACTGGAGCGGGTTACCATTTCCCACTTCAGGGGATCTTCTAGAGCTGGGGATCGAGCCTATATATCCTGCATTGGCAAGTGGATTCTTTATCACTAGCGCCACCTGAAAAAGTTGGCTTAAAGATCAACATTCAGAAAATGAAGATCATGGCATCCAGTCCCATCACTTATGGGAAATAGATGGGGAAACAGTAGAAACAGTGTCAGACTTTACTTTTTGGGGCTCCAAAATCACTGCAGATGGTGACTGCAGCCATGAAATTAAAAAACGCTTACTCCTTGGAAGAAAAGTGATGACCAACCTAGATAGCACATTCAAAAGCAGAGACATTACTTTGCCGACTAAGGTCCGTCTAGTCAAGGCTATGGTTTTTCCTGTGGTCATGTATGGATGCAAGAGTTGGACTGTGAAGAAGGCTGAGCACCGAAGAATTGATGCTTTTGAACTGTGGTGTTGGAGAAGACTCTTGAGAGTCCCTTGGACTGCAAGGAGATCCAACCAGTCCATTCTGAGGGAGATCAACCCTGGGATTTCTTTGGAAGGAATGATGCTAAAACTGAAGCTCCAGTACTTTGGCCACCTCACGGGAAGAGCTGACTCATTGGGAAAGACCCTGATGCTGGGAGGGATTAGGGGCAGGAGGAGAAGGGGACGACCGAGGATGAGATGGCTGGATGGCATCACGAACTCAATGGACGTGAGTCTGAGTGAACTCCGGGAGTTGGTGATGGACAGGGAGGCCTGGCGTACTGCGATTCATGGGGTTGCAAAGAGTCGGACACGACTGAGCGACTGAACGGAGCGCCACCTGGGGAAGTCCATTTTATTGCTCACCAATCATGATCCTTTCCAATCACATCATGACTGCTCTACAACAGGGATAGAGTAGATTCCTAAGATCCCTTCCATCCTAAGATGAAGGAGAAAGACAACCAAAACTGCTAGCTTGAGCCTTTTTTTAAAATCTTCGATATGAAAACAACTCAAGATGACTGCTCAGTAGAATGCCAGTGGCTTAAAGAGGTTAAGAGGAAATCAGAGAAGGTCTGTGAGTGCTCAGTTTTGTGCCAAGAAGTTTTCACTGAGGAAAATGAGAGTCTGTTAGTTTTGGGACTAGATGAAGGGGTGACAAGACTAGGACCGAAATTTAGTAGTTCTTGTGAGATGTTTAGTGAGCAGGGAGCTAGTTAAAATATTTAGTCCTCCAGGATTTTTTGCAACAAGAAGCACTGAGGACCATGTAATATTATGTACTTATTTATATATCATATTTTCTCTTTTCCCTTCTAGAATGCACATCAGCAAGGGCAGAATATATTTCCTAGGACAGCTGCCACAAATTGCCACAAACTTGAGACTTAAAACAACAGAACTTTCCTCTCATCATTCACAGGTCAGAAGCCTAAATCAAAGTGTCAGCAGGGTGGATTCTGTCTGGGATCTGTGAGGGAGGACCTGGTCCATGGTGGCTGCAGTAGGCTTTGCTGATCCTGGCTTATACACACATTGCACAGACCTCTGCCCCCATCTTCACAATGCTCTCTTCTCCCTCCATGTCTGTGTGCCCCATTCTGTCTCATATGAGGACACTCTTATTGGATTTAGAGCCACCTTGATCTTTTATGGTCTCATCTTCATCCTTACCTTAATCAGACCCTAGTTCTCAATAAGATTACCTTCTGTGTTTCTGGGAAGACAGGAATCTGGGGAGTGCACTACTCAACTCAAAGACAGAAGGGTTTTATTTTCTTATCCATGGTAGTCTCAGTGCCTAGGAGAGTAACACATATTTGCCAAAATTTGGAAAAAAAACTTCAGTCAGTTCAGTTGCTCATTCGTGTCTGACTCTGCAACCCCATGAATTGCAGCACGCCAGGCCTCCCTGTCCATCACCAACTCCCAGAGTTCACTCAGACTCATGCCCATCGAGGCAGTGATGCCATCCAGCCATCTCATCCTCTGTAGTCCCCTTCTCCTCCTGCCCCCAATCCTTCCCAGCATCAGAGTCTTTTCCAATGAGTCAACTCTTCGCATGAGGTGGCCAAAGTACTGGAGTTTCAGCTTTAGCCTTATTCCTTCCAAAGAAATCCCAGGGTTGATCTCCCTCAGAATGGACTGGTTGGATCTCCTTGCAGTCCAAGGGACTTTCAAGAGGAAAAAACCTTAATTGGTGCTTAATACGCTGCTCCCTATGCATTGCCTTTTCTGTGGACTACTAGCATGACCTACATCTCTCATTCACATCACCTGTGGGCCTTAGAGGCTTGGGTTTAAGACTTCTGTTCATCAGAAGGTTGAAAGTGCTGTCTCACTTTTTTCCCCAATAAAATAGAGAGGAAGGATGAAGAGCAATGGAGAGGGGAGGAGTGCATTTGAGAACACAGAGTAAACCATAGCCAGACAGCCTGGAATCCATTCCTGACTCTGCCACTAACTCATGGTGGGTCTAGAGCATTTTAGTTTCTCCATCTGTGAATGAAGATAATAACACCTTGAACTTGGTTGTGAGAATTAAAGAAGGTGACACTCATAAAGCACAGTCTAAAGGTACAAGTACAGTGCTATAAAAATGTGAGCTATTATCCAAATGTCTCAGAGCCCAATGTTGAGATAATCTCACATGCTTTAATTAACATTTACATTTTAAATGAGGACCATACCAGCTTGCTTCCTTATAATCACCTCCAAATGAGAAAGGGATTTTCTTTGTAAGCTAAATATTTAATCATATTACTATCATATACTCATTACTCTAGGGATAGGTTTTCATATAAAGAGGCCAGAGAATGAATTGCTTGGATGATGTCCTTGTATTTCCTTTTGAGATTTTCTCCTTTTAAATTTTTTAGTGTCTATCTCATCCCACTTTTTTTCACCTCTCACCTTTACTTTGCCGATTACTAACCTTAGAAGCAACTTGGAGGAGGCTGAAAAGAAGGAAAACAGAATAATATTTGTGTATCAGACATTCTGAGTTTGAGCCAGCTCCGGGAGTAGGTGATGGACAGGGAAGCCTGGCATGCTGCAGTCCGTGGAGTCGCAAAGAGTCAGATATGACTGAGCAACTGAACTGAACTGAACTAAAGTGATCAGACATTCTGTTTAACAGTTTACCAACATATTTTATCTAGTACTGTAAAATGTGCAGTTTTACTTTCATTTTACAAATGAATATCTGTGACTTAAATTTGCTCTGGGGTTGACACATGTACTTCCCTGTTGGCTCAGAAGTTAAGCATCTGCCTCTAATACGAGAGACCTGGGTTCGATCCCTGGGTGGGGAAGATCCCCTGGAGAAGGAAATGGCAACCCACTCCAGGATTCTTCCCTGGAGCATCCCATGGACAGAGGAGCCTGGTGGGCTCCATGGGGTCCCAAAGAGTCGGACATGACTGAGTGACCTAACTAACTTAGCTTTTGACACATGTACACTGTTCATACCATGTATAAAGTGGATAAGTAATCAGGACATACTATATAGCACAGGGAACTCTACTTGATGCTCTATGGTGACCTGAGTGGGAAGGAAGTCCAGATGGGAGGGGATCTATGTATATGTGTGGCTGATTCATTTTCCTTTACAGTAGTAACTAATGTAACACTGTACAGCTGCTGCTGAGGCTGCTAAGTCGCTTCAATCGTGTCCAACTCTGTGCGACCCCATCGACAGCAGCCCACCAGGCTCCCCCATCCCTGGGATTCTCCAGGCAAAGAATACTGGAGTGGGTTGCCATTTCCTTCTCCAATGCGTAAAAGTGAAAAGTGAAAGTGAAGTCGTTCAGTCGTGTCTGACTTAGCGACCCCATGGACTGCAGCCTAGCAGGCTCCTCCGTCCATGGGAGTTTCCAGGCAAGAGGACTGGAGTGGGGTGCCATTGCCTTCTCCACACTGTACAGAAACTATACTCAAATAAGGGTTTCCCAGGTGGCACTAGTGGTAAAGAACCCATTTGCCAATGCAGGAGGTGTAAGAGATGTGGATCTGATCCCTGGGTTGGGAAGATCCCCTGAGGAGGGCATGGCAGCCCATGGAGAATCCCATAGACAGAGGAGCCTGGCAGGCTACAGTCCATAGCGTTGCAAAGAGACAGATGCAACCAGCACACATGCAAGCATATTTGAATAAAAATTAGTTTAAAAATATTGTAAAAAGTTGCGCTGAGATGTAACTTCTTGAAGTAATCTAAATATTGCATAATGAAGCTGTTCTTTGTTATAGTCTGACTCCAAAATCTCTTATGTTCCTAGTATAGTGTGTACCCAGTGGCTATGATATAGAGCTATAAATGGAATTATACACACACCATGGATTATACCCTAGTATTTTTGTCCATTTGAATGCAATTTCTGTTATTAAGCTGAATTTTGCCAATTGCCTTGTATTTGAATAAAGATAAGAGAACACAAAAAAGATTAGAATGCTAGCTCTGGCAATACTTATTTTGCAAAGAAGTTCATTTCAGTTCACGTCAGTCATTCAGTCATGTTCAACTCTTTGCAACCCCATGGAGGGTAGCACACCAGGCCTTCCTGTCCATCACCAACTGGAGTTTGCTCAAACTCATGTCCAGTGAGTTGGTGATGCCCTCCAACCATTTCACCCTCTGTTGTCCCCTTCTTCTCCTGCCTTCAATCTTTCCCAGCATCAAGGTATTTTCCAATGAGTCAGTTCTTTGCATCAAGTGGCCAAAATATTGCAGTTTTAGCTTAAGCATCAGTCCTTCCAATGAATATTCAGAATTGATTTCCTTGAGGATTCATTGGTTTGATCTCCTTGCAGCCCAAGGGATTCTCAAAAATCTTCTCCAACACAGCAGTTCAAAAGCATCAATTGTTCAGCTTTCCTTATAGTCCAACTCTTACATCCATACATGACTACTGGAAAAACCACAGCTTTGGCTAGATGGACCTTTGTCAGGAAAGTAATGTCTCTACTTCTTAATATGCTGCCTAGGTTGGTCATAGCTTTTCTTCCAAGGAACAAGTGTCTTTTAATTTCATGGATGCAATCACCATTTGCAGTGATTTTGGAGTTCAAGATAATAAAACGTGTCACTGTTTCCATTGTCTCCCCATCTATTTTCCATGAAGTGATGGGACCAGATGCCATGTCCTTAGTATTTTGAATGTTGAGTTTTAAGCCAATTTTTTTCACTTTCCTCTTTCACTTTTAAGAGGCTCTTTAGTTTTTCTTCACTTTCTACCATCAGAGTAGTGTCATCTGTGTATCTGAGGTTATTGATATTTCTCCCAGCAATCTTGATTCCAGCTTGTGCTTCTCACACTTGGCATTTTTCATAATGTACTCTACATATAAGTTAAATAAACAGGGTGACAATATACTGCCTTGATGTACTCTTTTCACAATTTGGAACCAGTCTGTTGTTTCATGTCCAGTTCAGATGATTCTTGACCTGCATACAGATTTCTCAGGAGGCAGGTAAGGTGGTCTGGTATTCCCACCTCTTTGAGAATTTTGCACAGTTTGTTGTGATTCACATAGTCAAAAAGCTTTTACATAGTCAATAAAGCAGAAGTAGATGTTTTTCTGGAACTCTTTTGCTTTTCCAATGATCCAGTGGATGTTGGCAATTTGATCTCTGGTTCCTCTGCCTTTTCTAAATCCAGCTTGAACATCTGGAATTTCATGGTTCATGTACTGCTGAAGCCTGGTTTGAAGAATTTGGGCCAAAGATATAATAGGCAAAGAAGATACAAGTCGAAACTAAGCTAGATCTCATGTCCCAAAAACCTCATCACATTAAGCAGATTAATTTTAATAGGGCACACTGACACATATTATTATTACTAAGCAAATATGTTTTAGGTTGCCACTTTAGAAGGAAACAATCTAGCTTTCTTCTCCCTATCTTCTTTTTAATATTCTCTGTACTAGAAACAAAAGAGCTAATATTGAATATATGAAGGAATCAGAAAGAACACTCAAACCACACCATTTTTAACCTTCTAATTAGAAGAACCAAACTATTGGACCCAAAATGAACAAACAATATAATTAATACAAAGATTTGCAAATGATGGGATAGCTGTCATATGGAAAAGTTGCTTTTATTTATTTCCTGAGAGCTACCAAAGCGGACAGACTAGGGAAGCTAGTTGAGCTAAATTTACTGGGACTCAGAGTCTTTATTACATATATATGAATATTTGTACTTAATAGAAGTACAAATTTAATTAAAATACCTCTGTCCAACAATGAAATAGGATGCCTTTGGAAACTGCCAATGTCCTGCCATTGAAGGTGCTCAAACAGTGGCTCGTTACCTTTTGAGAATGTCCTTAGAGGAAGCAGATACTCTGTGAAGGTTGTGTGTGTGTGCTCAGTCGCTCAGTTGTGTCCGATTGTAACCTCCAGGCTACAGTCCATGGGGTTGCAAAGAGTCAGATACAACTGACTGACTAACAGGCCCATGGCTGTGTTCATGTTACAACAGAAGTGTCGAGTAGTGTTGACAGATATTGTAGGTCTTGCAAAATCAAAACCATTTATTATCTATTGCTTTAAAAATGTTTGCTAACCCCTGCTTTAGAAAGTCAACTTGTGAGAGCATGGGGTACAGCCTTTGTTGTTTATCTCTGTAGTCCTAATATTTGGCACAGAGGGCCTTCTATGCTCAGTTGTTGAATGAATAAGTGAATAAAGAATGATTGTGTTCAAATTTTATGAAAAGTCATTAAATTTGCCTATAAATAATTCCTTCTTCTAGAGACCAACAGAGATTTATATCCTTGCTCCTAAACAAAGCAGAGGTGTATTGTATGTGGATGAAAGACTCAACTGGGGCTAATATTGAGGCATAATGGACCTGTTCAGCACAATGCCTGCCCACCCATTTATTAATAATTTTGGTAATCACCTCTGGACACATCATAAGTTGTTACCTTTAAAACTTATGACTTATTCAGACGTTGCTGAATTCCTAAAATAAACTCGAGAAACTTTATCTTTTTTGTTTTAATCAGTTGGCAAATTTAATGCTCCTTGGAGGAACAATTGTGGGGAATTATTCTTTCCTTTCAATACAAAAAGAAAGCCAACTCAGCCATTCACTGACATTTGCTGCAGGTTAGATGAATATCAACACCTTGCTTCTCCCTCCACACAAAGAGAATATTAATATGTTGTCATATTTAAGAAAAAGATCTCCCTAATGCTTCACCTGCAACAAATTCAGAAACCAATTTCAGAAAGTTAAAATTTGTTAAAGATGCTTACACTGATTCTCATCCCCCCTCCCACGTTTTTTAAAACTGTTAGCTGTACAGTACTAATTATCCAGCTGGCACTTCTTGGAACAGAGCTCCAAGTTGCCTCCCCAGTTTGATGCTGTCAGGAGAAAGGCTGAACACTTACACTTTCTCCTACAGATTTGTGCTCTAATTAAAGCAATAAATATGGTCTCCTTCAAGGGAGAAGTAGTCAGCGAGGAAAGATCTCTTCTGATCTATTAATCCCACAGTATAGTTGTAGGATTTAAATTCCAGTTGGCACAGGACAGGGAAGAACCTATACACAAAGGCAGAAGAGGAAAAAGAGGCAGCTGGTGACATCAGAAAGGGGCAGAACAGCCCAGTCCCAAGGCCAGAGCAGGAAGGGGATGGGACGCCCTCTGAGGGGCAGAGACATGTCTCATGTGTTTTTCCATTTCTCATCACTTTAGACCAGCCGGATAGAATTTAGAACTAGAGAAGTCTCGACAGTCATTAGGTCACCACTTAGCCTGTGGAGTGAACCATACAATTTTATTTCTATGTTTGTTTCATAATTGGCTTATTTTAATTTTGAAGGAAAGGAAAAAAAGCATAGGCACTCCTTTGCTTTTGCTGACAAAGGTCCATCTAGGGAAAGCTATGACTTTCCCAGTAGGCATATATGGGTGTGAGAGCTGGACCATAAAGAAGGCTGAGGGCCAAAGAACTGAGGCTTTTGAACTGTGGTGTTAGAAAAGACCGTTGAGAGTCTCTTGGACTGCAAGGAGATCCAACCAGTCCATCCTAAAGGAAATCAGCCTTGAATATTCGTTGGAAGGACTGATGCTGAAGCTGAAGCTCCAGTCTTGTGGCCACCTGATGTGAAGGGTCAACTCATTAGAAAAGACCCTGATGCTGGGAAAGATTGAAGGCAGGAAGGCAATGACAGAGGACGAGATGGTTGGATGGCATCATCAACTCAATGATTTTGAGCAAGCTCCGGGAGTTGGTGAAGGACAGGGAACCCTGGCATGTTGCAGTCCACGGGCTTGCAAAGAGTTGGAAATGACTGAGCGACTGAACAACAACAATTTTAAAGGAAGAAATTTGGTTACATTTATTATTAAGTTATTCATCCTTATAATTTTAGCCATGGAGAATAGTTCAAAGAAGAAATTTCCCTCGTCATCTTAGATCTTCCACCAAGAAATAGCCTTTGTTATTAGGGAAATACCATTTTAGATATCAGGTTTTTTTTTTTTTTAATATACAGAGAATAATAAATAGACCTGAAAATTTAAAGAATAAGAACATGTCATATTTTTGCATAAAAGTCTTCACTTAACTTGATTTCAATAGAAACTGGAAAAATACAAAGTGATCGTATTTCTTCTTTTTCTAAATATTTCTGACAGGCAGATGAAAGCTATCATGAAAACTATTAAGTGGTTGGAATCATTATGTCTTTTACTTTTTAAATTAAACTTCCATTTTTGCCCTGTTAATTGATTCTATCAAAGAACAATATCATGCTTCCTCCTGCCTCTTCTAACTGCTTCTTTAATTTTAAAAATAATTATATCTTTATTATTATACTTGCCTCATGAGTAAAGTGTCATGTAAATACAATTTACATAATTACTGGTATTAATTTTGGTTTTATAAGAATTTAGTATATACCACTAATACTTTACTGTGGCTCTTTCACTTTTAATTTAATTTGTTTTTTGCTTCTTACTTTTTATTAGTTGAATTTGTCATCAGGCATATGTGTGTGTTTGTAGAAGGATTGCTGGATGCTAAAATGTTTCATGTTTGAATGTATCTAATCATTTCCTTTATATTTGAATCTGATCCTGGCTCAATTCACTTTTCTTGATCATGCCCTCAGAAACTTTGCATAAAGCTTTTACAGCTGAATGCTACCATGGGGAAGGGTAAGGTCAATGTGATTTCCCTTTCTTGGCTCCTGCAGGTATTTAAGTTTGTGACATGTGACTTTAGTCCAGCTTTTTCCTTAAACAAAATATTTTTCAATATAGATTCCAACCAAACGTGTATAAAATACTTAATCTATGCCATTCTGATAAAGAAAATCATTTAGCACTATTGATTTAATTTGTACATTGTTGATTCCTTAGATGGGTTGAAAATCTTTAGATCTTCAATTATAGTTTTAGACTAATTAATAGTCTATTGATTAGCTGGACTATTGATTTTTACAAAATTTAGTGGAGGCTTTTTTGATTATTCACACATAGATCATATATGTAGATTAAATAATAATAATGTAACTGGACTAATTTAATGGTCCTAATATGTGAAGACTAGAGCGCCATGTTAAACACTGACTTTACAAGGTGATTTGGGGTTTTGATAATAGCAAAATACATAGAATAATGGTATTCCAAAATTGAAAGAACTGCAGTATATTCAAATTCAGTGGATTACAAACAGCCAAATTCTTTTTTAAACAAAAACTTTTGAAATAACACCTAATAAATAAGCCAAAGTGACACTGCTCTAAATAAAGTGAAATAAGGCAGGAGAGTAGAATGGAATTAACTTGTTTTTATTTATTTATTTTTCTTCCTGACTCCCAAACTCGGAAAGCCACAAGATGCCAATGTCTCAAAATCTGTGCCTTTTTGCATATATATGTGACAATAGTTATGCATAACAAACTGTCCTGAATTTCAGTGGCTCAAAGTGATAACATTTGTTTAGCTTAGAAGTATGTAAGTGAGCTTTGTAGTTCTTGTCTTAGTGGCTTTCTCAAATGTCTCTAGAAACTGCTAGTGGGAGTGTAGATTAGTAAGAGACTAGTTGTTCACAGCCAGACTATCCTGCTATAGCTACAACATGTAAATTATCAAAGTTCCCATCAAATCTAGAATGGACATAAACATTATGGAATTCATACAAGAAAATTCCACTTAACAATGAAATAATTGATATAGACAACAAAAGCTATTATTGAACAAAGAAAATCAGGCTATGCCCTTAACCCCCCAAAAATATTTAAAAAAATTAAAATGTATATTTATATTGCATTCAAAAACACACACAAAAATACTTCATGGATTGAAAAGTCTTATCAGTGAACCCTGTAAGTAGAAGGGAGTGCAAAGGAGATGCAATTTACTCACAATATTCTGCTTTAATCTGGGATCTGAGCCATGGATGTGTTCACTGTGTGAAAATTTGAGTTAAATATTTCCATGTGTTTATCTGCCTATGTGCTATGCTCAACTTTTAAAAGATAATTTTATATGATTCAAAATATATAGAAAATATAAAATATAGACATGCACAGAAAAAAATCATCGAGTTTAAAAAAAGATGCTATGAGGGATTGAAATAGCAAAGAATCAAGTGAAGAAAAACCAAGTGAGTAGGAGGCATGTATATTTCAGAAGTACACATCTTTTAAAGAACTCGTGTCTAAAATATATTAAAGAACTCTCAAAATTTGAAAGGAAAAGGCAGACAACTCCTCTCTCAAATGGCTAAATACATGAACAGATCCTTTGCAAATGAGGAAATTCTCATTACAATAAACATGGAGAAGATGTTCAGCTTCATTCAGTTCAGTTCAGTTCAGTTCAGTCGCTCAGTCGTGTCCGACTCTTTGAGACCCCATGAATCGCAGTACGCCAGGCCTCCCTATCCATCACCAACTCCTGGAGTTCACCCAGACTCACGTCCATTGAGTCCGTGATGCCATCCAGCCATCTCATCCTCGGTCGTCCCCTTCTCCTCCTGCCCCCAATCCCTCCCAGCATCAGGGTCTTTTCCAATGAGTCAGCTCTTCGCATAAGGTGCCCAAAGTACTGGAGCTTCAGTTTTAGCATCATTCCTTCCAAAGAAATCCCAGGGTTGATCTCCCTCAGAATGGACTGGTTGGATCTCCTTGCAGTCCAAGGGACTCTCAAGAGTCTTCTCCAACACCACAGTTCAAAAGCATCAATTCTTCTGCACTCAGCCTTCTTCACAGTCCAACTCTCACATCCATACATGACCACAGGAAAAACCATAGCCTTGACTAGACGGACCTTAGTCGGCAAAGTAATGTCTCTGCTTTAGCCATGAGAAAAATACATATTAAGGTCACCATGAGTATATATACCATAATGGTGCAAATAAAAGCAACTGCCGGTACCAAACGGCAGCAAGCCTGTGGAGCAGTAGGAACTTTTTGCACTGATGGTGGGAATGCAATTTGATACAAAAATATGGAATATTGTATAGTGAAGAAGAACTCTCTAGTAAAGATGGTACATGCATATCCTGTCACCAGCAATTCCACTGGTAGACCATGTCAAGTAGAAATGTTCATCTCTGACATGTTCTTCAAAAATAAACACAAGAATGTTTGTAGAAAAACTATTGAATTAAGCAAAAGCCACACCCATTAATATTAGAAGGGATAAATTATCTGTGGTATGGTCAAAGAATAAAATATTATATAGTGATGAGAAGAAACAAGATATTATTTGAAACAAAACACAGACACATTGCACTGATGTGTTGAGAAAAATAAGTCAAAGGAGAGCAATATATTCTGCACTACTCCTTATAGATGAAATACAGATGATAGATACAACTAACTGTGTTTAAATATGCATAGGGGTTACCTTTGAGGGAAGGTCATGATTGAGAAGGAGGGCGAAGCCTCTGGGGTGCTGGTTATACAGGTGAGTTCATCATGCTCTGTTCAATATTTTCACACAGAGAGTGTTTCAACAAAGTTTTTTTTTTTAAAGTTCATGTCAATGTATAGCAAAACGAATACAATATTGTAAAGCAAAACAAACCAAAAAATAAAAATTAATTATAAAGAAAAAAATAAAAGTAAATATTTGCATAGGAAAAAAAAACACACACATACACACAAAATTAAAAGACAAACCATGAACTAGAGTTAATAATCATTCATATAACTGAACACAGCTTTATACCTACAACATATAAAGAATTCTTATAAATCAATAAGAAAAAGACAGTTCAGTTCAGTTCAGTTCAGTTGCTCAGTCATGTCCGACTCTTTGCGACCCCATGGACTGCAGCACGCCAGGCTTCCCTGTCCATCACCAGTTCTCAAAGCCTACTCAAACTCATGTCCATCAACCATCTCATTCTCTGTTGTCCACTTCTCCTCCTGCCTTCAATCTTTCTCAGCATCAGGGTCTTTTCCATTGAGTTGCTTCTTCACATCAGGGACCAAAGTATTGGGAGTTTCAGCTTCAGCATCAATCCTTCCAATCAATATTCAGGACTGATTTCCTGTAGGATAAACAGTTTGGACGGAGAAGGCAATGACACGCCACTCCAGTACTCTTGCCTGGAAAATCCCATGGACAGAGGAGCCTGGTAGGCTGCAATCCATGGGTTGTGAAGAGTCAGACACGACTTAGCAACTTCACTTTCACTTTTCACTTTCATGCATTGGAGAAGGAAATGGCAACTCACTCCAGTGTTCTTGCCTGGAGAATCCCAAGGATGGCAGAGCCTAGTGGGCTTCTGTCTATGGGGTCGCAGAGAGGCGGACATGACTGAAGCGACTTAGCAGCAGCAGACAGGTTGGATCTCCTTGCTGTCTAAGGGACTCTCAAGAGTCTTCTCCAACACCACAGTTCAAAAGACAGCTACTGCTCTAAAAATGTGCCAAGTATATAAACAGGTAATTCACAGAAGGTAACCAAAGAGGATGAAAACATAAAATTTGATCAAGATTACCATTTATATATGATCTATATAATTCCAGAGCATGATCGCATGGTGAATTAATTATTAATCTTATTATTTGCCTGTATGTGGTGCCTCCCAACTGTCTACCCCCAAGTCATTTATAACTTTCTATTCCTTGTTAAAATTTTGTTCTCTTTGTTTTACAGCAGTTTTAATATACTGTAAATAAGTGTGGTTCTTAGCATTTTTTCCTGCTTGGGATTTAGTAGTTCTACTAATTAAGAGTTGTGATTTTCATCAAATTTGAAGTACTATTATATAAAAAATATCATATTGATTTTTTCAGATATTATTCTGTCTCATTCTTTTTGGGGGACTCTGTTTACATATCATTATATTGCTTGATATTCTCTCAAAGTGTTAACCTTCTATTCAATTTTTATTTCAGTCTTTTCCCTTTGAGCTTCATTTTGGGTAATTTAAAAATTGACCTGTCATCAAGTTCATTGATCCTTTCTTCTGCAGTGTTCATTCTGATAGTCAGTCCATCTATATATTTTGTAGTTTAACATTTTTGGTTTGATTTATAATCTTTATATGTTAATTTTTGTATGAGGTATATGTTACCATAAAGGTTCATGTTTCTTACCTATGAATAATTGTTAAACACAATTTTTTGCCACTGAGTTGCTTTTGCAACTTTTTCAAAGTCTGTTGGCCATATTCATGTGAGTCTACTTTGGACTTTAACCTGTTCTATTGACCTATATGTCTAACCCTCTACAAATTATACTATTTTAATTGCCTTAACTATATAGTAAGTATTATAATCATATAATGGGAATCTTCCAACTTTATTCTTAGTTTTTAAAAATTGTTTTCAGCTGTTATAGTTAAAATCTTTGATATACATTTTAAGATCAGCTTGTCTTTATATTGAACTTCTTGCTGGAATTTTTAAAGAAGTTTTATATAAACTAGGAGAAAATTGGCTGCTTTACTGTATATTTTCCATCCATAATCACAGTATGTCTCTCCATTTATTTAAGTTTTAATTCCTTATTTAATGTTTTGTAGTTTTCAATATATGTATTCTGCATGCATTTTATTATATTTACATGTGAGTATTTTATTTGGACAGTACTATTGTAAATCCACTGTGTTTTAAATGTTCACTTTCATATTGTTACTATTTGTATAAAGAAATGTTTGATTTATACACTCACAACAAACTATCTAAAAAGGAAACATGGAAAACAATCCCTTTCATAATAGAATGAAAAATATTAAAATACTTAGGAAAACACCTAACTAAGAATGCGAAAGCCTTGAATACTGAAACTGCAAAATATTGATTAAACTAGTTAAAGAAGATTTTGCATGCTTATGGATCAGAAGACTTAATATTGTTAAAACGTTCATACTACCCAAAATATCAATAGATATACAGACGCAATTCCTATCAAAATCCCAATGGCATTTTTATAGAATTTGCAGCACTGTTCATAATAGTCAAGATGTGGAAACAGCCTTAATGTTCATTGGCAGATAAATGAATAAAAGAGATGTACAAAAATGAGATACCATTTGGCTTTAAAAAGGAAGAGGATTCTGCAGTGTTCAACAATATGGTAGAACTTTGAAGACCTCATTCTGAAATAAGCCAAATACAACACAATTTCATGAAGTCCAAAATAGTCAATTTAGAATCAAAGAGAAGAATGCTGGTTGTTGGGCTGGAGGAGAGAGAAAAGGGGAGTTACCAATCAATGCACATAAGGTTTCAGCTAAGGAAGATGAATAACTTCTAGATATTTGCTGTATAGCATTTCACCCATAGTCAACAACATAAGACTGTATGTTACACTTAAAAACTAAGAAGGTAGATCTCATGTTAAGTGTTCTTGCAACAAAATAAAATTTTTAAAACTAAATTGAAAAAAATGAATTTGTACATTGTCATCATGAAGTAAAACTCTATGAAAACTTGTGTTAAAGTCAAGAGCAAGTTAGAAAAAAGAAAGGAAAGAAATATGCTTGATGTGTCCCGTCATCATGCTAAACTTACTTCTTAGTTATATTTAGAACTTTTTTTGGTGGATTCTTTGAGACATTTTTATGTGCACAATTATGTCACCTGTAATCTGGGACAGTTTTAGTTTTTCTTTACTAATTGTCTTCTCTCTTATTTCCTTTTCTTGCCCTGTTTCATTGGCTAAAATTTCTAGTACCATGCTGAAAAGAAGTGATGAGTGCAGACATCCTTTCCCTTTTTCCAAACTTATGGGGAAAGCATTCATTTTATCATTAAGTATGATATAAGTTGTTACATTTTTATAGATATTCTTCAGCAGTTTGTGAAAGTTTTTTTTTGTTGTTAGCTCTCTGAGAGCTTTTGTCATAAATAACTGTTGAATTTTGTTGAATGTGTATGTGTGTGTGTGTGTTTTTCCTATCAATTGATCTAACCATTTAAGCTATTTATATATGTAAACTTTTATATTTGGAAATTCTCGGGTCACATACTGCTGAAGCCTAGCTTAAAGGATTTTTAGCAGAACCTTGTTAGCATATTTGTTAATATTTCCCTATTGTTGAAGGAGATTGTCTAGAATTAAGGTTATTTCTCTTTTAAATACTTGGTGAAATTTGTCAGTAAAACCGCATGGAGCTTGAAAGTTCCTTTTCAGCCATATAACATAATTTCTAAAATTTTAGCTACTGTATTTCCTATCTCTAGAATTTCTATCGGCTCTTTTTCAGTTTCCAAATGTCTCCTGGGATTCTTTGCCTATTCATTTACTCCCTCCATCTTTTCCTTGTATATCCTCAAGCCTGATTACCATGAAAAAAAGAAAAAAAAAAAAACAACACAAAACTCTGTCTTATTGCAACATTTGGTTCATCTGTGGGTCAATGTTTGTGGAATTTTTTGATGACTTATATTTTTATCTAACTTCTTTATATGCCTCATAAGATTTTATTATAAAAATTGTATATTAATTACAGTGGAGATGGAATTATGCTCCTATTTTGTTTTATTCTAGAGGTTGTAAACACTTTTTATGTGTAATAGCTAAAGATAAGGGAGTAATTGTTTACATTTTACCATGTGGTAAGTTGATCCAGGGTTGATCCCCAACCTTAAAAACCTGACCACATTTTTTGTTAGCTCAGTTCCCAACTTCCAGTTCTGCTGCAGCAGGCACTCAAGATTAAGAGTCAGTCTCCTCTTATCAGTGTTTGATCCTGAAGCCAGGAGGACATGGGCTGCAATATCACCCTTGGATTGAGCTATTTCAGGTCTACTTCAAAGACCCCCCGAACACTTGAGAGTGTTCTTACTAGTTTGGGGTTCTGCTTTCCCTGGCCTTTTTAAAACAAAATTGTGAGGTGATTGTTGAAATCATTATTTTAAGCAAGTTATTAGTGCATGTGGAATTTTCCTGATTCTAATCTGTCCCATCTCCTCCAATCAGAGCTATTAGCTCCACTGACTTCTGTGGACTCAGTAAAGGGAAAACATTCTTCTCTTGCTTATACCTAGATCCAGTAATTTACCCTCCTCCCAGAAGCTGCCACAACTTGCTGCTCACCTTTGAGGAACTCTCTCTCTAATTAGCTCAAGGCTTCTTTACGCCCACTCCTCTTTGACAGTAGGGTAGGTAATGCAATGGTTTATTTTATGTGTCAGCCAGGTGCCCACATATTTGGTCAAACATTGTTTTGGGTGTGTCTGTGAGGGTGTTTTGGGTGAGATTAACATTTGAATCATAGACTCAGTAAATTTCCCTTCCTAATGTGGGTGGCCTGCATCCAATCAAGATGGAAAAAAAGTTTTCCTCTATCTAAGGTAAGGTGGAACTACTCCTGTTTGACGGCTTTAAGCTGGGACATCCGTTTTTCTGCCCTTCAGACTTGAACTAAAACATGGGCTCTTCTTCTTGGGTCTTAGGACTGTCAGTTTTCATACTGGAAACACAGCTGTTCTTCAGGATCTCCAGCTTGCCAACTGCAGATCTTGGGACTTCTCAGCCTTATACATACAAGCATACTTCTATGTACACAGGCTTACCTCGAAGATGTTGCCAGTTCAGTTCCAGACTACCACAATGAAGTGAATATTGCAATAAAATAACTCAGATGAATTTTTGGTTTCCCAGTGCATGTAAAATTTATGTTGACACTATAGTGTAGTCTATTAAGTGTTCAATAGCATTATATCTTAAAAAGTCAATGGACATAGCTTAATTTAAAAATATTTTATTAATCGGAGAAGACAATGGCACCCCACTCCAGTACTCTTGCCTGGAGAATCCCAGGGACGGGGGAGCCTGGTGGGCTGCAGTCCATGGGGTCGCTAAGAGTCGGACACGACTGAGCAACTTCACTTTCACTTTTCACTTTCATGCATTGGAGAAGGAAATGGCAACCCACTCCAGTGTTCTTGCAGGTGGAGTTCTGAAGTATTGTGAGAATTATCAAAGTGGGACACAGAGTGAACAAACACTATTGAAAGAAGGATGCAACGGACTTTCTTGGTCCAGGGTTACCACAAACCATCAATTTGTAAAAAAAGCACAATGTCTTCCAAGAACAATAACACAAAGCATGTGAAATGAAATTGCTAGTCACTCAGTGTGTCTGACTGCTTGCGATCCCATGGACTGTAGCCTGCCAGGCTCTTTTCTCCATGGGATTTTCCAGGCAGGAGTACTGGAGTGTGTTGCCATTTCCTTCTCCAAATATGTGAAGGGTTAAAGAAAGAAAGATATTTATGTAAAAATTTAGAGCCACGATGGTTAGATGACAATATAGAAAAGTATATTCATATTTGTTGAATTACCAGGCCTAATGGGATCCTAATTAATAATCAAAACCGTGAAAGTTTCAAAGCTACATCAAAGGAAATATTTAACTAAGAAAAGAACTGGAAAATGAGAGATATTTTCAAATGATTGTAAGGCTATCCTTATAGGAGATACTAGGTTTGTTCTTTGTTGAGTTGGAGAGCAGACTTAGAGCCAATGAACCAAAGTTTAGGGAGGTCTATTTTTACCTCAGTTAATTCAACAAATTTCCTTTGAGGAGTTACTACATGGCAGGCACTGTTCTTGACAGCTGAGATATATCACTATCAATGAACAAAGAAAATAAATGTTATCTCCCTGTCTAGCAAGGGAAATCCAGGTAATAAGAAATCCAAGAAATCAATGGAAAGAAAAAGTTGAACTGTTAAAAGTGGAAAAAGTGACCAGATCCCCAGGTGGAATCTTGATAATTATTTAGCATGTTTTTGAGGAGATTCCTAAACTAGAAGAGAGAGGATCAGAAGTTTCTTCTCATTGCAGGATGCTCTGGGTTTCTGACAAATCCAATTATCTGCAAGCAATATCAAGAACTTTGCTACCAGTATTCACTGAAAATTAGAATGGGTTCATTCCTTCCTCGAGAGTCAAAATATGGGGGTCACTGTTACCATTATAAGTCAATAATTTGGTTTCAATCTCTAGGTTTTACACATAGTACGCTACTTCCACATCCCCTCCACGTCTTGACCAGAGCATCGTTTCCTCATTCCTTGACTCTTAATTCTAAATTAGGTCCCTGGACTGGAAGAAGCACAAGCTGGAATCAAGACTGCCGGGAGAAATATCAATAACTCAGATATGCAGATGACACCACCCTTATGGCAGAAAGTGAAGAGGAGCTAAAAAGCCTCTTGATGAAAGTGAAAGAGGAGAGTGAAACAGTTGGCTTAAAGCTCAACATTCAGAAAATGAAGATCATGGCATCCGGTCCCATCACTTCATGGGAAATAGATGGGGAAACAGTGGAAGCAGTGTCAGACTTTATTTTTGGGGGGGCTCCAAAATCACTGCAGATGATGACTGCAGTCATGAAATTAAAAGACACTTACTCTTTGGAAGAAAAGTTATGACCAACCTAGATAGCATATTCAAAAGCAGAGACATTACTTTGCCGACTAAGGTCCGTCTAGTCAAGGCTATGGTTTTTCCCGTGGTCATGTATGGATGTGAGAGTTGGACTGTGAAGAAGGCTGAGCACTGAAGAATTGACGCTTCTGAACTGTGGTGTTGGAGAAGACTCTTGAGAGTCCCTTGGACTGCAAGGAGATCCAACCAGTCCATTCTGAAGGAGATGGGCCCTGGGATTTCTTTGGAAGGAATGATGCTAAAGCTGAAACTCCAGTACTTTGGCCACCTCGTGTGAAGAGTTAACTCATTGGAAAAGACTCTGATGCTGGTAAGGATTGGGGGCAGGAGGGGAAGGGGATGACAGAGGATGAGATGGCTGGATGGCATCACGGACTCGATGAACGTGAGTCTGAGTGAACTCCGGGAGTTGGTGATGGACAGGGAGGCCTGGAGTGCTGCGATTCATGGGGTTGCAAAGAGTCGGACACGACTGAGCGACTGAACTGAACTGAACTGAACTAATACTTGATCTTCATTGTCCTTTAATTTTCTTGCCAAGCACTCCTTTCAATTTGCAATTACTTTATCTCTGTGTGTGATTATTTGTGTAGGGTCTATAACTCCACTGATCTGAAAGCTTCATAAGAGTAGGGACTCTGTCTGTTTTCTTCGCCACTTGGTATGAAGGACCTACATCAGTCCTTGACACAAGATCAAGTGCCCCTTAAGTGTTTACTTGGTGATGATAATGATTAATTGAGTGTACTTCCCTGGTGGCTCAAATGGTAAAGAATCTGCCGGCAATGTAGGAAATCCCAGGTTCCATCCTTGGGTTGGTAAGATCCCCTGGAGAGGGGAATGATTATTCCCTCTCATGTTCTTGCCTGGAGAATTCCATGGACAGAGGAGCCTGGTGAGCTACAGTCCCTGGGGTTGCAAAGAATCAGACACAACTGAGCGACTAACATTTCATGTCAATGATTAATTGAGTAGGATGCTTGGAGAACAGAAACTGTTAATCTTCAAGCTAGCAAGAGGGTTGAGTGAGAGACTTCCCTGGTGATTCAATGGTAAAGAAGCTGCCTGCCAATGCAGGAAACACCAGGTTGTTCCCTGATCTGGGAAGATACCATATGCCATGGAGAAACTAATCCCAAATGCCACAGCTATTTGTTTTAGAGCCTGGAAGCCACAACTACTGAAGCTTTCTGAGTGAACTCCGGGAGTTGGTGATGGACAGGGAGGCCTGGAGTGCTGCGATTCATGGGGTTGCAAAGAGTCGGACACGACTGAGCGACTGAACTGAACTGAACTGAACTAATACTTGATCTTCATTGTCCTTTAATTTTCTTGCCAAGCACTCCTTTCAATTTGCAATTACTTTATCTCTGTGTGTGATTATTTGTGTAGGGTCTATAACTCCACTGATCTGAAAGCTTCATAAGAGTAGGGACTCTGTCTGTTTTCTTCGCCACTTGGTATGAAGGACCTACATCAGTCCTTGACACAAGATCAAGTGCCCCTTAAGTGTTTACTTGGTGATGAATAATGATTAATTGAGTGTACTTCCCTGGTGGCTCAAATGGTAAAGAATCTGCCGGCAATGTAGGAAATCCCAGGTTCCATCCTTGGGTTGGTAAGATCCCCTGGAGAGGGGAATGATTATTCCCTCTCATGTTCTTGCCTGGAGAATTCCATGGACAGAGGAGCCTGGTGAGCTACAGTCCCTGGGGTTGCAAAGAATCAGACACAACTGAGCGACTAACATTTCATGTCAATGATTAATTGAGTAGGATGCTTGGAGAACAGAAACTGTTAATCTTCAAGCTAGCAAGAGGGTTGAGTGAGAGACTTCCCTGGTGATTCAATGGTAAAGAAGCTGCCTGCCAATGCAGGAAACACCAGGTTGTTCCCTGATCTGGGAAGATACCATATGCCATGGAGAAACTAATCCCAAATGCCACAGCTATTTGTTTTAGAGCCTGGAAGCCACAACTACTGAAGCTTGTGCATCCTAGAGACCGTGCTCTGCAGTAAGAAATGCCACTACAATGAGAAACCCATGCACGGCAACTAAAAAGTGGCCCCCACTCTCTGTAGCTAGAGAAAAGCCTGTGCATAAGACCTAGCACAGCCAAAACTAAAGTAAATAAAAGTGGGTTTTGGAGGGGAGGTGGGGAAGAGATTTTGAGTTGCTTAGGTGGGGGAAGCCACAAATAAAAGAGGAATTTCCCAACGGTTGAGTCTTTTCATATATTTCTCTCTAGTCTTGAAAACCTAGAACTCTGGAAAGCCAGAGCTGGTAACTTATCTCATGCCTCATTTGACAGAGAAGAAATCTGAGCCTACCTAGAGGAAGAAGCTATGAATATGCAAGAATCCATGGATAGACTGGGAGCATTTTAAGAGTTACTTTCAGAAATACTTTGGAAAATAAATATACATAAACAAAAACAACTCTCCAACTATCCAACCTAAGTTTCAAATTCATGCTCAGCTGTTGATCCAAAATTGGCTGAAGATGGGAGAATGTCTGTGTGCGGAGCGGGTGCTGGGAGCCAGTGACCTTCGCTAGAGGCCCAGCCCCCGACGGGGACCTCGTTCCCCCACGTGCACTGCGTCCTCCCCCACGTGCACAGGGTCCCTGGAGACTCGGGGGTGCTGAAGGAGACTGCAGAGCCTCCTGGTGCAGAGCTGAAATGCTGACAGCCTTCTGATTGGAACGGTCACCACAGTAACTTTTCGAAACCTCCCACGGCGTGGTTGGGGGAGGGGAAACCAAAAATCCCAAATATAATTTAATTTCCAGGGTAAACACTTTCATGCAAAAATGGCCAAGGCATTCCTTGAGGCGAGGCTGCCTTCTTCAGCATGACCACACTGCCCCCTTGAGCATTCTGCTGAAATCCTGCGCAGAGCTCCAACTTCACAAGCGATCTTCCAGAGCCTGGATCCCTCTGGAAGAGGACGAGGTGAGGATTTAGAGGCAGGATTGACAAGAAGGAGGAGGCTGAAACGGCTTTGCCTTCTCAAGAGGGCCCGACGTGGATAATTAAGATGTGAGTTGTTAGGGAACATTCGCTTGATCTTGAAAGACTCATGAGCCAAGTGCATAGTCACTGGTCAAAATCAAGGATGCCCACTGGCCCATCTGAAAACCAAACGGGTCGCCCTGCTCCAGGCATCCTACTCTCATAAAACTTTTCAGCATTTACGATGTAGGACACATCAGAAGCTATGCTAAGTCCATTACACCTATTTCCATATTTAATCGTCATCTTCTGGCTTTGAGGGAGAACAAGGAGGAGGCTCTGGAGGCTGATGTCCTTTTCAGTAACCATGTAAGCAGCAAATGGCTTAGTAAGGCTTGAACCCCACTGTGTGGGACTGTGCTGTGAGGTCCAGGGGAGCCCAGTTGCTAGTTCTGCCACCATCAGCTCCATGACTTTGAGCTGGTTGTCTTCTCTCTCTCCACCTTCCACCTCCCCTCTTTAAAGTGAAGGGAATGCATTAGAGCCCCTCTAAGGATTAAAGGGCTAAGTTTCTGTGAAGCTATGGCATTGACAGTGTAATAAGAATTAGTTCAACACAGATTAGCAAGTCAGATAACAGCACTGAAAGGAGACAAAACAGGAGGTGATGGGCAGTGGTGTAGGGGTGGATGCCCACTTTGCGTGGGGTGCAGTGATGGGGACCCTGGAGCCTGGGAAAACTGAATATGGGGTGGAGTCCTAGACAGAGGAGCCAGGGCCAGATGTGTGTCCTGTAACCACAGATTCCCTCTGCTTCCTAATTTGTACTCAAAGCAGCCTTGCACAGGTTGTTAAGGTGGTTAGTTGGTATATCTTAGATCAGAGGCAAAGTATTCTTCCATGCTACAATTTTATCAATTTCATTTATAGGACAGAATCCATTCTCATTAGAATTGATTTGAAGTTGCTGGAGTATAGTGTTTAAAAACTGTGAAATTAAAAGGTCATTTATGTTCCCCTCCCTGCCAAATCTGTCTGTCTCCTTCAGGATTATGGAGCAGACAGTAAGACCCAGTCACTGATCGTAATGAACTGCTGAGGTCGGAAAATTGTTTCTTATAATAATGCTTATGACATATTAAGCCTCATCTCTCTTATCAGCATTAGTTAAAGGTTTGCCAAGAAGTTGAAAAGTTTTCATTCCTTTGCTTGTAAATATTGCAGTACTTGAGATCTTCAGTGCTTAAATTCAAACTCTTTCTGTCTCTCTGTCACACACACACACACACACACACACACACACACTGATCCACCATAAATACTAAGCACTACAGTCTTATTCTAGAAGATGGGATGTAAGTTCATTTCAACTTTATCCTCAAGAAATTCTTAGGCTATAGCATAAGAAAAAAAAGAAAAGAGCAACCATTACATGACAAACTGGCCATAAGGGAACTATGCAGGATGCTGGACAACAACTCAAAGTAGCCTGGAAAAATAAAAATGGTTAGAAAAACTATCATGAGGAAGTGACAAATCCAGCTTAACAGGTAAGAGTGGGAAGCATGTTCTAGGCAGAGGGACTATAATGAGCAAAGATACTGCTGCACAGAACAGTTGTGAATTATTCAGGGAAATGCATGAAGTTATTCTGGCAACCAAGAAGATGCCTGTGGGAAAGCCACTGAAGATAAATTTGGAGAGGTAGGTAGGGGACAGATAAAAATAAGTTTGATGGACATCTAGGTTGGGATGGTACGGGGAGGGACGAGGGAGGGGAGTTCAGGATGGGGAACACATGTATACCTGTGGCGGATTCATGTTGATGTATGACAAAACCAATACAATATTATAAAGTAATTAACCTCCAATTAAAATAAATTAAAAAAATAAATTTGAAATATTTTATAAATTATTTAGTTCATCCTAAAGGAATTTTATCCTAAAGAAATTTGGAAGCCACTGAAGGATTTCCTGAAATGTAATCATCCTTAAGAAAACTCAGAAAGCATTTCAAAGGCATCAGTGCTCAAAACAGAAACAAAACTAAGACTAAGGATAATATGTCAATGAAGATTAATACAATAAGTGATCAGAATTTTTAAACTGTTGACAATATTTCTGTTTTATCATTGTAGGATAGTATGCATAATATAATCTGTACTTGATTTTTAATGTGTTTATGGGGTGATGATAATATCTATGAATCAGCTTCTTCGGTTTAGAACATTTTTGTACAAACAGTAAATGATTCCATCTTCTTTGCATCTTCTCCACTTTGACAGGATGTGGTCAAACCACTTGCGCTTTCCAGGGCCCATCTTGTTTATGTTTTCCCCACTTTGCAGTTAGCGGGTGAAAACAGTTGTTCCCAGAATTTTGAACAGGGTGAGCCTTTCTTTCACCAGCTTTATCTTGTGAAATTCCAGTATCATCTCCAGGTTTTCCTTGGAAACAAAAGCCACTAAAGCATGTCTTTGAAGAGTCTGAAATTCAACAAAGAGACAGCCGCATAAACTGAAAATAGAACCGGAAAACTTATTTGTTCTTTTCCTGGAGCTCTTGTGCAGACAAGGAATTATGATGCAACTTCACTGGGTGACCATAAATTGTCCAATTTCTTCACGCCTCCAAGCTGACGCCAACCTGTCACCAGGATCTGGTCTTTATCTTTCCAGTCTGGTTCTTCACTTTTTAAACTAAAGGCTGGATCTTTCCAGTCTCTTTCTGATTAACTTAGGATCTGGCTTTTTTCAGTCAAACGTCCGCCCTTTCAAGAACTGATCTAACAATGCTGGGTGTCCTGGGACTTGCAACAACTCAATGAAAGTCAGGCAATGGAAAAATCATGTAACTTAAACCAAACAGTTCCCATTTGCTCTGAGACTTAGGAGCTCCTCCTGGATAAAATACACTCCTACTTTGGTGTCACTTCACCGAGGACTTTCCTGAGCACATTACTTAAGATTGCAATCTGTCCCACCTCCATTCCACTTGTGACACCCTAATTCTTGTGAACCTTTTATTGCAATTTACTTAAATTATTGCCTGCTTTCTATTCCGTTATATTTGTATAAATGTGTATAGTAAGAAATGTGTAGATAAACATACACAATGACATCTATATTTCAATAAAGACAAGTAGGTAGGTAGATATAGATGAAAATGTAGATAGCTAATAAGTAAGTAGGTACAGACAGCTTTGTGTTTATATGAGTGTAAAGGAAGAGACATAGGAATAGATAGAAAACAGCAAAACAGAGTCAGCCAGATAATGATCACCGTGTTTATGCTTCTAGACACAATGGTTTCTGTAGAAATGATAAATATATCCAATCTAACAATTACTGATGGAATCCCAGAAGAGTGTTTGGAATTGAGACTCCTCCAGGAAACCCAGGCTGGTCTCTGATGCTCTCGCCAAAGGAATGGTGATCCCCCTCCTTACCTGGACTATAGGCTGAGATCCAGAACGGCCTATTCATAGAGCCGCATCCAAATCACAGACCTCGTCATCAGTCTTCCTTGGACAGGTAAAGTGGAAAACCTTAAGGGAGCGCTTCTCTCTGGCTGTGCCAAAGAATGGCTTGAGAGGCTTTTATCACAGTCCCATCTCTAAGACTAATCCATTAGAAATGTAATCGAAGTAAAAACAATGGTGAGACTGCAAATATTCTAGGACAATTCCGTGGTTACCCAGCCCTACTCCAACCGTCTCACGAGATGGTCACTCTAAAGCTTTCCTGTATGGAAACTCTAGAACTAGAGTGCCCCTCTAATTTCCCTGAGTGATCCACAAACTACAAAGTTGTTTCCATTTGGGTAACCTCTAGATCATTGTACTCAATGATACAAGTACTTCAATAATCAGGGCATTTTGGAAACTTGAATCCTGAAAGAAGGCTTCTATTTAAATAGATTTCCCTCCAGAAATCCCTATGGCTATGATCTCTTTCTCTGTTGCTCTCTCTCTCACACACACACATGCACACAACATAAATTATTGGTCATTTTCCTATGGCCTCAGTGAGCATCATTCACTTCTGCTGGTTATAGATTCACTGGAATAATCACCTACATAGATGCAAAACCCTGCTTATGCAACTGTGAACTGGATTTATGCAAGCTTTTTCTCTTTTTAAGTGAATGTATGCGAAGGTACAGTTTATTCCATTTTCCCTAGGGAGTCTACATATTCATGTTGTGCGCAATGAGCATGTTGCTATGGTAATAATCATGGCTATATATTAAGTAGCAAGAAAATCAGCATCAAGAAAATTGCTTTGTTTTACCATTCAGTCACACTCCCTTCATCTCCCCTTCTGCAGTCCCTAGACCCAGAATTCCTTCCTGCAAGTATAATTTACCTATGGCCCTGATCTGGGTGGCCACTTGCAGCAATTATGGGTGGTGCAAGATAGGCTAAAGTCTATGAAGTTATGGCTCCTACTCTTCAAAGGGTTAAAATGGCGTATGATATAGACCAAACACAGCCAATAGCGGTTTAATTTCTGTGATCTGTAGTGGATGCTTTATGTGAATTTGTATGCTTTCTTCTTAACTTTGCATTTCAGCTTCCTTCTCACCAGGATGATGGTGGTTTTGTTCCCAGATGCTCCCAGTGTTTCCAGGTTCTCACTAGCCTTAACCTTCTATATGCTATATTAGAAATGACACCACCTATAGAAAAAGTTAGACCTGGATTTTAATCCTGGATAGATACCATCATCAACTCTGTTATCTCTGACAAATTCACATCTCTAACCTGAAGTTTTCCTTATCTTAAATTTTAAAAGATGCTAGTTTTCCAGATTCTGATAAAGTCTGGAATAATGTGTGTAAAGTGCCTGGTCCACAACTGATATTCAACAAAAACTGCCATTTGGTATGTGTTTATTTAGTTACTTTTTGTTCAACAAATACCATTAAGGTTCTATGAAGCTCTAGGCTACATAGTGAATAAAACAGTGATTTTCATCATGGAATTTGCAATCTAGTGGGTGAAAGAGAAAATAACAAACTAGAGACAAGTGCAAAGTTGCAATGGCACCAACATGGAGCTGGAAGATGCTATAAGAGGATCTGACTTAGTCAAAGAAACTCATTGAGATCACTTCAAGGTCAAGTGACCCTTGAACAGAGAGATAATGTAGGAATATAAGTTAACCAGGTGGAGAGTATAGGGCAGAGGGCACGGCAGGGGCAAAATCCTGTAGCAGGAGAAGTTTGATGCAGTCAGGGGATTCAGAGAACTCACTGTGACTGAAGCAGAGAGAGATGAGGCTGAGGAAGGGTTTAAGATTAACCATTGAAGGGACTTGGAGGCCGTGTTAACAGATTCTGTCTGATGTTGAGAACAAAGAAAGCTATTAGAAGATGTGGGGCAGGGAAGTGACATGATCAAATGTGCATTTTGAGGTCACTCTGGTGTGAAGATCAGGTTGGAGGAGAGTGATGTAGAGCGACCAGAAGGAGATGAGGGAAGAGACAGCAGCCCTCCAGCAAGAGGTGGCTTGGGCAGATGGTGGTGACATAGATGTAGAGATATGATGGATTTGAGGACTATTGTGGGGGTGGGGGTGCATAGACATCTTTGGTGAAAGATCTGCAGTGGGAGGTGACAGAGAGAAAGAAATTCATGGATTCTGGATTGCAAAAGCAAATGAATGTTCATGCTATTTGTGACAACATGAAACCCAGGTTTGGGATTGTATGGAAGGAGGGCAGTACTGAAGAGCACTATGACATAGTTTTCAGATACGCTGAGCTTTAATCCTCTAAGTCATCCAAGAGGCACCTTTTACCAAAGACAAGTATCTTTGTAGATACAAGACAAGTTCCCGTGAATGCACTGTAAGAATCTTCTGCACAGTTCTTGCCTCTCCACCATCCATTATGCACGCAGACACAGAATAGCTTTTACCAGTGCAGATCAATTTGGGTTGTTGTCTGTTTAAAATCTTGCTGTTACCACCCACTGCTTGTAGTATTCTGACACTTGGAATATGGGGGCAGAGTGCCAGGTCAGCAGACATGAAAGGGCTAAAGAACACTGTATAAATTCCCGGGTGGCTCAGTGGAAAAGAATCCACCTGCAGTGCACGAGAAGATCTCCTGGAGGAGGAAATGGCAACCCACTTCAGCGTTCTTGCTGGGAAAATCACAGAGACAGAGGGGCCTGGAGGGCCGCAACCCATGGCTTCATCAGAGAGTCAGACACGACTCAGCAACTAAGCAACAACAGCAAATTAATTTCCCAGGGCTGCCGTGTTGCTTCCCTGTAGCTCAAATGGTAAAGAATCTGCCTGTGAGGCAGGAGACCAGAGTTCAGTCCCTGGGTTGGGAAGTTCCTCTGGAGAAGGGAATGGCAATCCACTCCAGTATTCATGCCTGGAGAATTCCGTGGACAGAGAAGCCTGGCGGGCTACAGTCTGTGGGGTCACAAACAGTCAGACACAACTGAGTGATGATCACAAGGTGAACAAGGGCTGCCGTAACAAAATACCACACAATGGGTGGCTTATCATGTTGATGTATGGCAAAACCAATACAATATTGTAAAGTAATTAACCTCCAATTAAAATAAATAAATTTATATTAAAAACAATTGTTTCACCTTTCAGGAGATATAGGTCTGAAATCAAAGTGTTGGCAGGGCCCTGCTCACTCTGAAGACTAGGGAAGGACCCTTCCTTGCTTCTTCCAGCTTTTGGAAGCCTCAGACGTTTCTAGGGAAGGACCCTTCCTTGCTTCTTCCAGCTTTTGGAAGCCTCAGACGTTTCTTGGCTTGTGGTTGTACTAGAATCACTGCCTCCAGCTTCCTATGATTGTCTTCCCTTGGTGTCTGTGTCCAAATTTCCCTCTTCATTTAAGGACAACCATCATGCTGAATTCGGGATCCATCCTACACTAGCGTGGTCTCACCTTACCTTGACTCAGGACATCTGAAATGACCCCATTCTCAAATAAGGTCACATCCTGAGGTACCAGAGATTGGGACTTCAGTGTATCTTGCAGAGGGTGGAGGCACAACTTATTCCGTAACAAATGTTTTTATAACTATCATTTTGGAAGTTCATTCTTTGCATTCTCTTGTTCTATTTCCCTTTTCCAAGTCCTCTTCATATTTTAATAGAAAATTTCCTTCCAATTCAGGGCCCTCAAACTGTGTTACGGTAACTAACAGCCATTCCCTTTTCTCAGGAAACTCTCCAACTATCATCCATACCATTACAGGTGTGGGGTTCCCAAAGTCTATGTTCCTACACCCAACACACAGGTGATTGACTTCAGGTGAACAGCTGATCCTTCCTGGGCTGAAATCTCCATTCTGAAAATTGAAGCTGAGACTGGGAGAGACATTCAGGCTCTTTGCTGGTGGCTAGACTTGTTCCATATGAGAGCTGCCGCCTGTACTCATCATCTCCTGTGTGAATTGAGAAGCCGAGAAAGCCAGTGTTCAGGGAGGAGAACAAAAAAGAAGTGTTCCTGGAGCAGAGCAGAGATGGGAGACAAGCAGGGTGGCTGTGGGCATTCCAGTTCCTGTAGATACTCACCTCTTCCATTACACTAAATTCTCCTACTTTTTCTTAATTGCTGCTGCTAAGTCACGTCAGTCGTGTCCGACTCTGTGCGACCCCATAGACGGCGGCCCACCAGGCTCTCCTCCCTGGAATTCTCCAGGCAAGAACACTGGAGTGGGTTGCCATTTCCTTCTCCGGTGCATGAAAGTGAAAAGTGAAAGTGAAGTTGCTCAGTCCTGTCCAACTCTTCACGACCCCATGGACTGCAGCCTACCATGCTCCTCCATCCAAGGGACTTCCCGGGCAAGAGTACTGGATTGGGTTGCCATTGCCTTCTCCATCTTAACTGCTAGGTTCAATGAAAGAAAGTGAAATTGAAGTCCCTCAGTCGTGTTCAACTCTTTGTGACCCCATGGACTGTAGCCTACCAGGCTCCTCTGTCCATGGGATTTTCCAGGCAATAGTCTAGAGTGGATTGCCATTTCCTTCTCTAGGGGATCTTCCCAACCCAGGGATTGAACCCGGGTCTCCCGCATTGTAGACAAACGCTCGACCGTCTGAGCCACCAGGGAATAGGTTCAGTTAAAACTAGCTATAAATATACTATAAATGCATTCTATCAAAATATAATCTTAAAGAAAATTTTGATAAGTGTCTACATACTGACATGTGAAGGTTCAACATGCTTTATATTCCAGGATAACCTAGAGCTAGAAGTCTTAATCCAAATATATAAGTCTAAGGAGTGGAAATTCTAGGCCACAGCAGGCAGGAGGTTGGGTCTTTTGGAGGATGGGGAGTAGTTTAACTGCTACTAAAATCACATTGTGTAAGGAGAGGCCAGAATTGTTTAGTCATTTGCAAACTTGAGCATACATGAGAGACCCCCTGAAAGACTTGTAAACATTCGAAGAGCTGGGACCACCTCTAAGTTTATGATTTGTTAGGTCTGGGGTGGTATGTGAGAGTTCACTGTTCTAACCATATCCCAGGTGATGCTGGGACTCCATTTTGAGAACTACTCCATGTGAAATCTGGCATTTCTCAGAGCCAGATGCTGTACCAGCGTTGGGGGTGTGAGGCAACCCAATGTAGGAGGATTCCTCCCCTACATGGGCCAATGTTGCAGATCAAGTGCTGTTTGTTTTTACAAAAATCCTTTGGAGAAATTTAGAGAAAGTATGTCAGAAGCATGATTTAAGTTCCTTCTCTGATTATTCCTAGAAATAAAAAAAAAATCCTGGAGGGCTCTGATGGTACTCAGAAAAGACTGCTGGTTTCCAAGTTTAGGTATATATGTCTTTGGGTCTTAGGTTTCTTACTCTTGAATAAAGGTGTTGAATTATTTTATCTTCTAGGTCCTTCCTGGCTCTAACCTCCTCAAACCCATGATTTTGCTCAGGTTTGCTCCTGAAACTCTTATGAGTGATCTTTCCTAAGAGACCAATCCAGAAACCAACTCTAACTGCTTCAGCCCTCACCCTGCTCAGGGCCAGAGTGGCAGTCATTGTGTGAAGCGGGTACATGGTGCAGTAGTCTCTGGGGAACGCATGACCGAAAAGTAGAACCGAGAGGAAATGTTCCCAGAGGGGAACAGTCATCTCTTCAAACTCTTGAACCATTTACACTGAATTCTGATGAAGCTGTTATAGTCCTCTAGAGCTCCTCAAGAACATAGCTTAGCTGATGGCCCTGATCAAAGCATGCTGGTTGTTGGAAATCACTCTGCAATGGCTTGGGTCCAGCAGAACCCAGTGTTAATTGATATCCAGCAAAATTTTGCCATCTCATCAAACTTATCAATCAGAGGATTATTCCTTTGTGCCCAGATGGCTCAGACAAGATGTAATTTGATACAAGCACGAATCTGCCTTATTCTTAGGAAGTGCACAGGGCAGTCCTCAAAGGCCCAGGAGCATTTAGAAAGTGCACTCAGGTTGAGTCCACACAGTTCAACCAGGCAGGTTTTGCTTTTGAAAGACCCACAAAGAAAAGAGACTAGACAAATATTCATGCAGGCAAGAGACTTCTAAGAGTTGGGATTGGGGCAATGGACAGGAAAACAATTGCTGTTTGTTCTTCATTCCAAGTCTTCCTGGACTAGAAGCTTCAATTTCTCTTTCCCTCTTCCAATATCCTGAGACAGTAAGTATATTAGAATAAGTCTGGGTGTTAAAAATAAAATACAATGAATGATAGCAATAATTTTGTACTCTGTGCAAGACGATGCCCTTCACACTAGAGAATCACAGATGACTGAGACATAGGCCTTGTCTTCAAAGATCTCACATCCTCACTGGAGAGAGACATTTAGAGACAGCACTCCAGGAGCATAATGATGGAAGCATTGCAGCATGTCATACACGCAGAGAGGAAAGAAAGGGACCTCGCCTACCTGGGGTGTGACTGATTTGATGGCAAATATCTGATGCAAAATATTCCTCTCATAACCCAGCTCAATGTGCTGGAGTGGAAGGGGCTGCCCAGACAGCTGCTCTCAGGCTGAATTTCTGTGTGCCTAGGAGAGGGCTTCTCAGAAAACAGCCATGAGCACCTGCTCATTTCATTCTGAGGCCTGGGCTATTATTCTGAAAGAGTGGTGCACACATCAGCTGCAGCAGAATCACCAGGGGTGTTTGCTAATCACTCGCATCTTGGACCCCTCAATATATTCCAAAGAGTCATAAACTGTCCAGGAGAATGAATCCTTACAAAGAAGTGAGACATGGAATGGAAAAGAGATGACCATGAACATTTATCTCCATCAATCTCTCAGCTGTATAACCTGTATCAAGAAGGCTAGAAGCAAAGTGAGGAACAGAATTTGCATAAACAATAAAGAAAAATATATACTGCTAGACATAAAGAAGGCGATGGCACCCCACTCCAGTACTCTTGCCTGGAAAATCCCATGGATGGAGAAGCCTGGTGGGCTGCAGTCCATGGGGTTGTGAAGAGTCAGACACGACTGAACGACTTCACTTTCACTTTTCACTTTCATGCATTGGAGAAGGAAATGGCAACCCACTCCAGTGTTCTTACCTGGACAATCCCAGGGACAGGGGAGCCTGGTGGGCTGCTGTCTATGGATAGCACAGAGTTGGACATGACTGAAGCAACTTAGCAGCAGCAGCAGCAGACATAAAGAAAAAAATATATTGCTTTCCATAATGAATTTTAACAGCATGAGTGTTTGAATCATATAATGTATAGGAATAGTCAACATAGACCTATTCAACTTGAAATGTAGTAGGTAAAATAGATGTCTTTACTGCCATCTTAGAGCCTTTTCTTTGCTCTGAGACCATTTAACAGATTTTATGTTTCTTGTGGATATCCAAGAAGCTGTGTTACAGTTAAACTCAGCTAAAGATAACACAACCACTACTGTCATTTTAATCAGCAAGAGACTTGATACAGGGAGTTGGGAACTTACAATACTGCCGGAATGCTAGCAAAGCAAGCTCCATAGTGGGGCTCCAGGGAAAACATTCAGAGCCACAGCAGAAGCTCGGCTTGCTGAGGGAACCCAGGCAGAGTCAGGAAGCTGAGCATTCAGGAAGTTGCCACCAAAACCATACACGATGCCAGTTAAACGGAGGCCTTCTTGCCTAGTTCCTTGAGTCCCTAATGCACAAATGCATCTTACCAGAAGCCCAAGTCATATCTGGACTCTAGTGCAAAAGAGTTTGGGAAATGTAGTCTTAAAGGAATAGCTGGAGGGCTGCTGGGGCAATGATACAGTGAGGCCATCCATCATCCGCACCAAATGCCTGGTTACATGGTGTTTCCAGAAGTTATTTACGGCCATAGAACCATTTACTTCAGAAACACCTGGAGAGACAGTGTTCCAGGGAGCACGCTTTTGGAAGTGTTGACCCAGTTCTGCCTTCTCATTGATGAGGAAGGGACGAATGTCCAGAAAGGTGGCCATTTGGCTGACACCATCCAGTGAATCAGCAGCAGAGCAGGGATGGGACCAGGTCTCCCGTTCCTGAGGCTCTAACCTTGCTGCTTGCACTGCTTTCTGCAGCTCTCCCTCCATCCTAAAGTTTCCTGCCAAATGGATCATTTGGAACATGGTCCTGTGAGACCAAAAGCAAAGAAAAGCTCTTAAGGAAGCCTGAACCAAACTCCTGAATTATGTAACAATAGAGCAAGTTAATAAGCTCTCCTGAACCTCCAATTAAGTACCAGGATAATTACACCCTGGAGTTAGGAGAGCAGCTGAGACTGGGAGTATTACAGGAACTGTCAGTAACTGAGCTGCTTTTGAATTCTGGCATTTCATTCTTGTGCCTTCTAGGGCAGAGGCAGGAGGAGGAGGAGAAAGCTGTTTGGTTTCAGCTCTCTTTGGACAGCCTGTAATAGATTAAATCAACTCTTCTCCTGTTTAGGCTGAGGAGAAGAAGCCTGCTGCCCTTGCCCTACAAACTGGACTGGAAGAGAAGCCGCTTACAGTTGACAAGAAAGTTTTCTAAGAACACATCTGCCTTTGTAGCATCAGTTTTTGACCTAAGCTTTTTTTTTTTTTTTTTAATTAATTTTTATTTTTTAGTTTGTTTTGCTTTACAATACTGTATTCGTTTTGTTACACATTGACATGAATTAGCCATGAGTGTACATGAACTCCCAATCCCGACCCCCTCCTCCACCCTCCCGCCCCACACCCTCTCTCTGGATTATCCCCGTGCATCAGTCCCTAGCATCCTGCATCCTGCATCAAACCTGGACTGGCAATTCATTTCGCTTATGATATCACACATGTTACATTGCCACTCTGCCAACCCATCCCACCCTCTCCCTCTCCCACAGAGTCCAAAAGGCCATTCTATACAACTGTGTCTCTTTTGCTGTCTTGCGTACAGGTTTATCATTACCATCATTCTAAATTCCATATATATGTGTAAGTATACTGTATTGATGTTTTTCTTTCTGGCTTACTTCACTCTGTATAATCGGCTCCAGCGTCATCCACCTCATTAAAACTGATTCAAATGTATTCTTTTTAATAGCTGAGTAATACTCCATTGTGTATATGTACCACAGCTTTCTTATCCATTCATCTGCTGATGGACATCTAGGTTGCTTCCATGTCCTGGCTATTACAAACAGTGCCGCGATGAACATTGGGTACACGTGTCTCTTTCAATTCTGGTTTCCTCGGTGTGTATGCCCAGCAGTGGGATCGCTGGATCATAAGGCAGTTCTATTTGCAATTTTTTAAGGAATCTCCACACTGTTTTCCATAGTGGCTGTATTAATTTGCATTCCCACCAACAGTGTAAGAGGGTTCCCTTTTCTCCACACCCTCTCCAGCATTTATTGCTTGTTGACTTTTGCATCGCAGCCATTCTGACTGGTGTGAAATGGTACCTCATTGTGGTTTTGATTTGCATTTCTCTGATAATGAGTGATGTTGAGCATCTTTTCATGTGTTTTTAACCACTCCTTTCTAAAGTCTGTGCTATTTCCTATAGGGCAGTTTTACCGCTGCATCACAATAGCCTGAGTGAGCTCATGCATTCCTAGATGTGTTTAAACCCTCTTCCAGAAATCTTCTTTCATCATGGGTGCTTTCATCTACCTCCCCTCCCCAAATAATTGATATTCTTTGTCTTTTTCTGTTCAGCACTTCTGAAGGTGTTTTGCGTGACTGCATTTATTCTGGTTTATTCATATTGCATGTTATCCTACAGTGCAACTGTGGCCCTCCTAAGATGCTGGAGATTATTCTAAATATAAAAGCAATTGTTTCTGTAGTGGAAAGACAGCTCTCCTTTGGATTCATGAGAGTGATGTTATATTTCTTATCAGAATTCAGACTTTCTCAAATTAGTTCAACAATCCTGACAAAAACAGAGTGAAAAAAATCACTGGGTCCAAAAAATCAGACCCAAATCAACATGTTCCTAGTCTATCGATAAACACTGTGATTTTTTTCATCATCATAGCAGTTGTCAGATGTAAACAAAAAACTAAAGAGATAAAAAGGAAGTAACCCAGCCTTCAGGCACAGCAGCAGGACTTGTTTTCCCACTTACTATTCCTCAAGCTCCTCTCCCCGCTCCTCGATCACTTCTTGGGCAAATCTCAGCTCTGCATGTCCACTCAGGTTTCGCAAAGTCTCATTCAGTCTAATCCAGCTCATACAGGCCCAGTCCTTCTTATGACTCCCTTCCTTCTGCTGTGGCTCTTCCTGCGGCTCAAGGGCCCTCGGTGGGGAGTGGGACTGGGGCCTGATCTTTCACTCCTGGGACACGGCCTCTGTTTCCTGCTTTTCTCCCACCTCCCGCAGGCAGGGCCTGCTGCTGGGAGGGAAGGTGGCGGGTGTCCTCTGACTTGACTGCAGCCGTTAGTGGTCCTCTCTTGACACCACCCGATGTGAGGCGAGAGTTTTCCTGCTGGTTTTCTTGTGGTGCGTTTGTGCATTCTTCTGGAAGCCTTGAAGGGCAGCATGGCCTCGTCTCACCCCCCACCTCGGCTCCTAGAGTCATAAACCTCTGCAGTTCTTACTGCTGGCTTCCCTCACCCAGCACCCAACCTTTCGGACAATGGTTTGGGTTGGATCATCCCCCTCCATCCTCTTCCCCTACCAAGTCCTAACCCTCAGTACTGTGAATGCTACTTTATTTGGAAAAAAGGTATTTCCAAATGGAATCAAGTTAAGATAAAGTCATAGGGCGGGTTCTAATCCAGAGATAGGTGTCCTTAGAAGAAAAGGGAAATTTGGAAACCAACACAAAGAGAGGAGAATGCCATGTGAAGACACAGAAGGAAGATGGTCATGGAAAAAATGGAGGCAGAGCTGGGAGTCAGGTTGCCACAACCCAGGGACATCTGGAGTCACCAGAAGCTGGAAGAGGCAAGGAGGCAGGCTTCTCCGGGAGCTTCAGAGGGAGCAGAGCATCTCAGTTGGCTCAGCCTCCAGCAGTGTGAGATGGTAAAAATCAGTTGTATCAGTTAGCTAATGCCACATGACAAGCTGCTCAGACTTTAGCACCTGAAAATAATAAGCGTTTACTAATCCACACAATACTGTCTCCTGGGGTTCTTGCTGCTCCGGGCCAGGTTTTGCTGACTTCACCTGAGTACTCTTGCTCCTGTGGTCAGCTGAGATGGCTGGGCGGGGGGCTGGCTGAATGCAGAACCATGATGGCCTCATCTACATATCTTGGTTGGTTGGGGGCCTGGACCTCATATCGGTCTTCATTCAGCAAGTTGAGTGGCTGTTGCAGTGGCTGGGCAAGAACCTAAGAGTAACAGTAGCAGGAAAAAACCTCTAATGGCCTCAGTTCCACAAAGAGTGTGTCAAAGGAAGTCACAGTTCACTCAGATTCAAGGGGTAGGGAAAGAGACTCCATTTCTTTAGTGCAAGAAAGTGCAAGCCTGATTGACAAAACCCTGATGCAAGGTACAGTGAAGCATGGCTGTGTTTTGCAATTTCCCACTGGAAGGATACTTAGCATAAATGGGCTGTGTATCAGTCTAGCTAATGCAGTCATTACATTGAATGCTGTAACAAACAAGCTAAACATCTCAGTAGCCTTTTTTGCTTGTTAACAATCCAGTCCAATAAAGGCTGGTGTGTGTTGGAGAGAAGTATCTCTGCTCTATGTAATTTTTCAAGGTCCCAGGTTTGACTCCACCTTCTTTTAAAAGCTCAGAAATATGTAACCTCAGGTGAGAGGGGGGAAAAAAAATGAGTGAAATGGGTAGCTAGGAGGTTTCAGACGTCAGACCTGTCTTACATCATTCCTATTGGCCTGAACTTGGTTCATATTTCCTTGACTATCTAAATGCAAAAGGCAGCTTCTTTGGTGCTAACAAAGAAAATGAAGCAAGTTTGTTTCCATAGTCTTATCTGTAAGGCTTCAGCCCAAATTCCAAGGCAGCAGAAGTCCTATGCTCTATCTGGTCCACCAAATTCAGTGTTCTTCCTCTTAACACCAGCTGCTGCTGCTAAGTTGCTTCAGTCATGTACAACTCTGCGACGCTATGAACAGTAGCCCACCAGGCTCCTGTCCTTGGGATTCTCCAGGCAAGAATACTGGAGTGGGTTGCCATGCCCTCCTCCAGGGGGTGTTCCCGACCCAGGGATTGAACCCACATCTCTTATGTCTCCTGCATTAGCAGGAGAAGTTCCTTCAACACCAGAGGGACTGCTAATGCTGTCCTTAGACCATCTTATCCTCTGCGTTCCCTTTCCCTTTTGCCTTCAATAGACAGAGCTTTAACGATGCTTCTCAAAGAGATAAGACCATGGATAACACAGGGAGGGGTGCTGCAGAACTTGGTGTCTGGCAACATGTAAAATGTGTTAGGAAATATGAGTTGTATTTAAAGAAGCCAAGTTCTTGTTCAAATGAAGTTTTAATAACAGAAGCAGAAATATCATAGAGAGATTTAGGATTTCATATAAGGCTACACATTGTTCTCAGAGCTGTAAAGAGAAGACTGTTTCACCATGCACCTTCCTCTGGTATTTAGAATTTTGCCCCAATGGCATTTCTATTCCAGAACCTATAAAGCTATGATAGGCTATAATTTGATGCCCCTGTCTTTGTAGGAAAAATATGATTCTTGCCTTCCCCTAGCAGCCAGATATTAAGTCATCACTAGATGGCAGTAACATCCAACACTTAATAAACGTATCGAAACATTTCATTTTAAAAACTTTTTTTTTACTTTTGCATCTCTATGTCAAGCAAACATTCATTCAACATAAAAGAGAAGCAGTCTTAAACTTGTCTCATCATTGCTTAACACTTGATGTGCAGAATCATAGAATTATTTAAAAAAAAAAAAAAAAAGGAATGGCCATTCCATAAACTGTAAGAACAGGCTTCTGACTGGGCTCGCAGAGTTCATATTAAGAGACTTCAGTGACTCAATGGACATTTGAAGTGAAGTGAAGTGAAAGTTTCTCTGTTCTGTCTGACTGTTTGTGACCCCATGGACTACATAGTCCATGGAATTCTCCAGGCCAGAATACTGGAGTGGGTAGCCTTTCCGTTCTTCAGTTGGCTATCTTCCCAACTGAGTGATGGAACCCAGGTATCCCACATTGCAGGTGAATTCTTTACCAGTTGAGCCACGAGGGAAGCCCAAGAATACTGGAGTGGTTGGCCTATCCCGTCTCCAACGGATTGTCCCAGATGTGCTGCAGTTCATGGGGTTCAAAGAGTTGGACATGACTTAACTACTGAACAACAACAACCTTGTTTGAACACAGACAAAAATATAAATGTCTAGTACCATTTGTCAGAGAACACAATGGCACCCCACTCCAGGACTCTTGCCTGGAAAATCTCATGGACGGAGGAGCCTGGTAGGCTGCAGTCCATGGGGTCCCTAGGCGTTGGACACGACTGAGTGATTTCACTTTCACTTTTCACCTTCATGCATTGGAGAAGGAAATGGCAACCCATTCCAGTGTTCTTGCCTGGAGAATCCCAGGGATGGGGGAGCCTGGCGGGCTGTCGTCTATGGGGTCGCACTGAGTCGGACACGACTGAAGTGACTAAGCAATATAGAAGCAGCAACAGTGTCATTTGTATTTGACAAAGAGTTCTATATTTAGCCCAATTGCTCTTTTTCTTAAATAAGTTTTTAAAAAGGCTACAAAAATATTTATGCACTTGGTGGGAATGTAGCTGATTTTCCTAAAGAAGCTTCTTCACTTTCATTTTCCTCCCAGATTCCTCCTTCCCACCCCCAGATTCATTCATACACACAAAGTTGTCTTTTTTCAAGGAATCATTAGAACAGGCAGGAAAGAAAAAAAGTGGAAACATTAAAAGGGACTGGTGATGATTTAAATCCATATCATACTCTGAGTGTATTAAGGAACCTGGAATATGAATTTCTAGATATTCCAGGTGGGTGTCTATTGGGAACTTGAATTAGTTTCAGAGAACTTCCAAGTCACTCCTACTTTGAAAGCCTTGACCCTCTTCAAGGAACTGGGATAAATATGAAAGCCAAGTTTGTTTATTTCTATGATCAGGGACCAAGTGACCTTACAGAATACCTAACAGCTAATAAATGTTGACACCAAAAGCTTCCCTTCCTACCATGAGGACGCTCCAATGATAGATTATCACTGCTTGAGATTTGGGCCTTAGAAACTTTGCACTGGTACCGACAATATTATTAGGTCATCTGGGAATGGAGTAGAATTTAGATGTGAACGTGGAGGTGAGACAAGGGACAGTTTCAAAGGGGCTAGAAGTCAGGCTAGCCTAGTGCTGCTGGAGTGGTCCCTGCTTCCATCTTCATTTAGGAAAAGACTGTACCAACAAGCTTCATCCAGTCAGTGCAACGAGAATTAGACTGGTGGACACGGACAAGCCCTAACAAGCCAGGTGGGCACCCTCTGCAAGGTCTTGTTCAAAGCAGGAACCTCTAGGTAAGTAAATGCATCACTATAGCTAGAATCTGGACTAGGGAAAGAGGTGTAGACTGACTGGGTACAGAGAGGGCATCGGGGCTGCCTCTACAGTCTGTGTACTGGCTCAATGTAGGAGAAGAAAGTAGAAGCAATGAGCTGCAACCAAGTCTTACCCATCCTGCCTGGTAACCAGTCCAGTTAGTAGACATCAGATCTGATTAGAGGCAAGCAGGGTGGTTGCCCCTCAGTCATCTGGGTCATGAATCTTGGGTCTGGAATGATATGTGACAGAGCTGAATCTCTAGCTAGGGAGCATCAGCAGAAGCAGCTGTGACCGGCTGGGAACTCAGAAGCCGTGAAAGCAAGGCTGGGCTAACGCAACACTTAAAAAGCTGTTCCTGTTAACATGCTCACAGTGAGGACCCTACAGGAGCTCTGCTGACGACTGCCTGGACTGGAATCTACTAAAAATAAGACTTCCTGTCACAAAGGATTCATGCATGACATTGACATGAAGAAATGGAAGGAAGTGGAGACTAGGGACCATTCTTTCACTTTGAAGCAAAAATAAAAGGCTCCTGGGTAATTTTTTCATAAGACTCTTTTTTTATATCTTTACTTTCAAATCTTGCTGTCTCAGTGCATAAAAAATATGCAGTTATGAGAAAATAAGCATAAAAAGGAGATATCCAAGAAGGTATAAGCACTTTCCAATTTCTATTTTTTAATCATTTGGGAAGAAAAAATTTTTTAAAGACGCATCTAGTTGCTTCTTCTTCTTAGAAAATTTAGCTTTGGACATAAAATACTATGTTAATGGTGAAGAAAACATTCCATCTGGAGTAACAGTGGATTAAATTTTATCAGGAAATAGAATAATTATTTCTAGTACTAAGGCAAAAAATTCTGACAGAAGATTACAGCTGCATAGAGGAGGAAAAAAGACTTTCTAACTTCCTCTGACAGCTCAGCAACTGACTTAAGAACTTTAGTAATTTAATATTATATCTCCAAAATGAAGTTTCTTTTTTATCATTAGAATGTGAACTCCAGGAGGGCATGGAATTTTGCCTCTTTTGTTTACTGCTGTCTTTCTAATGCATTGAACATAAGAAATGCCCAGCAAATGCTGTGAATCAATGGGAGAAATCTATTTGAAAGCATCGTACCTGCCTATGAACTGTCCAATACCCCTTTCAGTGTTTCAACAAGGACTCAGCTCTCCCCTTGACATCAGCTGTGCTCTCCCTTTCCTTCCTATCAGGGAGGGTTTGAGTTTACTAACAACCAGAGGATGGCTCTTTCATCCTGAGTTTCCATTTTGGTCTGCTCTGATTCTCAAGAATCCAATGAAGGAAACCAAAGTATGAGATGAGGCTACAGAAATTCCTGGAAATATTTCAGAATACAAAAGGTCCTGGGGACAGTCATGGAAAGACAATTCCCCTTCCAGCCTCTGCGCTTGATCACAAAGAGTAGAATGGAAGGATATATCGCTTCTATCCAGGACTTAAATTCTGATACTTCAGTAGATTTTCACTCTTTCTCAAAAACTCTATTATAACCATGTTCTTAGTTAATACCCCAGTGAAATTTCCATTGATAGAAGGTGTCATTGTGCCATCTCTCATTAAAGGGTGATCATGCCGGTGGCTTCTGTTGGACCTGAATCATTGTAAACTGTTCTGTCACCTTTGTCTAAGAAGAAAGAGGCAAGGTCAAGGTACTGATTTTACCAGGCTCAGTCAAACATCCTGAAATATTTTCCAACATTTGGAATTGGGCAAGATCCCAAGCATGTTTGGCTTGGGTCCCTATTTTTTTCTAATTGCTGAGCCTAAAGGGAACCTGGAATCCATCTACTCCAAAGTCATTTTCCCAATATTAATTCAATTTTCCTTGGTGAAAGCTATTTGGTGACTTTGTCTTAGAAGACCTAAAACCTTCCTTCTCATGTTTTATTTCTTGGAACTAGGAAGCAGATGAAGTCAAAAGTAACAGGACTCAGTTTCACACACAAGACATAATCTGTAAAATCTGTAAAAGCAGGTCCTGGGGCGGAGGGTCAAGAGTCTCACTTCCAGAATTATAGCTGTGACACCTCTGAAGGGGGAGTTGAGGGCATCTCTAGAACAAATGTGTCCTTAGAAGGCCAGAGAGCACAGCTAACTGAGGACACAGTCCTTACCACCTCACATGCAGCAGCACCAAGGACCCAACACCTCATCACAATTCCCCGGTAAGAGAGTTGAAAGCAGAGGTCTCACTAACTCCTGCTGTTTGATGGCTGGTCAAATTGTAAACCCTGGTCTTAGAGCACAAGACGGCTCACAAGATCCACCCAAGACCTTTTAATAAAACGCTGATACTCAAAGTGAGACAAAAGTGGTTCAAAGTCCTAATTCCTATTAAGGTACTTACTGGTTTATGACCACAGACAAGTTCATTAATGTTCTGAACATGAATGTTTTTCATTGCATTTAAAATAATCAAACCTTCCTGGCATACATATTGTGTGGCTTAGATAAGATTATAGAGCTTAGCACAGTGCCTGTCATTTGGAAAACACTCAGTTAATGACAAATGTGTGTTTAATTATTGGTAATTTTTATGACTGCATTATTGAGATATCATTCACATATCACACAATTTAGGCACTTAAAGTGCACAGTTCAGTGGCTTTTGTATATTCACATAGTTGTGCAATCATTACCACAATCAATGTTAGGATGTTTAATCACTCCAAAAGAAACTCCATACCCGTTAGTCATCACTCTCCATTACTTCCCAATCCTAGGTGGCCACTAGACCACTATTTGTCTCTGTGGCTTTGCTTTCCCTGGACATTTCATATAAATGGAATGATACAGTACATGTTCTTTTATGACTGACTTCTTTCACATGACATAATTTTCCAAGGCTCAACCATATTGTAGGATTTATCAGTACTTAATCTAAATATGGGACTTCCCTGGTGGCTCAGATGGTAAAGTGTCTGTCTACAATGCGGGAGACCTGGGTTTGATCCCTGGGTCAGGAAGATTCCCTGGAGAAGTAAATGGCAACCCACTCCAGTACTCTTGCCTAGAAAATCCCATGGACAGAGGAGGTTGGTGCAGGCTACTGTCCATGGGGTCACAAAGAGTTGGGCATGACTGAGCGACTTCACTTCTCTTCAATCTAAATATGTACTTAATGTGAAAACATTTTCTCCCATTCTTTGGGTCATTTTTACTTTCCTGATAGGATCCTTTGAAGCAGAAAATGTATAACTTTTGATGAAGTCCAATTTATTTATTTGTTGTTTGTGCTTTTAGTGTCACATCTAAGAAATCATTGTGAAATCCAGGATCATGAAGAATTTCCTTTGTGTTTACTTCTAATCATTTTGTAATTTCAGCTCTTATATTTATGTCTTTGATCCATTTAGATTTAATTTTTAGATATATCATGAAGTAACAGTTCAACTTCATTTTTTTGTACGTGGATATCCAGTTGTCCCAGTATTGCATGTTGAAAAGATTATACTTTCCCCTTTGAATTTTGTGGTATCCCCTGTCAAAAACCAGTTGATCACCAAACGAGATTTATTTCTGACTTTCAATTCCCATTTATTGATCTATAATTGTCCTCATGCTTATACCACACTGTCTTGATTAATGTTGATTTGCATTAAATTCTGAAATCAGAAGCTGTAAATCTTCAAAATTTTGTTCTCTTCCAAGATTGTTTTTCTGTATTCAAGGTCATGCCATCTTCAAACAGAGATACTTTTAGTTCTTCCTTTCCAATCTGGATAATTTTTATTCCTTTTACTTTCCTCAACTATAATTTTTAATAGAAGTCACAAGAGCAGACAGTTTTGTTTTGTTCTTGATCTTAGGGGAAAAAAAATCTTTCATCATTAAGATGAGGTTAGCTGTGTTTGTTCATGAATGTCTTCATACAATTGATGAAGTTCCTTTTCTTTCCCAGTTAGTTGACTGTATTTATCATGAAAGAATGTTATTATCACTATACAAAAATGCAACTGTTCTATTTTCCTTTTTTCTCTCCTCTTTTGATTCCTTTCCAGAGTCTGGCATCCGGAAAGAGGAAGCCACGGACCCTGTGCATCCATTCCCTGAAGTGCCCTGTTGTTCTGGCACAAGCTGCATCCCTCCACTCTGATCAGCGTTTCTGACCTGCTCTCTCCTGCTCCTGGGTCACTGGCTTCCCGCCACTCTTCTTCAGTGTTCAGATCCTCTTTCCACCTCTTTCCAGGTGTCCTAGACTGCACTGGCAGTTACTGGTGTTTGGAGAGCTAAAGGATGTTTCCAGGCATTAGTTTCCTTTTTCACTCATATGCCCAGTTTAATTCCACAAATATTTTATGTTAACTTTTAGTGCCAGGAATTGTGCTTGTTTGATCCTGAGAACACTCACTATAACCCCATGATACGAGTTTTCTCTTTCTCAGAAGAGAAAACAGAAGAGAAAACAGAGGCTAATTTCTCTGAGGTTACATACAGTAAGTGCTGGAACCATTATTTAATTACAGATTTGTCTGTTTGGAGAAAAAGAAAAATACATGTGTGTAGTCATAACTGCTAAGATAGAACTCATGAAACCAGTTGCCCTGTTGAAAAAGCCAGGAAAATCCAGGAAAGTAGCACATCTTATTTCAAATACAAGGGTTCTATTTCTCTGGCTTTTGCCTATTGGCCCGGCCGCATCTTTCAAAAAGCATATGTTAGGCTTTCTCTATTGCGGTATTTTTTCATAGGATGTGTCTCTGCCTGTCTCTTCTACTCAACTGCCAACTTCTAGAATGCCTGGCTAACTCTTCAAGACCCAATAAAGGAATCACTTCCCTCGGGAAGTCTTTCTGATCTGTAGCAGGCTACGCTCCATCATATTACATACTCACCTATGTCATAATGCTCACCACATTTCTCCCTCTCCCCAAAGTCAGTTGCCATAGGTTGCAAGCAGCTTGAAGACAGTGGGGATGGTTAGTTTTCCCCTGTTTCCCAGCACTCAGGATAGTTTCTAGTCCAGTGTTTCTTGAATAACTTATTTAATCTTCAAGATGAGATCCTACTGATAGACGCTCTCTCTACCCAAGTAGAGGAATGGCTTGAACATTTGCATGTTTTCTTCCATTATGGAGAATTTGAATCTTAACACTGTGGTTCAAGCCCCTGAAATTTTAATTTAAACAGGTAAAACTACCTTTCCATTCTGCAAAGCACCACTCATGGTCATCAGGTCACCATGAGGCACGTCTCAGGAAATATGATGATTCAAAGGAAGAAATTAAAGGTCTCACTTTAAACACAGGGTAGGAGCACCCTAACTTTCTTAGATACTTCTCAACATCCAAGGGACCACATTTAGCTTGAAAAGCACGAGATATTCTGTCTTCAGTTATTGAGCAAAATGATCATTTCATCTGACTCAATGCCAGCTCCATGAAAAGAAACCAGTTGCAAGAGAAGATATTTCTGGATCCTTTGTTACAATTCTGAGAGCTAAGCTTTAATGTAGCCTGTCACCTTTGGCTTTTTTCTCAGAGAGAAGGCTGGAGGTCAGACCCAGGATGGCAATGCCTAACAGCCCCTGGAGGTCTCTCGGAATTAGTTCTTGCCAATTTCCCTCCAAGTCCTGGCACATCTTGGGCTGAATCACACATGTTATTTTCATTTAAGCATGAATGCTGAACCAGTTAATAATTTTTTTCCTCTAGGTTTTCTGTTAACTCTTTCTAAAAAAAAAACAATATGGTTTAAAGAAATACACTCCTGGTCATTTATCTAACAGACCATGCTGTGATCTTTAAACTTCATCCTTCTTGAAGCTTTCACATTCTATTAAAATAAGATCTTTTACCAGGAAATTTACTCAGGCAGGGGAGTTCGTTTGAGGTTGAAACCATAAAGGGGCAATGGTCTCTCAGCCCTTGGTTGCGTATGACTTTTACCCCCAAGCTTTGGAAATAAGACAACATTTAGCAAATATTCTGCTCCAAAGCTAATGTTTTGGAAAGAATAGCAGCATGTTGGGAATAAGTTACATGGTCTTTAGTGCATTTTAGTGCTATTGCTTGTTAATGCAGAGTGGTGTGCCAGCTCGTGAGAGAATGCCATTCTTCTAAGGAACCAATTTCTTAATTGCTGAGCTTATGGTGTCTCTGTTGTAAAGTTGAACAGGCTGGGAGCACAGAAGGCCGTGCCTGTGGGTGCCGACCTAGGGAAAGCTGTGAATCGATAGGCTGTCCTTACATTTTCATAATATCCAGAGCAGGCTCTGAGCACAGCATTTGAGACTTTTCATCTTGGACTAACTAGTTTCCAGATAGTCCAAGGTGAAATGGGTTATATTAATGGATTATATTATGTTAAAATATTAATGGATTATGTGATATTAAAATATTAATGGGTTATATTAATCTTAAAACCAGGTAATCTAATATACCTAATAAAGTAGCTAATTTAACTAATTCACTTGCTGTGTTCAAGCTTTGGGTCTTGCTTTCTTTTTTTTTTTTTCCCCCCAGACTCAGTGGGGAAATAGTGAAATGCTTCAGAAGATCATTGATTCCATTTCTATGAAACATTTGGAATAAGCAAATCAATAGAGACAAAAATTAGATTAGTGGTTTCCTAGACTTGGGAGGATAAGGAGATTATGGAGAACTGGCTCAAAAAATGAGGGGGTGTCTCTGGGAGTAATAAAATATTCTAAAATTAATTGTGGTGAGGGTGGCATAACCCTGTGTATGTTCTGTGCTGTGCCTAGTTGCTCAGTCATGTGCAATTCTTTGCAAACCATGGACTGTAGCCCGCCAACCTCCTCTGTCCATGGGATTGTCCAGGCAAGAATCCTGGAATGGGTTGCCATGCCCTCCTCCAGGGGATCTTCCTGACACAGGGATTGAATCCCGGTCTCCCACACTACAGGCAGATCCTTACTGTCTGAGCCACCAGGGAAGCCCATGAATACTGCAGTGGGTAGCCTATCCTTCTTCAGGGGATTTTCCCAAACCAAGAATCAAACTGGGTTCTCCTGGATTGCAGGTGGATTCTTTACCAGCTGAGCTATTAGGGAAGCCTGTGTATGTATTAAAGCCTTTGAACTGTATACTTTGAGTGGGCAAATTATAGGGTATGTGAATTACACTCAGTGAAGTTATTTTAAAAACCACAAAATCTTGCCCTCACAAAGAGAGAAAAGATGTTAATGCTTTCAGGTAGAAGCAGGAAGAATTAAAGTCAGGTTCGTAGGGGTTGAGAGAGATCCACACAGCACAGCTCTCTTCCAGCTTTGGGTTTTCCTTTCATCTGCAGTGGTCACAACCTCTCTTGGCACAGGTTTAGGTCTGGGAAGTGAGAGAGAGGGACTTACAGGAGCAAGAGCAGAGTTTCTAATAAATAACTAGCAATGAAACCAAGGAGAAGATGGCAAAGATGTCCTGGGAGCAGATACCCTAGAGTTGAGCCTCTTGATGTCACCCCAGTGCAGGTCCTACCTCCTGGGCAGCTGGTGGAGAGAACATGTCTCATTCAAAGGGGGAGAGTAGGGGAATGTGACATTCCTTCATCTAAGAGGAGTCTCCTATACCTGGCCTCTCCATTCTAAATTTCCCCAAATCACTATCCCTACTCTCATCCAGCCTCCCATGCTCCTAGGGAAAAGGCTCTGGAATCAGGGCTGTCCACAAAATAAATCAACAAGAATTAGCCCTGAAGCAATTTATAAGCTTAAATATTGCCCCATACACAAGCAACACTAACGTATTCTGCAGGCTGCCATAGAAATTCTTCAGGCAGACAAAGATATTTTATGCGTGTGTAATGGATTTAGTTTTTGTTGGTGTGGGCTTACTTTGTTTAAAAGAATCAGTCTCTATTGTCACCTTTACTGTATACCCACTCAGCCACCATTTTTGTTTACTCCCTCAATTTCCAAAATTTATTCAAAAGTGAGATAGTCTCAATTTTAAATAAAATATGTTACCAATCATAAAGTTTGTGTATTAAAATAAGTATTGGACAGCTAGTTAACTATATAACTCCTTATCAGGAATTACGTCCTTAATATAACTCAGAGAAAGCTTTACTTTTGGCCGACCATCTTTGACCATCTGGTAAAGAATATTCTTATTTGCCATTTCAACAGTTTAATGTATGAGAAAGCCTTATTCATCAAATACTTTTTCTCTTAATTGCAAATATAATGTACAGTTTATAGGGAAATGAAAAGTCAAGCCTTATAAATGAATGAGTCAGTTAATGTAATAAAATAAAAAATTCATAATAAAGTAAACATTATAGAGAAAAAAGTGAGATTATCAAGTACATTTAATATAAATACAGCCAAATAATTTCAAATGTGATTATACTTTTTGAAGCTTTAGACTAATTATAAATAAGTGATAAATTGCATTTTTGCATAATAATAAACTGTCAAGCAGTGTTGTGTATAAGCATTTTAAAGATAAAGTTGATCAAGAGATTATTCTGCATGAGTGCAACACTGAGTTCCAGGTTCAGTGTCCTCTGTATCTTGGATCTCCACTTCCTCACTCTGACGATGAGGATCTGCCACCATTTTATGCTGTTCTAGTCCTTCCATTCTTGTCGCTGGAACAAAGGCTGAGTTGAGTGTTGAGTTAAGAAGAGAGTGGAACATGAGGCAGGGAGCTCAATGTTTTCCTTCCTCTTAGAAGTGCCTGCAACTGGGTGATATCTGTGCTGGTTTCATACTGCAGATCTTTGAAGCTTATGGGTCAAACTGATCCCTGTTTCCCTGGGAGAATCAAAGAAAAAGAGCTCCTTTTCCCAGTGCATGCCTCCATCCACCTTCCACGGCAAAGCAAGTATTGCCTTTGGGAAGCTGTCATATTCCTGGTGTGGGCCTTGAACCCTTGGCCTCCCAGGAAAAGGTAGTGAAGCTACCAGATGAGTGAAACACACCTATTTCCTGAGTTAGTGACACTAAACAGAGACAAAGGAATGTGAGGCATTTTTCCTTTCCCTCTCCCAGCCTTGGCAAGGCTATTGGCAAGCCAGAGATGCCCTCCCCTGGGTGTAGCTGCAAGGCCACTGCCAAGCCTGCAGAGTGCAGAGTTGCTTCTCAGCTTTTTGGTGAATTTCTTCCCCTTCAGTTTTCATAACTTGAAAATAGCTAGAATGAAAGCTAGTTTTAATAAACTGTTTTCACCCTTCTTTTCCTTCTATAATCATCTTTCTGACAGCTGTCTTATTTTTTAGTGAGAGTCATGACTACATGACAGAATAGAAAAATTCACATTTCCCTAGATTTTCATGGCTTCTGCACCCTCTGAAATGGATATGAATAAGTTTACACTCTAGAATGAAGATGCAGACTTGAACACTGTCAGTGAAAAGAAGACAGAAAGAAGTAATAGGCTTGGGTAACCCCACACATTAAGTTATCTTCTGATTAGAATTGTTTTTGAGACTATGGGACACCATGGCATAACACTGAGTCTAGTCCATGATCGCAGTCACATAAAAATGGATAGCATATGAGCAAAGAGTAGCAAGGATCATAAAGAACTAAAGAAGAATGTGAATATTTTCTCTGTTAACTTCTAATGTGCTATAATATTGTTTAAATGATTTTTTTTAATGAGGAAGGAAAGGAAAATGTATCACAGATAGTGCCCACACACAAAATAATCCTGCCTCTATTGGGTTTAATATGTTAACAGCTGGATATAAAACTAATCCTCAATTTGCCATTCCTTTCCTTTTTCCCTTTCTTCTTTGGCAGACATAACTCTGTTCTCAGTCACTCTGAGAAGAGTTTCCACTGCTTTCACCAGGCAGAGTGGTAACCCCCATGGCAACAGAGACACGTGGCTGAATCTCTTCCAGAAGGGGTGTCATAACGCTACTAACCTAAGGTGCTTCTTGCATCTCAATGACAGGGTTGTGGGTTTTCAAATACTAAGCAAGGCACCCAAATTTCCTCCGCAGTTGACTCCCAGTCAGATGGGATAAGAAAGTCTTCTTGGCACAAGTAACTGGCTTGGGCATCTCGACCTCCAAACCAGATGATATACATCTCAATAACTCCGTTCTCTGCCCCAAAGTCTGCTTCTGCTTTGTTTAATTCAGCCTTAGAACACAGAGTTAAATATTGAGAATTGAGATCTTAATTATTACTGTTGGTGATGTTAGCTGTCAGGTCTATTTTTCCAAAGTGCTTATCTCACCTCTCTCTTGGTATTCACCTTGAAGACCCAGACCAGGGGAAAAATTCAATCTAGAATCTCTACTTTGTATGTTTATGTATAACTGTTAAAACAAGCTGTACTGACAAAATGCCTGGGTCAAACCTTGGTACTATTTTTTATTATCTTGGACTGATGACTTAACATCTCTGAGCATAATTTTCCTACTTGGTAACATGAAGGAAGTTAGTGCCTGCTTCACATAGTTGTTGTGAAGATGAAATGAAAAGATACTTGTAAAATATTCCCAGGTTGACTTGCACATGATAAGAACTCAATAAATGTTAGCAGTGATGTTTACTATTATTGTCATTGTCTTTATTATATCCACCCTCCCTTCTTCACTTTCTTCATCACAAAGTGAGGCTGGAAGCACCTGATGGAGCGGCAAGGACAGGGAACCTAGAATTAGATCCCATTCATCCTAGTAGCTGAATAACATGGACAAGTACTTAGCACATTTGAATATATTACCACATTTGTAAAACATAGATAGTGACACTCAACAGAGCTGGGAAATGTTTGACATGTAATAAATGCTTGGTAAATAATGCAGTACATAATCGCTGCATCAAGACTTCTGCTGAGTCACTCACCCTGCTTGTAACTTTTTAATTTAAGCTTGCAGTTAAAGGAGAAGGCTTCCTTTTGCTGCTTCCAGCAAAGAGCAGCAGGACAGGGAGCCAAAGCAGGAGCCAGATCTGGCAGGTGCTAGATGAGTGTTGATATCACAAGACCACTGTGCAGAATTTCCCAACTGAATGTGCAAATTATGCTACTCAAGCTGGAATATCATCCAAGTATGTTTTGGACCCACAGTGACCACATTCCAGTTGGAATTGGGTGATAAATTGACCAGCCAAGAATTTTATTGTTTTATTTAAAAGTGTGAATCATCAGGCAAATATCCTTCCCCATTCAGGTACTGTATTCAATTTACACATAATATCTACTTCCTTGGCAGTTGAGCCAGGGAAAAGAATCTATGAGAAATTGTTCAGAGTCTGGAGAGACATCAGAGGTTAATATCTCAGTGGTTTAAGCAAGGAAATCTCTGGAATATCACTTAAACTTAAACTCTCTAGGACTTAGTTTTCATATGCATAAAATAAGAAAATAATAGGAAATATTGTGTATGTTGTTGTTATCAAGACCAATTTTCAGGGAAGATCATGGCACAAGTAAAACCCAAATGTGATTTTTAAAATATGTGTTTATTTATTTGGAAGAATATCACTTTACAATATTGTGATAGCTTTTGCCATACATCAACATCAATCAGCCATAGGCATACATGTGTCCCTTCCCTCTTGAACCTTCCTTCTCCCTGCCCCACCTCTTCCATCCAGGATGTCATGGAGCACTGGCTTTGGGTTCCCTACATCATACGTCAAACTTTCACGGGCTGTCTGTTTTACATATGATGATGCATATATTTCAATGCTAGTCCCTTAAAATCATCCCACCTTCTCCTTCTCCCACAGAGCCCCAAAGTCTGTTCTTCAAGTCTTTGTCTCCTTTGTTGTCCTGCATATAGGATCATTTTGATATTAGTGATAGTGATTATTATACCAAGACCTTTTGTACTTTCAAAATGCATCACATTCTCACTTCTGCTCTAGTAAGCTTATATTCTTTTTGGAGAAAATAATTTGTATGTAACAAATGAAATGAAGATACAGAGCTTTTTGAAATACATGACAACTGAACAACTTCCCTGTATTCTGGAAAGCAAGGCTGAAATCTAAGCCCTCTTCTTCCATCCATGTGATCAGCCAGCTTATGGCACTGCCCCCAGCTTCGTAAGTTTAGAGGCTGTGGGACATGCCAGTAGACTCATGTGCTCCTATACCTGGAATGGGACTGGCTTGGCAGCTCTGAGGCATGTGGCCACACACATGTGGAAGCTGGGTTGGGATGCTTTCATAGCTCCTTCCATAGCTCCCACAGTGGGTCAAAGTCCATGACATTTGTGGTCCTGGCACCTGACTTTGGTGAGTTTGTGAACACAGCCCCTGAGGGACACCATGGCTAATTACCTGCTGGTTTCCACGATTGAGGTGGGAATGAATGCAGCACCAAAAACAACCCTTACTTTCTGAGCCTGCACAGCAAGTGACACCACAGAGTACCCTTCCCAGTGAGCGGTTCCTCTCCCAGTGGGTGTGCTCTAATACTGCCTACCTCACACTACAGCTCAGAAATGGATCTGGAAGCTTCTACTCTAACAACTGGGCATCAGATCCCACTCCCAACAGGACTGTGACAACCATAGAGCAAATGGGAGGCCCCACTTAATATCCGGTGCAGGAAGAGTCACACATGGCGTAGCACCTGAAAAACAACAATCCTAATGTCATAATCATAAGGTTTTCTAAAAGACTTTGGTGTTCATTATTGAATTACTTAGAGTATTGAACAATAAATATAACCTAAATATGTAACAAAAAAGGATGATTAATTAATGGGCATTTACTCAGTGGAGTATTGTGCATCCAGTAAAACCCATGAAGACTACTTCCATGTGTGGCAGAATGTGTCTGCATAAATATAAATTAAAAAGCAGAGGGGCAATATAGGGACAGGAGATAAGGAGGTACAAATCACTGTGTACAAAATAAGTAAGATACAATGATATATAGTACAACACAGAATATATTTTATCATAATTCTAAATGAAAAATAACCATTAAAAATTGTGCATCAACATGCTGTACACCTGAAACTTATATTATTGTTGTAGTTCAACCGCTCAGCTTCCCTGTCCTTCACCATCTGCCAGAACTTGCCCAAACTCATGTCCACTGAGTTGTTGATGCCATCCAACCGTTGCATACTTTGTTGTCCCCTTATCCTCCTGCTTTCAATCTTTCCCAGCATCAGGGACTTCAAGAGTCAGTTCTTCGCATCAGGTGGCCACAGTATTGGAGCTTCAAATTCAGCTTCAGTCTTTCCAATGAATATTCAGGGTTGATTTCCTTTAGGATTGAATGGTTTGATCTCTTTGTGGTCCAAAGGATTCTCAAGTCTTCTCCAACACCACAGTTCAAAAGCATAAATTCTTTGGCACTCAACCTTCTTTATGGTATAACTCTTACATTTATATATGACCACTGGAAAAACCATAAATTTGACTATACAGAACTTGGTCAGCAAAATGATGTCTCTGCTTTTTAATATGCTGTGTAGTTTTGTCATGCAAGGGATTCCTAAGTGGGCCTTAGGAAGCATCACTCAACATCCAGTTACAGGAAGCACAAAGGGTCCCAAAGAAGGTGAACCCAAACAGACCTACACCAAGGCATTCTGTAATTAAAATGGCAAAATTTACAGATAAAGAGAAGAGTCTAAAGATAATAAACAAACAAACAAAAGAGTTAATTACAAAGGAACCACCACAAGGCTGTCAGCTCATTTCCTCTCAAGAAATGTTGCAGACTAGAAGGAACTGGCAAGATATATTCAAAGTCGTGAAAGGGAAAACCCTGCACCCTAGGATACTTAACTGGTAAGATTATCATTTACATTAGAAGGAGAAATGAAGAATTTCTCAGACATGCAAAAACTGAAAGAATACAGCAATACTAAACCTATCCTAAAAGAAATATTAGAAGATCTTCTCAGAATAAAAAAGAAGCAAGAATCCATGGGAAAGACAAAAGCACCATAGGAAAGCAAACCACTTAAGTAAGCCAGCTGTCAAATTATAAGCAAACAAACAAAAGTTCTGTGACAGCAGTGATGACTGCAATGAACGGCAAAAGGATAAACATGACGATGTAAAAGAATACATCAAAATCCTAAAATGTGACAGAAGAGAGTAAGAAAATACAGATTTTTAAAAACATGTCTGTGTCTATATGACCACCAGTCAAAGCAAGTAGATATAGGAAGGGGTTAATGTACTTGTGAAACAGGATAACCACAAATCAACAACATAATGAATTTACAAATTCCACAAAGAGAACACAAGTATAATACAAAAGGGAAACCATCAAACCACAAAAGGAAAAACAAAAAGGAAAACAAAGAAACAAAGAAGAAATGCAAATCAACTGGAAAACAAGATGTAAAATGAAAATAAAAGCATACTTAACAATAATTACCTTAAATATCAATGAACTAAATGCTCCAATCTAAAGTCTAGGGTGGCAGACTGGGTAAAAAGTAAGAGCCTGCAATATTTTGCCTTTAAGAGGTTCACTTTAGTGCAAAGGACATACATAGATTGAAAGTGAGAGAATGGAAAACAATATTTTATGAAAGTGGAAATGACCAGAAAGTGGGGGTAGCTATCCTCATTGGACTCTGTGGGAGAGGGAGAGGGTGGGATGATTTGGGAGAATGGCATTGAAACATGTATAATATCATGTAAGAAATTAATCTCCAGTCCAGGTTTGATGCAGGATACAGGATGCTTGGGGCTGGTGCACTGGGATGACCCAGAGGGCTGGTACAGGGAGGGAGGTGGGAGGGGGCTTCAGGATGGGGAACACGTGTACACCTGTGGCATCACTTTAGTGCAAAGGACATACATAGATTGAAAGTGAGAGAATGGAAAACAATATTTTATGAAAGTGGAAATGACCAGAAAGTGGGGGTAGCTATCCTCATTGGACTCTGTGGGAGAGGGAGAGGGTGGGATGATTTGGGAGAATGGCATTGAAACATGTATAATATCATGTAAGAAATTAATCTCCAGTCCAGGTTTGATGCAGGATACAGGATGCTTGGGGCTGGTGCACTGGGATGACCCAGAGGGCTGGTACAGGGAGGGAGGTGGGAGGGGGCTTCAGGATGGGGAACACGTGTACACCTGTGGCAGATTCATGTTGACGTATGGCAAAACCAATACAATATTGTTAAGTAATTAGCCTCCAATTAAAATAAATAAATTTAAATTTAAAAAATTACCAAATAGACTTTAAAACAAGGTCACAAAGAAAGATAAAAAAAGGACACTGTATAATGATATAAGGATCAAAACAACAAGAAGATATTATATTCATTAAGATATATGCACCCAATATAGGAGCATCCAAATACATAAAACAAATGCTAAGAGGAAAAAAAAGGAGGAACACATTGTGATGGGAATACAATAATAGCAGGAGCTTTAACACCCCCACTGACATCAATGGGCAGATCTGCTAGATGAAAAAAAAAAAATCAATAAGGAAACAGAGATCCTAAATGAATCAACTGAACAGTGAGACATAGCTAATAATTTTAGGACATTACATTAAAAATAACAGAATGCACATTCTTTTCAGGTACACATGGAACATTCTTTAATATTGATGATGTACGAGGACACAAAACTACCCTCAACAAATTTAAGAGGATAAAAATTATTTCAAGCATCTTTCTGACCACAAAGATGCCTAGTTTCTAGGCATGAAACTAAAAGAGAAATTGGGGGGAGGGGGGGTGGAGATTACATGGAGACTAAACAGCATCCTACTAAAAAACCCATGGGTTGGATTTCCCTGGTGGCACAGTGGATAAAAGTCTGCTCACTAGTGCAGGGTACATGGGCTCAATCCATGGTCTGAGAGGATTACACATGCTACGGAGAAGCTAAGCCCATGCGCCGCCACTACTGAGCCTGAATTCTAGAGCCCGTGAAGCACAGCTACTGAGTCCACAGGCTGCAGCTGCTGAAGCATGCACCTAGAGCCCGTGTTCCACAGCAAGGAAAGCCACAGCAACGAAAACCTGTGCACTGCAAGGAAGAGCAGCCCCTGCTCAACACAGCTAGAGAAAGCCTGCATGCAGCCAAAACTCAATCAATCAATCAAATGAAATGTTAATTAAGACCCAGCATAGCCAAAAAAAATTAAGTGAAATTTTAAAAAGCTCAATGGTTCAATTATGAAGTCAAAGAAGAGATTTTTTTAAAAAAATAGCTCGAGACAAATGACAATGAAAACACACCCTTACAAAATCTGAGATGTAGCTAAAACTGTTCTCAGAGGGAAGTTCATATATGCCTTCCTCAGAAACCAAGAAAAATCTCAAACAACCTAACTTACCACTTAAAAGAATTAGAAAAAAAAGAGCAAACAAAACCTAAAGGCAGCAGAAGGAAGGAAATAATCAAGATCAGAGAAAAAATACATAAAGATTTAAAAACAGTAAGAAAAAAAATCAATAAAATCAAGAGCTAGCTCTTTGAAAGGGGGAACAAAATCAACAAACCTCTGGACAGGCTCAATAAGAAGGAAAGAGAGAGAACACAAATAAACAAAATAATAAATGACATGAGAGACATAACAACTGATACCTCAGAAATCTAAAAACCATAAGAAAATACTATGCACAATTATATACCAACAAACTGGACAACCTAGAAGAAAAAGGCAAGTTTCTAAAAACATACAGCCCACCAATACTGAATAAAGAAGAAAGATAATTTGAACAGAGTGATCACTAGAAGTGAAATAGAATCTGTGATGAGAAAACTCCCTGCAAACAAAATTCCAGGAACAGATGGGTTCATTGAGGAATCCTACCAAAGATACAAAGGGCTTACATTGAGCCTTCTAAACACTTTCAAAAGACTGAAGAGGAAGGAACACTCCTAAAGTCATTCTAAGAAGTCACCATCACCCGGACATCAAAACCAGAAAAAGACACTACGAAGAAAAGAAAATTACAGGCCAATATCTCTGATGAATATAGATGCAAAAATTCTCAACAAAGTATTAGTAGACCAGATCCAACAGCACATACAAAGACTATTCATCATGATCAAGTAGGATTCATTCCAATGTCACAAGCATGATTCAACATACTCAAATCAATCGATGTGATACCCTGCATCAACAAATGAAAAGACAAAACCACATAATCATCTATATAGATGCAAAAAAAGCACTTTGTAAAATTCAACATCCATTCATGATAATAATTCTTACCAAAGTGAGCATAGAGGAAATATATCCCAACAAAAGGGTGCTTACCTACAGCCAACATAATAATCAACAGTGAAGTGATGAAAACTTTCCTGCTAAATATGGACCAAGACAAGGATGCTCACTCTCACCACTTCTCTTCAACATAGAACCAGAAGTCTGAGCCACAGCAATCAGGCAAGAAAAAAGAAAGAAAAGGTATCCAAATTGGAAGAGAAGAGGCAAAATTGTCATTACACTCCAGATAACATGCTACTATAAATAGAAAACCGTAAAGACTCCACACAAAAAACTACTAGAACCGATAAACCAATAAGGTAGTAGGATACAAGAGAAATTGACTGCATGTAGAAATTGACTGCATTACTTTATGCTAACAATGAAATATCAGAAAGGGAATGCAAACAATTTTTTTCAAAAATCAGATTAACAATAAAATACTTAGGAATAAACCTTACCAAAAAGATGAAAGACTTATATGCTGAGAACTGGAAAATATTAATAAAGGAAATTGAAGATGATACAAAGAGATGGAAAGCTAGCCCATGTTCTTGAGGAGAGTCTTATGGTTGCTAAGAAGGAGGGGATTCAGTAAGGAATAGATTGGTAGTTTGGTATTAGTAGGTGTAAACTACTATATGTAGAAATGATAAACATTCTATTGTACTACTGTATAGCACAGCAAAGTGTATACAAAATCCTGTGATAGTCATAATGCAAAAGAATATGAAAAATAATATATATATATGTGTAAGAGAATCACTTTGCTGTACAGCAGAGTCTAACACAACATTGTATATCAACTATACCTTATAAAATTTTTTTAATTAATTTTTATTTTTAGTTTGTTTTGCNTCTGCCTTTTCATACTGTTCATGGGGTTCTCAAGGCACGAATACTGAAGTGATTTGGCATTCCCTTCTTCAGTGGACCACATTCTGTCAGACCTCTGCACCATGACCAGCCCATGTTGGGTTGCCCCGCGGGCATGGCTTAGTTTCTTTGAGTTAGACAAGGCTGTGGTCCTAGTGTAATTAGACTGACTAGTTTTATGTATTACTTTTATTATGACATTTCAATCAGGTTAACCTGTACTTGTCTTTCAGGAATTTATTTAGATTTTGACCCATTTCTGATACCTTCCAAAACCCCAAAAGCTAAGGTAGTCACATATGCAATTGCCCTGATACCCAACGAATACATAATAAAATAGTTACTTTGCTGACATGAATCTGTATAGTCAAAGCTATGGTTTTTCCTGTGGTCATGTATGGATGTGAGAGTTGGACCATAAAGAAAGTTGAGCACCAAAGAATTGATGCTTTTGAACTGTGGTGTTGGAGAAGACTCTTGAGAGTCCCTTGGACTCCAAGGAGATCAAACTGGCCAATCTTAAAGGAAATCAGTCCTGAATATTCATTGGAAGGGCTGATGCTGAAGCTGAAGTGCCAGTACATCGGCCACCTCATGTAAAGAGCCAACTCGTTGGAAAAGACCCTGATGCTTGCAATGAATCTGTATAGTCAAAGCTATGGTTTTTCCTGTGGTCATGTATGGATGTGAGAGTTGGACCATAAAGAAAGTTGAGCACCAAAGAATTGATGCTTTTGAACTGTGGTGTTGGAGAAGACTCTTGAGAGTCCCTTGGACTCCAAGGAGATCAAACTGGCCAATCTTAAAGGAAATCAGTCCTGAATATTCATTGGAAGGGCTGATGCTGAAGCTGAAGTGCCAGTACATCGGCCACCTCATGTAAAGAGCCAACTCGTTGGAAAAGACCCTGATGCTTGCAAAGAGCAAAGACAAGAGGAGAAGGAGACCACAGAGGGTGAAGTGGCTGAAAGGCGTCACCGACTCAGTCGATACGACTTTGAGCAAACTCCAGGAGATAGTGAAGGCCAGGGGCGCCTGGCATGCTGCAGTTCATGGAGCACAGTGAGTGTGACAGGACTCAGCGACTAAACAATAGTGCTGTTTGGAGGCACCCATTTCTTGTCTTTCTGTTCTACAACAGGGCAAGATCTTGAAGAACTGAGGCAAATTTTTTTCTTGAAATTTCAATGTATATTCACATTACTGCCAACACTATGTGCTCAATAAATAAGTATTGCATGAATAAACAAATTAACATTTCAGAGGTGCGTTTTTTTCATAATTATGGTTTGCCAGATTTAAAAAAAAGGTCTCAGTTAAATTTGATATCAGGAAACAGTGATTAATTTATTTAGCATAAGTATGTTCCAGATATCATATTGTTAAAATAATTTACATTGTTTACCTAAAATTCAAATTTAACTGGGTGTCCTGTGTTTATTAGGCAACTACAGCCTAAATGATGTATTTCCATTTCAATTCTGACTTTTGAATAAATGAGTTCTGTGGAAAAATTTTTATGCTTAATGTAGAAAATGTTTTTATCTGTAACTCTTGGTTTGATTATTATCTATAACTCTTGTTTTGATTATTATCTATAACTCTTGGTTTTATTATTCAGACATAGTTCTTCTCAGTGAATGGTTTCTGAAAAAACAATCTGTAATGTTGGTTCATTTTATCATTCTATGAGTTGTTGATTGAATGGACAAAGCTGTCAGAATTTTTTTTTAAGTATAAATATAGTGAAATAGTATGTGTACCTACAGACATTTACTTATATTACATTTACTTACATTACTTTGTGTCAACTACAAAAATAAAGTTTGAATATTTTGTCATTTGATGGATAGAACATGCCAACTGCCCAGAAGATAGACCAGATGTCCTAGATTTAAGATTAATGTTTTTTTTTTTTAACAACTGTGGAACCTACTTCATCTCCTAGTAGGACCTGTCTGGATGTCTGTTGACAGGCCCTGTGATCTATTTCACGTAGGCAAATGCTAGCCTGAAGTTTGTCCTTTCAAAATTATACTGTTCCTCTCAGATTCAGTAATGTCAGCATGGACCAGTAATCGATTTCTACTACGCTGTGGTTCTGGTATACAAGTGTGTCAAAGACAGTTTTTAACAGCCAATAATAGTTTAATAAATGGTGGCTTCCTTTTCCAATATATTTGAATCCATTTAATAAAAATAAAAATATTATTTAGGTGAAGCTTCTGGGCCCTGTAAAGCCAGTATTTATTTATTTTTTTGTTTTTATTTTTTATTATTTTTAATATAAAATTATTTATTTTAATTGCAGGCTAATTACTTTATAATATTGTAGTGGTTTTGCCATAATTGACATAAGGCCAGTATTTTTGAATTATGTCCTCTACAATCAAACCAACATTCAGGATAGTTATGGTGGTTTAGTGGAATGTTGAAGCACATACTGCTTTTCTTAAAACAACATTCAATTTACATAAAGCCAGAGGACTTGATAAATTCCTGGAGGGAAAAGGGAAGATAAAAGGACAATGGATGTAGGACTGAGTTTTGAGTCCTTCACTCAATTTTTTAAATAAATTTATCGAGAAATGATAGACAAAAATATTTGCACATTCAGTTGCATATATTTAAAATCTACAACATGATAATTTGCTTAAATATACATTGTGAAATGATTATCAAGATCAAGATAATTAACACATCCATTGCCTCCATCATCTCACATCATTAACTCTCTCTCTCTCTCTTTTTTTTTTTTTGTCACTCACTCAAACGGAAAGGTAAGGGAGAAGAAGAAAAGCAGCAAATGTGAGAAACAAAAGGAAATAACAACAACAACAACAAATGTGTGGTATTCTAGAATCTAAGATACTAGACTCTGGACTGTTAAAAAAAATAAATCATCAGACATAGCTCATTTGAGGGACAGACTACAAAATACCTGATGCCTCAAAAATCTCAATGTCATGAAAACTAAAGAGTTTGAAAATTTTCTGCATATTAAAGCAGGGTTAGGAGATAGAACAACTGTAATGTGGTGTCTTAGATTGGATCCTGCAACAGATAAGGATATTAATAATAAAACTGGTGAAATCTGAGTAACTCTGGGGTTTAGCCTAAGAAATATTCTTCAACATGATTATTTGAGTAATAAAGTAGTACATTGCTGATCTGAATAATATGTTCATGCTCTTGGCTTGTTGTGGGAACTTCATTGGCTTCAGCTAATTATATGAATATTGATGTAGGACATGACTGAGTTACTCAGCAAACATCAAATGAAGAATAACCAATTTTTTAACAATGGCTTGGGACAAAGGTCTCTGTTCTACTTTGAAGTTTAATAGTCACTTATAGAAGCATAAACATATCCCATGGCTCTCACTGTCAAACCGGATGTGCACTGACTTTCTCTTTGTATTTTTAATTTGTTTTAATTGCCCTAAAGTGATCACAGAAGCAATGACGGTGTAAATATTACACTGGTTTTCGATTTTACAACAAATTACACCTCATATGATTTGTTCATAAGTATAATGGTACAAAGAGTCCTGGACAATTAAAAGATATCTCTTGATTATATGCAGAAATATTATGAATTAGCCCATACTTTCATTAGGCAATATAACATATCCTTTCTGGTATTTTTAGAAATCATAGATATTTAAAGATTGCCATATTGCAAGTGTATTTAATGTACTTTTGGAGAGACTCTATATGTACATAGAAACAAAAAGTGTTTTATCTGTGTTTGTGGGTTTAAACCTTTTCAAAAAGCTTTTGAGTTTTTTTTTTTTTTTTGACTCAGAGTTAGCACAGTATATTAAATACTCCAGTGAACTTTTTCACTTTATTCTTCTACAGTTATTTCATATGATAGGATTCTATTTATTAAATAGTTATAAATCTTTTCCCTTTGGCTTAGATATGGTTGACTAGTCTTTGTCAATCACATGTCAAGAGCAGGCAGTCTACCTGAAAGGAGCAGTCAAGAAGCAGAAGATTCAAATATATGTAAGTTCAAGAAGTTTTTTTTTTTTTAATATAAGCTTATTTATTTTAATTGGAGGTTAATTACTTTACAATATTGTATTGGTTTTGCCATACATCATCATGAATCCGCCCAGGTATATACGTATTCCCCATCCTGAACCCCCCACCTCCCTCTTATTAGTAACATCTTTTGAGACCTGAAAGAAGGCACTGGCTTCCTCTTTAAAAACACAGACACATACATAGATTCTCCTATGCAAACTGAATTCCCATGCACCAGATAAAATGACTTCAGTTATCATTCTTCCCTTTTATCTAATACAAATCTTGAAGTGCATTTGCATTTGAGGATATGGGAGTAAGAGCTGCTTTAAAAGAGATTATGGAAGCCTTCCAGAGTTTGAAACTACCCTGTTGCAAAGGAAAAGGGGACAGAGTAACAGAAAAGCTGACAAGTTTTGTTTAGTTTGTTTTCAGAACTATAAATTGCACATCAAATTTACTTATTATAAACTAGTCTTGCATTAGATTGCTCTGCTCTGTGGGCATGGCTTCCGAAGTTAACTTCATTCCATATCTTGAGTAATACTTTTACTTGTTCAGAAAGTTTATTTATTTATTTTCCATAATGTACATACTGCCAGAATGTTACTCAGTATATTCTTGTATCTATCAAACTTTCAGCAGTTAGGTCTCCCTCTATCCACATATTCAAGTGTTTCCTTTTTTGTATCTTTTCATACCAGGTGACAAGTGTCAACTACAAATTGGCACTTGCCAACTACCTCTACAAGAGTTAAAGCACGTGCTGCTGCAGCTGCTGACTTTTAACACTGTCTAAAAGGAGTTCAGGGTGGAGAGCAGAAACGAGTCACTCTGCGCTTGGGGAATAACTGACAGGAGAGTTCTTCACATAGTTAGATATTTTCAGAAGCCAATTTTATTAACCCAATTCTTATATCTCCCCATATCTAGAAAAACACTAAATCCGTCATGGTGATGACTCTTCATCATGACTAGAAAAAGCTTCACAAAACTAGGAGAAACCTTTGGGAAGAATATGTACTTGATCACCGAAACTCAAACAGACTAACACTTCCCCGCTGCCTCTTTGGAGCATTTCTCAGAAGTATCTGACACACTACAGTTCTCATTTCCTGAAAATAAATTTTAACTTGTCACTCTCATAATGTACATCTTTTTAAGTCGACACTATGCTCTTAAGGTGCTGTACTCAATATGTCAGCAAATGTGGAAAACCCATCAGTGGCCACAGGACTGGGAAAAGTCAATTTTCATTCCAATCCCAAAGTAAGGCAATGCCAAGAATGTTCAAACTACCACACAATAGCATTCATCTCACACTCTAACAAAGTAATGCTCAAAATTCTAATAGCCAGATTTCAACAATATGTGAATCTTGAACTTCCAGATGTTCAAGCTGGATTGAGAAAAGGCAGAGGAACCAGAAATCAAATTGGCAACATCTGTTGGATCATAGAAAAAGAAAGAAAATTCCAGAAAAACATCTACTTCTGCTTCACTGACTACACTAAAGCCTTTGACTGTGTGGATCACAATAAACTGTGGAAAATTCTTCAAAAGATGGAAATACCAGACTCCCTGACCTGCCTCATGAGAGATCTGTATGCAGGTCCAGAAACAACAGTTAGAACTGGACATGGAACAACGGATTGGTTCCAAATCGGGAAAGAAGTATGTCAAGGATGTATATTGTCACCCTGCTTATTTAATTTATATGCATAGTACATCATGGGAAATCCTGAGCTGGATGAATCACAAGGTGGAATCAAGATTGCTGGGAGAAATACCAATAACCTCATATACATGGATGACACCATCTTTATGGCAGAAAGCAAAGAAATACTGAAGAGCCTCTTGATGAAAGTGAAAGAGGAGAGTGAAAAAGTTGGCTTAAAACTCAGCATTCAGGAAACGAAGACCATGGCATCCAGTCCCATCACTTCATGGCAAATAGATGAGGAAACAATGGAAACAGTGAGAGACTTTATTTTGGGGGGCTCCAAAATCACTGCAGATGGTGACTTCAGCCATGAAATTAAAAGACACTTGCTCCTCGGAAGGAAAGCTATGACGAAACTAAACAGCATATTCAAAAGCAGAGACATTACTTTGCCAAAAAAAGTAGGTCTCTCAAAGGTATGGTTTTTCCAGTAGTCGTGTATGGATGTGAGAGTTGGACCATAAAACATGCTGAGCACTGAAGAATTGGTGTTTTTGAACTGTGGTTTTGGAGAAGACTCTTGAGAGGCTCTTGGACTGCAAGGAGACTCAACAAGTCCATCCTAAAGGAAATCAGTCTTGAATATTCATTGGAAGGACTGATGCTGAGGCTGAAACTCCAGTACTTTGGCCATCTGATGTGAAGAGCTGACTCATTTGAAAAGACCCTGATACTGGGAAAGACTGAAGGCAGGAGGAAAAGGGCGGGTAGAGGATGAGATGGTTGGATGGCATCACTGACTCTATGAGCATGAGTTTGAGCTAGCTCTAAGAGTTGGTGATGGACAAAAACAGCCTGTTGTGCTGCAGTCCATGGGGTCACAAAGAGTCAGAAACAACTGAGTGACTGAACTTTCTCTTTTTTACAGAGTGAGGCAATCTGTGCTTTGAACTAGCAGGCTCTTAGATAAATGCATACATTAGAAAGAATATCAATGACCCCAGATTCTTGCATCTTCTCATAAAATAGAAAATCACTAAAACCATTCACCTAACCTATTATTTGTGATTAGCAGTAATTTTTTACCAAAGTATATGCTTGACATCTATTATCTAGCCAAAAATCATTCATAAACTGACTTCTCCCCTTCCTCCTCAGAACACATCTTCAGGGCTAATTGAGTGTATGTCTCCTGGACTACAGTCCTCAGCAAAGACCCCGAATAAGGCTTGAACACACAACTCTTGCTGTCTATCTTACTGGTGGAGACTAGACTTTCAAAGTATTTTGGACTAGAAAGAGAGGATGTAAAAAGATTAGTGTATATATATTAGCTGCCAAGATGACTTAATTTGTTTGATAGACTCTAAAAGATAACTAAGTCTCCAAAGTTGGTGGAAAAGAATAATAATAATAATAAAAGTTAAAAGGCAATCTGTGTGGCAAAACAAGGTTGATAATAGAAAGTAAGAGAGTAACTCAGAGTTTTAACTAGTTAAAGAGGAAAGAGTCCAATTTCACATTACCTTATTTCAAGCTGCAGTCTTGCATCTGTTGCTTGTTAGAAAACAAAACGATCTATAGCTACTCATTTAGAAAGGTGTGAATCAAAAGAGTCTGTGCTTTATTGGAGTCCCAGTACCTTGTTAATCTCAAAATAAACAGATACAATATGTTTTCTTTCTTTTTTGATTAAGAAATAACAAATATGCTTCTGTCTCAAATAAACCTGTATAAATCCGGAAGAGAAAAATCATATCTGAGTCTTGATATTCCCTGGTGGCCCAGCAGCAAAGAATCAGCCAGCAATGTGTGAGACTCGGCTCCAATACCTGGGTTGGGAAGATCCCTTGGACAGTCCACTCCAGTATTCTTGACTGGAGAATCGCACAGACAGAGGAGCCTGTGGGCTACAGTGCATGGGGTCACGACTAAGACTTTCACTTTTACTTTCAAGCTCTAGGAAGAATGCATTAACTTTAAAAAGTTAAGCTTCTAAAATTTTCAAAACACTCAATAAGGATTATCAGATCGGAACAATTACTACAATAGTATAAAAATAGAAATAATTTTCAAGCATGTAAATGCTTTAAATTACAGGGGTTTTAGCATAAATATGTTAAATTGTAAGATTTAGTCGCTGGTACTTTAGAAACATGGTATTGTTGTGCTATGTTCTCTTCTCACTTATCTCTTTTACTCCTGCTGAGTGTAAAACCAGCTTAGATAACACTCTTCATTAAACATTAAAGCATAGTTGTTAGTACAACTAGATCCTTTCCTGCATAAAAGAAGGTCATGATATTTTCTTGGCTGTAGAATATTTAGATTAACAACAAATTCATAATTATATTAAGTGGTGAATTTATCCAAGTGGATTATCTGCATAAATAGCTACAGGAGCTTAAGTAGTAACTTTAGACACAGTTATAATAGTTGCCAGCTGAGATCATTGGATCCAATACATTGAATCATAGTATTAACTCCTAATTTTTGTCATTTTGCTGGCTCTTTTCTGTAACTACATAACATATATTACAAGTGACCTTAGAAATACTTCCATTTAATTATAATGTGTGTTGTTCCTGAATCCTTATACATTTTTTTTTTCAAGTATGACATGTTTGCAAGCACAGTTTATATTAAAATTCACATTAATACACTGGAGAGGCACTGTGAATCTGTATCCATTATTTCCTGCTATTTAATATTTAAAACATAAAGATGATTGATGGACAGACAGGTAGATGATAGACAGACAGATGACTTTAATTCATGCTATACTATGATCTGATTTGCTCATTTATGACACTGTTCTCCTTATTTTATCACAGTGCATGGCCTCTCTACCCCATTATTTGAGTAACTCACACTTAAATACAGAAATGTCTTAGTGCTTACGAGAAAATATTAATTGTCCATAATATTATTCGACCAGAGCATTTTGGTAGGCTGTTAGAATCTATGACTCAGAGTTCAGAGAAAAGCTATAAATATGGAAAATTCTGTTGCTGTAAAGACATGGTACACTATTATATGGGTGTGTTTTATTTCAATCCTGACAGATTTGAGTGTCTAATTTGACTCTGTAAAATGTACAGACTTTTTAATCTGCATGTGGCTTAGTTTCTTCACTTAAAAGATTGGGATAAAAACTATAAGAGATAGGCTACTGCAAAGGTGGAATGAAATTAAAACACAAAAATGCCTTCTTACTCCAGAGTATGAAGTCAATAAACAATAACCATTATTAAACTGATATTTTAAGAATAATTCCAGCATATCAGAATTTTTTTAACTACATATGAAGCACCTTCTTGTATTCTTATTTATGTGCATGTGTCCAAAGTGGCTTCAGTTGTGTCTGCCTGTTTGCAATCCATGGACTGCAGCCCACCAGGTTCCTCTGTCCATGGGATTCTCCAGGCAAAAATATTATAGTGGATTGCCATGCCCTCCTCCATCAGATCTTCCAGATCCAGGGATTGAACTCACATCTCTTACATCCCCTGCACTGGCAGATAAGTTCTTTACCATGGCACCGCCTGGGAAGTTCTGTATTCTTATTTGAGAAACTTCTGCTTTATTGACTACAACAAAGCCTTTGACTATATGGATCACAACAAACTGTGGAAAATTCTTCAAAAGATGGGAATACTAGACCACCTGACCTACCTCCTGAGAAATCCACATGCAGATCAAGAAGCAACAGTTAGAATTGGATATGGAACAACAGGATGGTTCCAAATTGGGAAAAGAGTATGTGAAGGCTGTATATTGTCACCCTGCTTATATAATTTATATGCATAGAAGATCATGAGAAATGCTGGGCTGGATGAAGCACTAGCTGGAATCAAGATTGATGGGAGAAATATCAATAACCTCAGATATGCAGATGACACCACATATATGCCAGAAAGCAAAAAAGAACTAAAGAGCCTCTTGATGAAAGTGAAACAGGAGGATGTAAAGGTTGGCTTAAAACTCAACAATTGGAAAACTAAGATCATGGCATCTGATCACATTACTTCATGGCAAATAGATGGGGAAACAGTGGCAGATTTTATTTTGGGGGGCTCCAAAATCACTGCACATGGTGATTGCAGCCATGAAATTAAAAGAGGCTTGCTCCTTGGAATAAAAGTTATGGCCACCCTAGAGATCATATTAAAAAGCAGAGACATTACATTGGAACCAAGGTCTGTCTAGTGAAAGCTCTGGTTTTTCCAGGAATCATGTATAGATGTGAGAGTTGGACTCTAAAGAAGGCTGAGCACTGAAGAATTGATGCTTTTGAACTATGGTGTTGGAGAAGACTGTTGTGAGTCTCTTGGACTTCAAGGAGATCCAACCAGTCCATCCTAAAGGAAATAGGTGCTGAATATTCATTGGAAGGACTGATGCTGAACCTGAAACTCTAATACTTTGGCCACCTGATGGGAAAAATAGAGTCATTTGAAAAGACCCTGATGCTGAGAAAGATTGAAGGCAGGAGGAAAAGGGGACAACAAAGGATGAGATCGTTCAATGGCATCACAGACTCAATGGACATGAGTTTCATAAATTCCGGGAGCTGGTGATGGATAGGCAGGCCTGGCATGCCACAGTCCATGGGGTCACAAAGAGTCGGACATGACTGAGCAACTGAACTGAACTGAGAGACCTTGGTTTCTTCATTTGAGGAAGCATATAGCTCAAGCTCCGGGTTAGACCAGAAACAAAAGCCAAAAATAGTTTCTGCTATAAATTCTTAGATTTTTGTAGATTAAAGTCTGCATTGAAAAATTCCATTGTAACCATAGTGTTTTCATGATCTTAAGTCTGTTCTTTATTTGTTGGATGACTGCTCTTGTAAATGCTGCCTAAAGAAAGAAGAAGAAGCGATTAAGAAATTCTAAAATATGCTTGTGTCTTACACCCCAGGCTGATAAGGTTCACAGTCTTATAATTAAGTTAATAATTAGATCTAATTTCTGGTTTGTGTCACAGTTGTTAGAAATTCATGTCTTCTGCATCTCATATTTCACTGGTTTTTTACTCTAAGCTGTTCTCTCCTTTTTATAAATAATTGTATGCAAGTAATTCTGTTCATGATTTTCCTGGTTGATACAGCATTCCCCAGTGTCTAGTAAAGTACCTGGAACACATGTTGATTTATTGATCAAATGCTCTTAATTCAATTAGTTCCAAATATATTTACTTAGAGTGTTATTTGTGCTCTAATTCTCTAAAATAAACTCTAATTTCCACTCTCTGATTAACCTTACATGTTAGGTCACTCAACATTTCTGCATATCACTAAAGTTGTATCATATGGGAGAATTTTTAATGGATCATTCAATGCATGCAAAATATGATGTTTGATAACTAAATAGAACTAGAGGTAGGACTGTACGTATTTCATTAAGACATGTGTTTGGACATGGAAAAGAAAGCAATTTAGATGTTAACCATAGAGATTACAAGTATTTGACTATCTCAAGGGTGAAAATATTTGTTAAGAAACAGTAGACACCTCTCAGTAATTTACTTGTTATGTGGAAGATAAAGGCAACACATTTATGCAAATGTCTATTTTGTGATAGGACTAAGCATGATAAGTTGGAGAAGGAAATAGAATTCAATGGACAAAGGAACCTGGCAGGCTGCAGTCCATAGGGTTGCAAAGAGTCAGAGAGGACTGGACGACTTTCACTTCACTAAAGTGGTAGTAGAGTCAAGGTCTCACTGGATGGCACCTCTAGGTTGGCTTAATATTGAAGTAATACACATCTAACTAACCTGCTTTATATATGCTAATATGATGTATAGCATTACAGACAACATGAAAGCATTTTTTATTTCATTCTTTGGAAAATTAACTTCTCACAAAATAATGAAATAAGGGACAAAATTTGATTTTAGTTTGTTTTTTTTTTTTTTTAATCTTGCTAGTGTACTCAAGTATAGCAAAAAAAAAAAAAGAAGAAGAAGAAGAAGAAGCACTGTACATTATCCATGACTAGATGTTGTTTCATAACTGGATTACATGTTTATATAAAAAGTATTTCAGTAAGAGTCATTTCAATCCAAAGCACACAGTTCTGAGTAGTAAGCATGGGGTAAAAGTGAAAGAAAATCTGCATTGTGTTTGCTTATTCCAGCGTTGAGTATTCTTATAGGGAATGCTCTCTTAGGGTTTCTTTTCTCTGATTAGGAAACCTGTCTTTTAAGTTCAAAAGCCCCCTGCAGTTTGAGAGTGCAAGGAAAGCATCCACTGGCGAAGTGACTTGACAGACCGTTGAAGTTCAATTTAAACATGGAAGGCAGTTCTGGTTTGTGAAGATATCTATGTACCCTAAGCTGGTAGGAGGTACAGGAAAGTGATGGCAGAACTGCAGGATACCTTTGATTCACAATAAGATACTGCCTCTTTTAGAATGAAAAGCCACCTGTTGTTTGTCAAAAGGTACTACTTACTGATTATTGCTTTACATATTAATGCAAAGAACCCTTGGAAGTAGCCTCCTGTGCAGCAGCTGAAAGTCAGTCTTTCGCCTGTCTCCAGCAGGGCAAACTTAAAAAATATATATATTTTTGTACAGCCAGTGGAGAATGCTTCCTCTTTAAAGAAATAGTAGCCCGTCTGCTAGAGGCAAAGAAGGGGTGAAAATATGGGGAGTATTGAGTTGCTTACTGCCAAGCACTGAAAAAATGCTAATAAGATCCATGCTGAGAAAAGCTCTCGCTCATCAGGGTGCATCACAGCAGACATTAAGCTTAGGCTGGGAAGTGCTCTTAGCCAAAACTAGAGAAACCCTAAGGAGACCTGTGCCAAAAAAACATCTCCAGTCACCCTGTGAATTGCTGTCTGGAGGCCTGAGATTTTCTATATGATTTTGGAAATTATTTACATAGCAAAATTTATCTGGTGAAATTGTTATATCTATCAGTACATGATCAAGACATACTTACATGGAAAAGTTACTTGTTGGAAATATAAAATGCTAAAGAATAATTATATGATTTGATTAATAATCAAATGCATGAATGCAGGCATATTCATTTCATACGTAATAATCTAGTGTTTGCTCTGAGAGGCTCTGAATCTCAATGAAATGGGATTAAAATGAGACTAAAGAAAATCTGCACAGTTGTTTCCTGGCTTTTCAATTTCAAATGAAATTTTGGATAAGGACATAAAAATATTTACCACCCTCCCTTTTTGAAAATATAACAATGTATACTATCCACAACTGAGGCAATTTGCAAGCAGTTAGATCCCCAATCTTTCTTAAGAGAAATGAAACAGATAATAGCATAAGGCATCCAATGCAAATGTAAGTGGATTGGGTGTTGATAATTATATAATTTTTGCTATTTTAACACTGCCACTTGGTTTATGCATTTCCGCTCAAGTGCATGTACAACAGAGCACCAGGTCATGATCAATGAAATATTAAAGGAAATTTAGTGCAATGCAGTCCCTGATGTTGCTTAAGAGACATGAGTTAAGATGTACTAATGCACACTGTGCATTTTAATTGCCAGTAACTATTGGGATTATGTGATAAATATGAAAAATACTTTTTTTCCTTTCTATAAAAAATCCTGATTTAAAACATGCCTTCTAGGACAGTCTGGGGAGATTAATAGAGAGGGAGTTTAGGATAGTGAAACACTGGGAAATCTGAGTTACAGTCTGTTCTTTTGCTAATTAGTTTCCCTCGGGGCAATGACTTTACTTGCAAGAGCTGCACAATTTTTGTTTTAAGTAACGGTCTCCACCATTCATTAAAATTTCAAACTTATAATAATGTGTGGCTTCTATGTACAGGCAGAGAATTCAGTTTCTCCCTCACTCCTTTGATAGTTCAAAAACAGAAGGAGTCCTCTAAGCTTCTTCAGTGTGTGTGTGTGTATGTCTGTATCTGTGTGTGTGTGTGAGAAAGAGAGATACCTGGAAATGTCTTAGCTGTGAAAATTTCCTCATAATCAATGTTAGGTTTTCTGCTTCTTCGTTATATGGCTTTCCTCTGTGTATTCCATACTGATTAAAAAATCTGCTTAGGATTCAGACAAGAATAGCTTTGTATAGAAGTGAGTTTTAACTTTCAATTCCTACCTTAAGTTTAAGTGATCCATTCAAAGCTACTGGTCTGTACTCTGTACAATAAGCACTGCAGCGGGCACATGTTAGGCACAAGGGAAACCTCACTTGAGCTACAGCATTAAGGCAGAGAGAGACTGAATTCAACTCCATTGAAACAGAGCCTGGTAGGCTCCTCTGTCCATGGGATTCTCCAGGCAAGGATACTGGAGAGGGTTACCATGCCCTCCTCCAGAGGATCTGCCCAACACAGCAATCGAACATATGTCCCTTACATTCCCTGCATTGGCAGGCAGGTTTTTATCCGCTAGTGATACCTGGGAAGACCATTGAAATATAATATTGGGACATTAAGCCTGGGATGAGTTGGTGGAGAGCTACTAGAGGGCTTCATGGGGGACAGTGGCCAGTACAGTTGAGCCATCTCTGTTCACTAATTGTCTTTTATCTAAGTTAAGCTCCTACCCTGCCGCACGAAATGGAAAACAGGGACCTTATTCTTCCTAATGGTTACATTAGGCTCTCAGGTCATTGAGAAAGAAGAAAGACAGTTTTAGTTGTAGAAGAGTTGCCTCAGAAAAGAGACAGAGAAAGAATGTACAACTGCAAGTTTTCTAAAGTAAATTCTCTGAGGAAAAGGAGGTGGAGGCATGAAGTCAGGAAGAAACCTGTCTCAGGTCTCATCCTGGTCTCCTCGCACGTGGAAACCTGGCTTTATATTGTCATTATGTGTGCACTCAATCATTTCTGAATCTTTGTAAGCCTACAGACTGTAGCCCACCAAGCTCCTCTGTTCATGGGATTTTCTAGGTGAGAATGCTGGAGTAGGTTGCTATTTTCTGCTCCAGGGGATCTTCCTGACCCAGGGATCGAACGCGGATCTCCTGCATTGGAGGCAGATGCTTTAATCTCTGCGCCACTAAATACACTAGGTAATGTAAAGAATGCTGTAGTAGGTTGCTATTTTCTGCCCCAGGGGATCTTCCCAACCCAGGGATCAAACCTGCATCTCCTGCATTGGCAGGTGGATTCTTTACCTCTGAGCTACCTGGGAACTGTTATTAAGTGCAATCAAATGTAAGGGCAGAAGATTTTTCACTTCTCATCTAAGTTTCTTTGGCTAGTCTAATCATTAAAATTTACATAAGATAGATAAGAGAAAACAAATTTAATTTCATACACGCATTCATAAAAATATGAGACTCAGGAATGGTCAGGCCATTGAGACTTACAGACCATCCTGATCTAAGAACTGGGCTAGCAGCCTGGGGCTTCCAAGGGAACGAGGGTAATTCATGGGAGGATTCTTTTATTCAGATAACTCTTTCAGATAAAAAAATCTCTGGTAATAACTCTCTTTCTAGTACAGGAGTCCTATATAAATTCTTTTAGACAGTTAAGGGTGAAGGAAAAAGCTTTTCCTGAATTCACTGTGTCTTGACTGATTTCAGTTCAAAGTATTCCAAATCCCAATGTATTACATTTTGGAGTAGCATATTTTATTCTCATTTACAACAAAAGCCACCACCTCCCTCACACACACACAAACACACACACACAGATGGGTTGATCGTGCTGAAAGACAGGAAGACCAGAAGACCAGAAGACAATAACCAAGACATCTGAGTCCTTTTGTCAAATCTCCTAACACACACACAAAAAAATGTTTGGTGGAGAGGTCTAAGTGAAGGATTGTGGTGAAAAAAAAAATCAGAAATTTTCTTTGAGAAACGGTTTCTATTTCAGGAATATGCAAAGTTTCCATAAGCTTAAAAAGAAGTAAAACTTTGGGAATTATCACTAATTTTTAACTCCTAACCATAATCAAAGAAAGAACACTTGGGTGTCTATATCAAGTAAGTGCTTAACACTCTGTGATGCTAATTATGTTTCTTTCTATTGAATTTTTCATCTTATTATGGGTAACATTTTTATTGGTATTTTGGGTGATTTTTTAATTAGATGTTGTACTCTTCTGTGTACATTTAAATATTTTGGTATTTTTCTATGGGACCCAGTTATACTTTTTCAAAATCGTTCAGTCATTTGCCTTCAAGGTGTTATTAGGTAGCATTATGACAGCCTTGAATTTAAGGCTAATTAGGTCTCAGAAGATGACATGGTTGGATGGCATCAGCGACTCAATGGACATGAGTTTGAGTAAGCTTCAGAAGTTGGTGAGGGACAGCGAAGCCTGGCATGCTGCAGTCCATGGAGTCACAAAGATTTGGACACAACTGAGCGACTGAATTGAACTGAGGCCCCATTTCTGAGGCAATACTTTCTGAGATCTCCATCCGTAACTTTTTTGTTAGGAAGACTTGCCACAAGTTAGGTGTGTATATTTCTAGTAATTTTTGCATCTTGCTTCTCTGTGGTCCTGCCTATAGTTCCTTCCATGCACACAAAGACTCAAGAGGAACCTCTATAGATCGAAGGACTCTTCCTCTGTACAAGCCTTGCCCCTTTGGTAGTTTGCCTCCCTGTACTTCGAATGCAACCAGATCTCCGGACTGGCTCTCTTTGAAGTTCCCCTCTTGTACTGTGGCTGAGAAACACTTTATCCAGTGACCTGGACACTAGTCCTCATTTGGTACATTTTCTTTTTTTCAGACATTATTGTCCTAAACTGTCTTTTGTCTAATGATTAAAAACCATTATTTCATATATTTTGTATACTTCTCTAGTCATTTAATATGGAAAGGTAAGTCTTAAACCTATCACTGTCATGACCATAAATCTCATCACTGGTGTTCCACACAGCATGTGTGAATGTGTATAGAAAGCAAAGTGCCAAAGTAAAGATTAATAAAATCAATCTAAGAGAAACAACAAACATTTATCATTCTAGACCTAAAGATCTAGAACAATTAAATATTTGAACCACAGAAAATAACACTGCCTATACTTGGCTTCAATTGACAACATAATTGGAGAAACATTAGATGTTTATGTGGGGACAATAGTTTCAAATACACACTGAAAATAATACCTTCTAAATCTCATTGTTGAGGAATCATCAAAAGTATCCAGATATTCACCATTGGTTCGTTTCAGTTCAGTCGCTCAGGTGTGTCTGACTCTTTGCGACCCCATGAATCGCAGCAAGCCAGGCCTCCCTGTCCATCACCAACTCCTGGAGTTCACACAGACTCACCTCCATTGAGTCAGTGATGCCATCTAGCCATCTTACCCTCTGTAGTCCCCTTCTCCTCCTCCTCCCAATCCCTCCCAGCATCAGAGTCTTTGCCAATGAGTCAACTCTTCACATCAGGTGGCCAAAGTACTGAAGTTTCAGCTTTAGCATCATTCCCTCCAAAGAAATCTCAGGGCTGATCTTCAGAATGGACTACCTGGAGCTCCTTGCAGTCCATGGGACTCTCAAGAGTCTTCTCCAACACCACAGTTCAAAAGCATCAATTCTTTGGCGCTCACCTTTCTTCACAGTCCAATTCTCACATCCATACATGACCACAGGAAAAACCATAGCCTTGACTAGATGGACTTTTGTTGGCAAAGTAATGTCTCTGCTTTTGAATATGCTATCTAGGTTGGTCATAACTTTTCTTCCAAGGAGTAAGCCTCTTTTAATTTCATGGCTGCAGTCCCCATCTGCAGTGATTTGGAGCCCAAGAAAATAAAGTCTGACACTTTCCACTGTTTCCCCATCTATTTCCCATGCAGTAATGGGACCAGATGCCATGATCTTCGTTTTCTGAATGTTGAGCTTGAAACCAACTTTTTCACTCCCTTCTTTCACTTTTATCAAGAGGATTTTTAGTTCCTCTTCACTTTCTGCCATAAGGGTGGTGTCATCGACATATCTGAGGTTATTGATATTTCTCCCAGCAATCTTGATTCCAGCTTGTGTTTCTTCCAGCCCAGTGTTTCTCATGATGTACTCTGCATAGAAGTTAAATAAGCAGGGTGACAATATACAGCCTTGATGTACTCCTTTTCCTATTTGGAACCAGTCTGTTTTTCCATGTCCAGTTCTAACTGTTGCTTCCTGACCTGCATAGAGGTTTCTCAAGAGGCAGGTCAGGTGGTCTGAGATTCCCATCTCTATCTCTCTGACCTTATTAAATTATGTACATATAATGATGTATATTACATATTATGATGTAATATATATTAATGATGCATATTACATAATGATGTATCATTACATATAATGATGTATATGTAATATATGTATATATTACATATATGAATTCATATTACATATATATATACATTATATACATATAAAATATTTGCAAAATATTTCAGTAAGTTATATATTTAATATAATTAACCTGTGTTCTTTCACTCATAACATATAATTCAATCATGTATTGCACTTGTGCATATATGCATCTATGATATGTAACCTCAGGTGATTTTTGTCTCTGATTTTCATTGCATAAACCAGTATCTATAGCATAACCCAGAAGAAGCAGACAAAATATTTCAAGTTAATCTTTTCTGAAAAAAGTAACATTTCTGCTTTTAGAATTTCCTGCAATTATTTATTTTGTTATTTTCAATATTTTTTATTTTTTTTCTTTATTTTACTTTACAATACTGTATTGGTTTTGCCATACATCAACATGAATCCCCCACAAGTGTACGCATGTTCCTTCTATTTTCAATATTTTTTTAGAAGCTAAAATGATTCAGTTCAGTTCAGTTCAGGTCAGTTGTTCAGTCGTGTCCGACTCTTTGCGACCCCATGAATCGCAGCAAGCCAGGCCTCCCTGTCCATCACCAACTCCCAGAGTTCAGTCAGACTCACGTCCATTGAGTCCGTGATGCCATCCAGCCACCTCATCCTCTGTTGTCCCCTGCTCCTCCTGCCCCCAATCCCTCCCAGCATCAGTCTTTTCCAATGAGTCAACTCTTTGTATGTGGCCAAAGTACTGGAGCTTCAGTTTTAGCATCATTCCTTCCAAAGAAATCCCAGGATTGATCTCCTTCAAAATGGACTGGTTGGATCTCCTTGCAGTCAATATCAAATATGGCACTAAATGCCTATTTTAAGATATTTTGGTAATTTTCTGCAAAGAGTTATACTACTCAGTAGTTATACTACTTAGTTTCCTACTAAGAGTTATATCATATATTAACATGATAAACATCAAATTTATTATTCAATATTAGTTGAATAATGATGTTCCTGTTGAAAGGAATTCAGTATTATATTACTATTTTAGAGCAGTAACAAAAATACTTATTTATAATATGTTACTAATTAGCTATGCTTCTATCTTCCTGATAAAACCAATCTTTTCTAGTTACATTTGTTATTTTTTGTACACTCAATATGTTGATTCCTTAGCTTTATTTCTGATAAATGCAAGTTTAGAGATTTCTCTTTCTCCATGTTGGGCCCATAAACCTTTAGTGTTTATCCATCTTACCAATTCAGATCTAAAAATAACAGTTTATCTTATCCCTTTCACCACAGTGATTGCTTCATATATTGTTATATAATCCAATCAGAGCAAAATGATTCAATAAGATTCTTAATGAGAACTCTGGGTAAGAGACTTATTGTTTTCCCTAATACACTACATATGAAAGTTTCAAGGGCTGAGGTTGAGTCTATTGTATTTGTTGATATTGTTTAGTTCTAACTCCTACTCTTTGTGACCCCAGGGACTGTACTCCACCTGTCTCTTCCTCGGATTCTCCAGGCAAGAATACTGCAATGAGTCACCTTTCCTTCTCCAGGGCATCTTCCTGACTCTGGTGTAGAACCTGCATCTCCTGCATTGCAGGTGGGCTCTCCACTGAGCCACCAGGGAAGCCCATTTACCTGAGACTAAAACTATCATGGTGAAAAGCGATGCTGAAAGATAGATAGAAGCTTACTCATACAAGAGAACTGAGCCCTGAAGTCAGCCTGCCCAGTGAAAATCTCAATATAGGTGAAAAGAAATTTCCTTTTTGCCTAGTCCAGTTAAAATTAGTTGTGTTTTTTTTTTTTTTTTTTTCCTTTTCATCAAGCCAAAAGCAGAAACAGACACCCTTGGCTGGATTTACCACCCCTTCACCCAGGCTCCTGCTCAGAGAGTTACCTAATATTGGAAGACTCAGCAGTATCAGTTGGATACTTAGGTAGCATGGCCATTAACTATGGGTTGAAAATCAGAGCTAAGAAAATGAGCTTCCATTGACAATCAAATTGATACTTGAAAGGAAAATAAAATTTTTCTTCTTAAAGTGCGGACCAGAGAAGAACAAGCCTAAATAGGAATCTAATCAATAGTAATTATGGAGTGTGAAGATTGGGACTTTTCAGCGTGGTGCGTATGGCAGGTCCTGCATTCCTGTGATCTGCCCTTATACATTTTTTTTTTTTTAAACTGGGATAGATTTCAGCTTTGTCTCTTCCTGGCTACATAAACTCCCAGTTTTTGAAGGAATTTAACCTGGCTGTGTCAGAGAACAAAAATAGCCTAATTAAAATTTTTCATTTTGTTACTATACAGACTTAGATTTTCTAGACATTTTTTTAGATCATTGAAATAACATTATCTATACTCTTATATTTCATCATTTTATCATCCCAACTTGAAGATTAATTGGGCATGGTACTGATGGTTATATGAGTGTTGGACTTTGTCAAAATCATAAACATTTGTACCACAGAAGAAAATTTTAATAAGTATAAATTATACCTAAATAAAAATATATACAGGAAAAGTGCACAGGTGGTCATTGGAGTTTCCCTCCAGTGATAAAATGAAGGGTGGGTTCAGGTGTCAATGATGCAAAAGGAAAAAATAATCATAGCCACTAAAGATGGGTTAATGATAGAAGGAAATTCATTATAATGTTGGTTTAATATAATTTTAATAACTTTAATTGTTCCCTAATAAAAGTTAAAAAATAGCAACACACACACATTCCCCAAGCAAAAGCATTATTTGAATATTACATGAGAAATAATCAAAATTAGACAGATACCAATCCTAAATAAAGTTTTGCTTCTAAAAATCATTGTGGACAGTGATGGCAGACATAAAATTAAAAGACACTTGTTTGAAAGAAAAGCTATGACAAAATTGCTGTGATGTGCTTAGTCACTAAGTCATGTCCAACTCTTTGTGACCCCATGGACTGAAACCTGCCAGCCTCCTCTGTCCGTGGGGATTTTTCAGGCAAGAATACTGGAGTGGGTAGCCTATCCTTTCTCCAGGGAATCTTTCCAACCCAGAAATCAAACAAGGGTCTCCTGCATTGCAGGTGGATTCTTTACCAGCTGAGATTCCATGGAAGCCTATGACAAACCTAGACAGCATATTAAAAAGCAGAGACGTCACTTTGATGACAAAGGTTTGCATAGTCAAAGCTATAATTTTTCCAAGGGTCATGTCCATATGTGAGAGTGGGACCATCAAGACTCAGTGTGGAAGAACTGATGCTTTCAAACTGTAGTGCTAAATAGGCTCTTGAGATTAGTTGTTTGTCAGTTGCTTCATTTGCTATTATTTTCTCCCATTCAGAAGGCTGTCTTTTCACCTTGCTTATAGTTTCCTTTGTTGTGCAGAAGCTTTTAATTTTAATTAGATCCCATTTGTTTATTTTTGCTTTTATTTCCAGTATTCTGGGAGGTGGATCATAGAGGATCCTGCTGTGATGTATGTCAGAGAATGTTTTGCCTATGTTCTCCTCTAAGAGTTTTATAGTTTCTTGTCTTACGTTTAGATCTTTAATCCATTTT